>JARQOC010000003.1:845924518-846221044 GCA_033576535.1 Allobates femoralis | reverse complement strand
AAATAGTTGCTCACAGTGCTCGCGTCACCTGCCCGGCTGGAGAGCAACTACAGACTCGGAGGGATCTAGAGGACCCATAGAGGAGCTAATAACCTTTGGACTGAAGTCAGCAGGAAGGACAATACACCTTATCCCAGCAGAGCGGAATCAGGTCTCTTCAGACTGTCCGAGCCATATGCCTAGTTGTACACGTGTCCGGCCTGTATTGAACAACTTACAGTAAAGGTAAAGAACTTAAAAACAGTCTGCTGTGCCTTGCGTCACTCATCTACACAACAGCCACCATCATTTACTTCAACTCTCAAGGGTCAGCTCCGTGCTGAAGGGGGTTTATACCATCTCGCTGCAAGAACACATATCCCTTGAACTCTCCATGCAGTACCGGCCAACTAGTGGCTAGATACCTTCAGCTGGCGTCACGAACATTCTTTTACTATTTTTATTTTCTTTTACCGCATTTTTACTTTTTTCCCATCACCCCTTTTTCATTGTCTGCCAGGACTACGGCACTGGGTTCAGTCACTGTGATCCAGACTGGATGGCCCAGCTGTTGAGTACCCCAGCCCTTAGAGCACCACACAACCACAATACGGGCAATAATACAGGATTTAATCCCAGTGAGAGCCGCTCACACATTACCAGCGGCTCGCAATAGCCCAACCACCCAGCATACCGGAGCACAGCGATCCCGGCTCCAGCACCTAGAAGACAGAATTCCCCGAACTCCAGCCCCAAACAGGTTCACTCATCTCTAGGTTGGATTTCAACAGAATGTCAAAAGTGAATTATGCGTTCTGGAGGCAGGAGAAGGAGAACTGACTTATACAGTGCCTACAAGTAGTCTTCAACCCCCTGCAGATTTAGCTGGTTTGATAAGATGCCAATAAGTTAGAGCCTTCAAACTGCAAACGAGAGTAGGATTTATTAACAGAAGCATAAATCTTACAAACCAAAAAGTTATGTTGCTCAGTTGAATTTTAATAAATTTTAAACATAAAAGTGTGGGTCAATTATTATTCAACCCCTAGGTTTAATATTTTGTGGAATAACCCTTGTTTGCAATTACAGCTACGGTAATAATCGTCTTTTATAAGACCTGATCAGGCCGGCACAGGTCTCTGGAGTTATCTTGGCCCACTCCTCCATGCAGATCTTCTCCAAGTTATCTAGGTCCTTTGGGTGTCTCATGTGGACTTTAATCTTGAGCTCCTTCCACAAGTTTTCAATTGGGTTAAGGTCAGGAGACTGACTAGGCCACTCCAACACCTTGATTTTTTCCCTCTTGAACCAGGCCTTGGATTTCTTGGCTGTGTGCTTTGGGTCGTTGTCTTGTTGGAAGATGAAATTACGACCCATCTTAAGATCCTTGATGGAGGAGCGGAGGTTCTTGGCCAAAATCTCCAGGTAGGCCGTGCTATCCATCTACCCATGGATGCGGACCAGATGGCCAAGCCCCTTGGCTGAGAAACAGCCCCACAGCATGATGCTGCCACCACCATGCTTGACTGTAGGGATGGTATTCTTGGGGTCGTATGCAGTGCCATCCAGTCTCCAAACGTCACGTGTGTGGTTGGCACCAAAGATCTCGATCTTGGTCTCATCAGACCATAGATCCTTGAACCAGTCTGTCTCAGAGTCCTCCAAGTGATCATGAGCAAACTGTAGACGAGCCTTGACATGACGCTTTGAAAGTAAAGGAACCTTACGGGCTCGTCTGGAACGGAGACCATTGCGGTGGAGTACGTTACTTATGGTATTGACTGAAACCAATGTCCCCACTGCCATGAGATCTTCCTGGAGCTCCTTCCTTGTTGTCCTTGGGTTAGCCTTGACTCTCCGGACAAGCCTGGCCTCGGCACGGGAGGAAACTTTCAAAGGCTGTCCAGGCCGTGGAAGGCTAACAATAGTTCCATAAGCCTTCCACTTCCAGATGATGCGCCCAACAGTGGAGACAGGTAGGCCCAACTCCTTGGAAAGGGTTTTGTACCCCTTGCCAGCCTTGTGACCCTCCACGATCTTGTCTCTGATGGCCTTGGAATGCTCCTTTGTCTTTCCCATGTTGACCATGTATGAGTGCTGTTCACAAGTTTGGGGAGAGTCTTAAACAGTCAGAAAAGGCTGGCAAAAGAGATAATTAATCCACACATGTGAAGCTCATTGTTCTTTGTGCCTAAACTACTTCTTAATACTTTAGGGGGACCAAACAGAATGCTGGTGGTTTGAGGGGTTGAATAATAATTGACCCACACTTTTATGTTTAAAATTTATTAAAATTCAACTGAGCAACATAACTTTTTGGTGTGTAAGATTTATGCTTCTGTTAATAAATCCTACTCTCGTTTGCAGTTTGAAGGCTCTAACTTATTTGCATCTTATCAAACCACCTAAATCTGCAGGGGGTTGAATACTACTTGTAGGCACTGTAAGTGGAGAAAGCAGGTATTAAATCTGTTTTTTTTTTTTAAGATTTTCATATTTTTCTTGACTTATTATAGAAAGGTTTGCTAAAACACTGACTATTTATATCTCTGGGCTGCAAAATGGAACTTGCAGCTGAGACCTCCACCTTCCATGTCTGATTTGCAATACTGGTTTCTTCTTATGGGACTAAGGCTGGTTTCACACTGCGGTCAGGTCAGGTCAGGTCAGGTTTTGTGTTTCAAAACCAGGAGAGGAACTTGCAGAGAAAAAGTATAATTGAAAGATTGACACCTGTTCTAGGTTTTGGAGTCACTCCTGGTTTTGGCACACAAACCTGACCTGATCTGACCTGACCTGACCGCAGTGTGAATCCAGCCTTAGAAACCCCAAAAAATGAAGGATTTATCGGTCTATCTTCTAGTCTAATATGCAGGGGGCCACATATATCCCCCAGCAGGAGGCCGCACTCAGACCCCAGTATACAGCAGGAGATCACACACAGCCCCCAGTATACAGCAGAAGGCCACACACAGCCCCTAGTATACAGCAGGAGGTGACACACAGCCCCCAGTATACAGCAGGAGGTCACACACAACCCCCAGTATACAGCAAGAGGCCACACACAGCCCCAGTATACAGCAGGAGGTCACACACAACCCCCAGTATACAGCAAGAGGCCACACACAGCCCCCAGTATTCAGCAGGAGGTCACACACAACCCCCAGTATACAGCAAGAGGCCACACACAGCCCCCAGTATTCAGCAGTAGGTCACACACAGCCCCCAGTATACAGCAGGAGGTCGCACACAGCCCTCAGTATAGAGCAGGCAGCCACACACAGCCCTCAGTATACATCAGGAGGTCACACACAGCCCTCAGTATACATCAGGAGGTCGCACACAGCCCCCAGTATAGAGCAGGCAGCCACACACAGCCCTCAGTATACATCAGGAGGTCACACACAGCCCCCAGTATACATCAGGAGGCCACACACAGCCCCCAGTATACAGCAGGAGGTCACACACAGCCCCCAGTATAGAGCAGGCAGCCACACACAGCCCCCAGTATACATCAGGAGGTCGCACACAGCCCCGGTATATAGCAAGAGGCCACACACAGCCCCCAGTATACATCATGAGGTCACACACAGCCCCCAGTATAGAGCAGGCAGCCACACACAGCCCCCAGTATACATCAGGAGGTCACACACAGCCCCCAGTATATAGCAAGAGGCCACACACAGCCCCCAGTATACAGCAGGAGGTTACACACAGCCCCCAGTATACAGCAGGAGGTTACACACAGCCCCCAGTAACCGCAGGAGGCCGCACACAGCCCCCAGTATACAGCAGGAGATTTCACATAGCCCCCAATATACAGCAAGAGGCCACACACAGTCCTCAGTATACAGCAGGAGGTTACACACAGCCCCCAGTATACAGCAGGAGGCTACACACAGCCCCCAGTATACCGTAGGAGGCCGCACACAGCCCCCAGTAACCGCAGGAGTCCACACACCCTCCCCAGTATACTGCTGGAGGTCGCACACAGCCCTCAGTATACCGCAGGAGGCGGCACACCGCCCCCAGTATACCGCAGGAGGCCACACACAGAGCCCAGTATACAGCAGGAGGCTAAATACAGCCACTAGTATGTAGCAGGAGGCCGCACACAGCCCCTAGTATACATCAGAAGGCCGCACACATCCCTGAGTATACAGCAGGAGGCCACAAAGCCCCCAGTATACTGCAGGAGGCTGCACACAGATCCCAGTAAACAGCAGGAGGCCACAAAGCCCCCAGTATACTGCAGGAGGCTGCACACAGATCCCAGTAAACAGCAGGAGGCCACAAAGCCCCCAGTATACTGCAGGAGGCCGCACACAGACCCCAGTATACAGCAGGAGGCTAAACACATCCCCCAGTATGTAGCAGGAGGCCAAACCCAGCTCTGAGTATACAGCAGGAGGCCACAAAGCCCCCAGTATAGAGCGGGAGGCCACAGACAGACTGCAGTATACAGAAGGATGTTGCACACCAACCCCAGTATACAGGAGAAGACTGCACACAGCAACCAGTATACAGCAGGAGGCCACAAAGCCCCCAGTATAGAGCGGGAGGCCACAGACAGACTGAAGTATACAGAATGATGTTGCACACCAACCCCAGTATACAGGAGAAGACTGCACACAGCAACCAGTATACAGCAGGAGGCCACAAAGCCCCCAGTATAGAGCGGGAGGCCACAGACAGACTGAAGTATACAGAAGGATGTTGCACACCAACCCCAGTATACAGTAGAAGACTGCACACAGCAACCAGTATACAGCAAGAGGCCGCAGGCAATGGCAGGTTCTACAGCTAGTGGAATATCTTAAAGGAATTTTCTGTTGTATTCATCGAATGTGCGCTGTCAATTTGAGTCATTGGCCACATTCCAGGTACAGTCTTACACCAGCATCGATCTGCTGGACTCACTTAATTTCTTTGCAGTTTATATTATGGTGCATTGACTGGAAAATAAATGTGATATTATTTCCCCATGTGTTCCTCCTACAGCTTTATTCTTGACCTTTTCATTATTTCCTTGGGAGAATAAATACTCCCTCACAATATACTTAATATTGAAGCAAATAGATTCCTACTTGGAAAGCGAAATCTCCTGAAGGTCTTATAGAAAAAGAAATCATTCACTTAACTATATTCTGCAAGAAGGAGCCTGCAGATGATCGCCCGGCTCCATGGTCAATACTGAGATTGGATTACGGCACATTTACTTCCATACGTAGAATATGCATCAAATGATCAGGAATCGGGAGCGTCAGCATGTACCGTGATAATAACATGTAAGGACCACGGGGACCAAGACATAAAATCATCAAAGAACTCATTGAAGATTGGATTATACACATACAGTAGACTGCAATATAAAAAATATAATCTATAACCAAATGTATTATTTCATTTTTCTTAATGAAATATTTACTGTATTTAGAGTCATTTATCCTTTATGGCAGAGGTCCCCAACTCCAGGCCTCAAGGCCCGCCAACAGTGCAGGTTTTCAGGATTTCCTTAGTATTGCACAGGTGCTAATGTGATCATCTGCACAGGTAATGATTCCAACTCCTGTGCAATACTAAGGAAAACCTGAAAACCTGCACTGTTGGTGGGCCTTGAGGCCTGGAGTTGGGGACCTCTGCTTTATGGTATAGTATATAGAGGGTGTGTCCTGTGTGGTGTAGTATATAGAGGGTGTGTCCTGTGTGGTGTAGTATATAGAGGGTGTGTCCTGTGTGGTGTAGTATATGGAGGATGTGTCCTGTGTGGTGTAGTATATAGAGGATGTGTCCTGTGTGGTGTAGTATATAAAGGATGTGTCCTGTGTGGTGTAGTTGTCAAGCCCCAGGCCCTGGGGTACTCTGGTATCAGGCTCGGTGAGGGTGCTTGGGATGTCACGGGTGGCAGCGCCTGATTCCGTGGCCTGGATGACATTTCAAAAAGGGTGTGTTTACAGGGGATAAGAGTTTGTCGGGTGACGCCACCTGTAGTACCTGGTGATGGGTCACCAGCGCCGCCACAGATGATAGTGCGGCTGAGATGGCAAAGCCCTCTACAGGTGGAGCTGGTCCTCCGGGGCAGTGTTCCTGCAATGGAACTGGTAGATATAGACTCACACACAGGCAAAGTCACTTTCTCCCGGCTACTTTACTGTCAACTTGTAGCAGCATCACACAAAGTTCACAGTCCAGTATCAGATGTTATAATAACAGGTAGCTGTACGGGTGGCTGCAAGTGGATGCCAGGTGGTATGGTGGAACCCATGGTAAACCTTAGTTGACGAACCAATGTGCTTTCTTCCCCGCCTAGGATGGGCCTATACCCAATGGCTCCGTATAGGTAGTGTTGGGGGTCCTCTCCCTCGTGGTGAGGAAGCAGGCAGACCGCTCCGTCTGGCAAGGTGCTGTGGCGATATATGGACCATAGTAGCCGGTTGCCGACTACAAACATGGACTTTGGCCGGATCCTCGGGCCTGGCGTTCCCGCGGTGGACTGCAGAATCCCTTGGAGTATGGTCGCTCCACGCTGGGGTTCTCCCTTTCCCTCTAGGGCCCAGACTCCGCTTGTCGGGCGCCCTCTTTCAGGATCTCCTCAAGACCACTTCTCCTTTCCTCCGGATCAGCTTGAAACCATCCGGGTAACCCTTCCGCCTCATTCCACACTATTTCCAACTTTCCTTCTTCTCCAACTGTTCCAACGCTCTCCCTCTCTCACCGCCTAGAAAGAGACTACTCTTTCTCGTAGCTGGCCATTCTGCTGAAGACCTCCTTTATCCCCCTAGAAGTGAATATATCCCCTCCCGGATAACCTCCCACCGCTCAGCTAATGTGGGAGTGCTGGGAATGGGTCCCACCCACCAACCTAGGATCCACTTGCAGCTGGGGCAATTACACCTCTTTTACGGCTGACTACGTGGGGCACCACATAGTATATAGAGGATGTGTCCTGTGTGGAGTAGTATATAAAGCATGTGTCCTGTGTGGTGTAGTATGTAGAGGATGTGTCCTGTGTTGTAGTATATAAAGGGTGTGTCCTGTGTTGTAGTATATAGAGGGTGTGTCCTGTGTGGTGTAGTATGTAGAGGATGTGTCCTGTGTTGTAGTATATAAAGGGTGTGTCCTGTGTTGTAGTATATAGAAGATGTGTCCTGTGTAGTGTAGTATATAAAGCATGTGTCCTGTGTAGTGTAGTATATAGAGGATGTGTCCTGTGTGGAGTAGAATAGAGGATGTGTCCTGTGTGGTGTAGTATATAGAGGATGTGTCCTGTGTGGTGTAGTATATAGTGGATGTGTCCTGTGTGGTGTAGTATATAGAGGATTTGTCCTGTGTGGTGTGTTATATAGAGGATGTGTCCTGTGTGGTGTAGTATATAGGGGATGTGTCCTGGGTGGTGTAGTATATAAGAGGATGTGTCCTGTGTGGTGTGTTTTATATAGAGGATGTGTCCTGTGTGGTGTAGTATATAGAGGATGTGTCCTGTTTGGTGTAGTATATAAAGGATGTGTCCCGTGTGGTGTAGTCTATAGAGGAGGTGTCCTGCATGATGTAGTATATAGAGGAGGTGTCCTGTGCGGTGTAGCATATAGAGGATGTGTCCTGTGTGGTGTGGTATATAGAGAATGTGTCCTGTGTGGTGTGGTATATAGAGAATGTGTCCCGTGTGGTTTAGTATATAAAGGAGGTGTCCTGTGTGGTGTAATAAATGGAGGACGTGTCATGTGTGGTGTAGTATAGAGGACGTGTTCTGTGTGGTGTAGTATATAGAGGATGTGTCCTGTGTGGTGTAGTATAGAGGACGTGTTCTGTGTGGTGTAGTATATAGAGGATGTGTCCTGTGTGGTGCACTGTATATATGTGTCATCTATAGACTACACCACACAGGACACATCCTTTACATACTACACCACACAGGACACATCCTCTATATACTACACTACACAGGACACATCCTCTATATACTATATATACTACACAACACAGGACACCTACTCTATATATTACCGTGCACAGGACATCTCCTCTATATACTACACCACACAGGGCACATCCTGTGTAATAGTTATGTTATAGTTCATCACTGACATATATGAGATGTCGGGTATTTTTATACGTTTCCTTTGAGTCCGTGTCTGAACACCTTCTACCTGGTTGATTTTCTGTCCGGAGTGTTTGTATTCCAGTGAGGCTAATACAGGAGCTTCACAAGCAGTTTATTCCTTCTTACATATTCATCCTCATATATATTTTAACAATATGTTCTGTTCGATGAGGGAGATTCTTTGAATTCACAACCATTTCCTTGAAACACAAATCACGATCTCGGCTGCTCCATTTCGGGAAATATTCGGCTTTTTCCAAAAAAAGATTTTAAGCTGAACTGATAGATTGGGAACGAGACATCAGTAGCGTATAAACCTGTTCTAGTCAGTGACGACGCCGCAACGGCATCTCGAGCTCTTCAGCTTTTAAAGGTTTATGTTGAGTTCTCAGTGTTTCTGAATTACACTAGTCAACTGCAAAATTGGTTCAGACATGAAGATGTTGAACTACACTAATTTTGGGGTGCTGAAAACGAAAAAGATGTCTACATTTTTTAATTGGCTCTAGTTTTTATGATACAGGGGTGCATCGATTTTATGCACAGCCTTTGATACAATGCTAGGCACGGAATACATCATCAGCCTTGCATCATCCAAATTGACTTACGAATTGTTTCATCTCCAAATGACCAATGATAGATGCCAAAGAAAGAAAGATGATGTAATTGACTCGCCCCCCAGGGCCGTGCCGTGGGGTACTCTGAACTAAGGCTGGTTTGGCCACACGGGGGCTGAGACCCGGCTCCGTAGCCCTGCGGAGTCACTAAAAATGCGGGGGAATTGATGTAGGGATAAAGGTCGTGACGCCATCCGCGGTATTTGGATATTTGGGGCAACGCAGCTATACAGGACCACTGGGGATAATGGATGGGCGACTGTGGGTGGAGCATACCCTCAGGGTAACTGGGAAAGGCTATGGTGTTGGATGGTCATTGGGGTGCAGGACGGACGGCACAAGTAACAGACTCACGGTTGTTGTTTCCTCAGATGCTTTACTGATGGTATTGGTGCAAGCCGGGACACTGACAGGTGATGGTACTTTGAGTCCGTGCAACTGTGGAGCCCACTGGGATGGGGTACTGCTGGGGATATCATGGCGGTCCTGGTCCGGACCGTGTCCCGGGTTCTCACAAGTAAACGGGGTATTTACAGGGATAGTTTGTCGCCACCCATGGGTTGTGGCCAGTAAGGGGACCACCGCTGCAGCGTGCTTCTGTCAGGAGGATGATGCAGCAAGGTGGATGAACCCTGAGACCCCTCACTCCTTCTGTAACCTTTCCGGCTTGTTCTTTCACTACCCTTCCGTGTGAGTTGTATGACGGCAACTCGGTCCCTCAGTGTGACTTCTTCCTACATGTATGTGCAGTAAATCTGGGTCCTCTAAAATGTTGCTGATCCTCCAACCCTTGTGGTAGGAACACTGATCTGGAATCCGTGTTCCCCGCCGACTTGTCTGGGGAGCCGGCGTGTAGCAGCAGTCCCCCTCAGAGCCGACACTCTGGTTGCAGCCCAGCTTAGGTGTCCCTATCTTGTAAGGGATCACCGGCTCTTTCCCACCCGTGTGGCTATCCAGGTACTTCCAGGGAATCCTTTCCCTCCTGCAGCCAGTCAACGCTGCCATACTCCTTGGGCCCGGTGGTATCAGTCCGGTTTCTGTCCTCACTCCTCCGTGGGCTACAGGCTATGGACAAGCTTTCTCTCCATGGATCTGTGTCGCTGTGGATTCTGCGTCTCCAGGGAGCCCTATCCCTCTGGGAATTGTCACTTTCTGTCTTTACTTCTCAGCCTACCTCAGCCTACAGGCTAACTCCTCCCATTGTTCTTCCTTTTGTTCTGGTCTACCACCTGACCCACCTTCCCACCTACTTTCCTCTAAACCCTACCACCCCTTGCCCGCCTAGAGTCCCGAGCTCCGGGTTGGGTGTTGTGCTCCTGTAGGTGTGTGTGCTGTGAGGGTGCTTGTTGCACAAACTATCTACCTTCTGCCTGGCTGCAGTTCCCTATGTGGCCACTCTCGTCGCAGGGGCACCACACAACCTGGGAGCAACTTGGAGTTCTCCTCACCCGGCAAGTTCTGAGGCCTCCCTGCTGCGCTCTTTCAGTGGGTGCCTGCTGCTGCCTAACCTGAGCTGAGGCCCTCTCTCTCTCCTGCATTGTGCCGGTATAACAGGCAGCTTGAGTCCTTTTCCATCCCCAGTTCCTTATTTGCTGCTTCTGGACTCTCTATGCTGCTTTGCCTGCAAATATTGTGGTGTGGCTGGGGGATTTGGAATCCCTCACCCTCCGGTGTTGGCTGCTGGGACGTTAGGCCCTGCACAGCCTCATACTCTGGTTCTGGCGCTCTCCACTGGGGTGAGCTCAACACCGCTCTACTCCCCAGGCTCTCCTCGAGTAACTCAGACCCTCGCCTATAGGATCCTCAAGCTAGGCTTCGGCTACTCTGGATGAGCTTAGCACTGCTCAAGTCCACAGGATGTCTTCCTCAGTCCTCCTAGGAACTGAACTAACTCCACCCTAGACCAGAATTTATAGGGGAGCTGCCCTGAACCCGGGTTTAGAGCTACCCCTTCAGGGCTGGAGGCAGAAAGCTGTTGTGTGCTTAGGCTCACCTGGTGTGGATACCCTCTGCTGCTCTCAGGTATGACACTACCCCCGAGGGCGGCAATGACATTGTGGCATCCGGGTTCCGGGGTGCCACACAATCCTAATTAAACTTGCATCACACAACTCTAAAAAGGGCGCATGTTCTCCCTCTATCAGTCACACAGCAATTTCAGCCGTCGACTGATATCATCGTTCAGTATATAATATGTCAGTCTGAGGTCACTTGCGGAACGGAGGGCACGTGTAGGGCAATAGACAGAGATGAGGGAAGAGATGTAGGGTGGTGCAGAACTGTCTAAGGCTTTGTGGGTGAGAATGATAATTTTATATTGTACTCTTTAGTGAATGGGCAGCCAGTGCAATGATCGGCACAGGATAGAGGCATCGGTGAAGTGGTTGGAGAGGAATATGATCCTGGCTGCTGCATGCAAGATGGATTGGAGAGGAGAGAGTTTAGTAAGAGGGAGACCAATTAGTAGAGAATTGCAGTAATCCAGGCGAGAATGAATAAGGGCATTAAAGTTGTAGAATCAACAGTAAGAAAACGTCGAATTCTAGAGAAGTTTTTGAGGTGTCGGGGACATGAGCAGGCAAATGAGTGGATGTGGGGAGAGGAGGAGAGATCTGGGTCAAATATAACCCAAAGACAGCGGGCGTGCTGCTGAGGAGTAATGGTAGAACCACATACAGAAATGGCAATATTAGGTTTCGGAAGATTAGGAGAGGGAAGAAACACGAGAACTTCAGTGTTTGACAGATTCAGTTTAAGGTAGAGAGAAGACATGATGTTAGAGACAGCAGACAGACAATCACTGGTATTTTGTAGTAATGTGGAGTTGAAGTCAGGAGTCGATGTGTATAATTGAGTGTTGTCAGCATAGAGATGGTACTGAAAACCAAATCTACTGATGGTTTCTCCAATAGGGGCAGTGTATAGACAGAAGAGAAGGGGACCTAGGACTGAACCCTGAGGAACCCCAACCGTGAGGGGAAGAAGAGAGGAAGAGGAGCCGGCGAAAGATACAGAGAAGGAGCGGTCAGAGACGTAGGAGGAGAACCAAGTAATGTACCCTGATTCCATTATGGTCTATGTAAACAGGCTGGAAGAGACACTACATACCCTTCCCCCTTAACCTGTGAACAATAAAATTGACTTCACTATCTGTGCTGGAAAAGTCTGCTAGATCATCACAAAACCTCAATGAAGCAAACAGGTCATAGGTGAGGATGTTACCTTTATTAGCCATTTGAACCCATTTCTGTAAACTTCTGTGCATGTTATCAGGCCAAAATCACCCGGGGATGTGAACTTCTGATCAGGGTCATTTGGATGTTCTCGGTTGTCATTATGACTTAAAAAGAGAAAACACAGTAGTTTGGCAATAAATGGCTTCACCCAACCACTAACCATGAGTGGAAGAAAAGGTTTTGTGTAATTCATATTCTCCAAAAAGAAGGGCAATAAAGCAAAAAATCTGCCAGGGTATGCAAGGGTATATGAAGGCCCCCTGCCGCCTGAGCATCGAGCGAGCCGGGGTCAGGGGGGGGTTCTGTCAATGGCCGCAGGATGAGAAGCGGGGGGGGGTGCTACCAGCGGCCGTGGATTGAGGAGCGGGGGGAATGACCGGGTGCTATCAGTGGCAGCCGCAAGTGCGGATTGACAGAGGGCAGGGTTACTGTCCCTGCCGAATTCCTCATAGTGTGCTGAGTGGTGCAGCGCTGCCCCATTCAGCACTGCCGCTCCCCCTGCCTCCTTGCCGCCTGAGCCTAAGGGCTCACATTGTCCAATGAACAGTACGGCCCTGGGGGTATGGAAACTTTTGAGCACAACTGTATATGCAGTAAAAAACATTATATAGTGACTCGCCCACTCCCGAGGCCATGGGGTACTCGGAACTGGGCTATTAGTTCTCTTGGGGGAGTCACAGGGATCGAGACCCAGCTTCCGTGACCTCGGGGGAGCCAGTGCTCTGGCGGGGGATATTGGGTTAAGGAGTGTAGGATGGGTATAGAGTTTACAGGGGAATTGTTCGTGACGACACCCACGGTTTTCAGTATGGACTGGCGTTGCAGGTCAGACCTCCGGGGTTGTTGGTATGGCAGCCTCATGTCATTGCTCCCCGTAGGTGGAGCAGGAAACCCATGGCAGATGTGTGTAATTGTGTTGGTTTTGTCAGGCCGGATTCACACTGGACCTCTTTACCTTATCTGCTGTGGCAGATGGAGGCTCCGCAGGCAGGGAATAACAGAGTCTCACAAGGTGTTGGAATTTTGTACCCGCTTTACTTACTTCACTTGCAATTGGCCCCCGGGCACTTCTCTCTACCAAGTTCAGTCTGGTCTTTCCGCAAGGAATTAGGATAGTTTGCCCCGTTCTCTGGTCTCTCTCCAAGCACTACTTCTTCGCCTCTCCTGTTAGCGCCTCTGCACGCAGTGCTCCGATCTAGCAGGCACAGGTCCTGTTGGGTGACTGGTACCTGTTCCCTGACCCTAGTTCGGCTGCCTTCCCAGAGGGTGCGTCGGGTTGCGGCCACCACTCCTGAAGATAACGTGGCCTCTGGTTTGGTGTTTCGGCCATGCTCAGGGCGGGATCCCTGGTTCTTGACCAACCCCCCTGTCCGACTGTCTTAGTCCCAGTTCTGGGCGCCCAGGCTGTTCTCACTCCAGCTGTGCCTCTGGTGTTCTCTCTCTGTGCTTGGCATTCACATCCATCACTCTCTCAATCACGATTCACTAACTACTCACTACTGACTGTTCCCTTGTCCCCTTTTGACTGGGCCCTCCCTCCGGGTTCGCCCCTGCGTCCTAGGGTTTGTAGGTGTGTCTGGTGAGGCCAGGGCTTACTATTCCTTTTTCCTTTTGGACTGAGATACCACACCCTGTTATGAAGTGCAGTACCCCTTTGTGGCGACCAGACCGGTGGGGCGCCACAATAGTAACACAGTTGGCATCTTCAGAGTTGAGTAAAAAGATTGGCAACGACATTGGTAATTGTGTTTGCAGAACCAAGCCCTACAGATCTACTCCTGCCTATTGAGATCCCTCGCGCCTTTTCTGCTGAGTATTAGCTAATCTGTTTATTCAGCTCTGTAGGTGACCTTTACTGAGGGTTTCCTCAAAGAAGCCTATAGAAATGACAGACACATCAGACCTGGCGGCAAGACGACAAGCGAAGAAATGAGAGCCAAGCCAACATTGCTACTTCTTTACAGCAGATATCAGGGATGGTGCTGAGTCAGTAAGTGTCGGTTATTGTTGTCTGCTCACAATGATTATTGCAAGGTTCCAATTTAATTATTGCCTTCAGCTCTCAGCTCATATCTCAACAAATCATGTCATTTCAGCCTCGCCGGCGCATAAACTTCAATAGGAGGGACGGGAAGGAGCGTTTACAATTAAAGTTAATGGGTTTGTGCAAAACACTTTCCATCCCTTTCCCCATCACCAACTATCTCACTTAGACCATTAATAATACATTTGGCACACATTACATCTCTGGTTGGCCCCATCTGCCTTTTGGGCAAGCGGACATGTAGATAATAAGAAAGTGTGCACATGACATCTTTTTCAGGGGGATTCCTCTCCAAAAACTGCCTGAAAAAGCTTTAGCTAAACGTAAAAAAAAGTATTAAGGAAACAATCAAAAGAATCCTAATAGTGATGCTTCAGGACGAATAAAACGTCAGTGATTGCTCTTGAAAAACTTGTCATGTTCACCCGCCTGAAACGGAACTTGTTTGCACTAACCCTATATGTGTCTAAAGACTCAAAATATTTGAACTACTCTTTTTTGTATTCCAGGAGACGGCCACTCATTTCCTCATTTCATAGGTTCCATGGTACAATGTTCTAAGAGAGTATGTGGTGCCCCATCGGTCGGTCTGGACGCCACGAGGGGTACTGCACCTAAGCCACGGGTGTGGTATTCCTGTGGTCAAGAGTCCGGGATAGTGAGTATGGGAACCTCACCAAACACCAAAACACATAGGCCCTAGTTAGGGACATGGGTGGATCCGCTGTAGGAAGGACCCAGTTCAGGGGAGGAGAATAGGGTAGAGAATAGTGATGCGCGAATCCTAAATTACTCGGAATCGCTTGACTCTAGCGAGTCCGAGCACAGGACTCGCTACTCGTTGCGAGTCTAGCGAGTCCAATGTTAATGAATGGGGAAGCGAGTAATAGCGAGTAGTGTGAGATTTACAAATCGCAGATGTGTCTCGGAAGCTTCAGCCTGAAGCAATCCTAGTTTTGTCATTTATTTGCATTGGACTCCTTTACTTTGCAACTGTAATCTCTGGGAAACTTGCACAGATAAGAGTCCTGTCCTCTGTGTGCTGGCTGCCAGCTCCAGGGTCCTAGAGCCTGCCTGCTGCCTGATGTAGCAGTGCTGAGATTGTTCTCAGTCTGCTCATTCCCTGTGCATAGACATCTATATGCACAGGGGATGTAGCAGAGAGGACATCGCGTTTTGGACTGCGTCGGACGGAAGAGGATTTTTTTAATTAAAGATGGAGTCCCTAATGGCTTTTTTTTTTATTTCTAATAAAAAATTTTCTTAGTGTTGTGTTTTTTTTAAAACAATTTAATAGAAATTCATGGCGGTCATGTCTAATATTGGCGTGACCGCCATAAATTTCGGGCTTAGGGCCAGCTGATAATACAAAGCTGGCCCTAACCTCTTTATTACTCAGCGTGCCACCGCTACCAGGGCCGCTGGAAGAGCGGGGTTCAGCGCCAGAGGATGGCGCTTCAATGAATGTGCCATCTTCTGGGGCGGCTGCGGGCTGCAATTTGCAGCGGGGGGTGCCCAGAAAGCTTGGGCATCCCTGCGCTGCGGATTCCAGCCCCCAGCTGCTTAGCTGTACCTGGCTAGACATAGAAATTGCGCGGAGCCCCACGCATTTTTTTTAAATTATTTCATGAAATTCTGAGATTCTGACTCTGACTCTGAGACTCTGACTCTGAAATTCATGAAATAATAAAAAAAAAATGCGTGGGGCTCCGCGCAATTTCTATGTCTAGCCAGGTACAGCTAAGCAGCTGGGGGCTGGAATCCGCAGCGCAGGGATGCCTAAGCTTTCTGGGCACCCCCCGCTGCAAATTGCAGCCCGCAGCCGCCCCAGAAGATGGCGCGTTCATTGAAGCGCCATCCTCTGGCGCTGAACCCTGCTCTTCCAGCGGCCCTGGTGGCGGTAGCACGCTGGGTAATAAAGGGGTTAATACCAGCTTTGTTATACAAGCTGGTATTAAGCCCAAGATTCTTAATGTCAGGCCACGTTTGACCCAGCCACTAAGAATCTCCAATAAAGGGTTAAAAAAACACAACACAGAGAAAAATTTTTATTTTAAATTTAAAAAAAAAGCCATTAGGGACTCCATCTTTAATTAAAAAAATCCTCTTCCGTCCGACGTAGTCCAAAACGCGATGTCCTCTCTGCTACATCCCCTGTGCATAGATAGATGTCTATGCACAGGGAATGAGCAGACTGAGAACAATCTCAGCACTGCTACATCATGTCTGTGAGCAGGCGGGCTCTAGGACCCTGGAGCTGGCAGCCTGCACACAGAGAAGACAGCTGGACTCAGCTCGCAATGTAACAGCAGTTACTTTGCGAGTTTCCCTGCTATCACTGGCACAGTAGCCGAGTCTAATGCAAGACAATGGCAATCCTAGTTTTGTCAGCGTTTCTGACAAAACTAGGATTGATATTGATTCGCATTGGACTCGTGCGAGTAATCACTGGGAAACTAGCAGAGTACCGAGTCCTGCGAGTCCCTTACTACTCGCCGAGTAACGAGTCCTAGCGAGTAGATTTGCCCATCCCTAGTAGAGAAGTGTGGGGGGGGAGGTAGAAGACAGTTAGTTGGAGTCGACTCGAGTGAGGAGGAGAAGGAGAGAACAGCTAAAGTGAAGAGAAGGGGACTAGAGCAGCGCTACACTCGTCCCGGGAACTGAAAGGAAGGAAAGGGGCACCAGTGGAGCTGAAGCAGCTCGTGCACCCGAATACGGGACTGGTGATACCAGATGGAAGGGTTTTGGTCTAGAAACAGGGACCGGACCTGAACACGGCATAGGAGTCTAGTAACCGAACCATTGTACCGGAGACTACAAGCATCACAGGAGCTGTGGCTCGTGCCTGGTGCATTCCCCGAGAAAGCAGCCGGATGAGGGTCAGGGGACAAAGTACCGGTCACCCGCCAAGACCCGTGCCTGCCGGATAAGAGCTCTGCGTGCAGAGGCGCTGCAAGGAGAAGCAGGAAGGCAGGAGCGCTGAGGGGACAGGACCAGAGAAAGGAAAAGAGTGGCACACCACCGAGGATCTCATACTTGCTAACCCGGTTCCTTCAAGAATACACAGACCGAAGCTTATCTGAGAGACTTTGTAACATCTATGACCTGGTGAGAAGTGCTGTGAGTGAATCCAGGTAAAGAATTGCAGAACTGTGTGATACTGTGTTATTCCTGCTGCAACCGTGAGCGAGGTAACAAGGCCTGAGGTTAACCCCTGCCTGCCAGAGACCATCAATTACTCCATCCACTATACTGGGGACCTGCTCCACCTTTGAGGAGCCACTCCATCCCATGCACATGCTGTATTGTTATTTTTTTTTCACAATTTTCTGAGCTTTTTGTTATAAATACAGGACCATCTCAATGAATCAGAATATCATCAAAAACTGAATTTATTTCAGTAATTCAATCCATAAAGTGAAACCCATATATTATAAAGAGTCAATACACAAAGAGGGATCTATTTCATGTGTTTATTTCTGTTAATGTTGATGATTAATGAAAACACAAAGGTCATTATCTCAGAAAATTAAAGTAGGTAGGATGAAGGGTCTGAGAGATAAAATATGACCTAAATAGGTATCGGAGGCTTCACCTTGTGTGGTTGTGAGTGTGGCACCCCAAGGGTTAATGTGCCACAGTAACAACACCAAGGGTTAATTCCCCACACAACCCACAACACTACACTAAAGCTGCTTCCCTATATATTCTGGTGTGGAGAGGAAGTGGCAGTTAGTTCAGTGCGGGGCAGCACTGAGGGAAGAAAGGACCTGGGTGTAAAAGAGCTGTGTTTGGCTCACTCCACGGTCCACTGTCCAGTTCCAGGCCGAGCCAGGGTCTGAGGAAAAGGAGAAGCAGAGGAACACACCCGGGACACAGAGTTACCCTAAACTCACCCAGGAGGAGGACACAGAACGGATACTGGATCCGATGCTGTGCCTGACACAAACAGCACAGTGAACACCGGATTAGTGAAGGACCCACATCTTCACTGTACCACAGCAAAGCAACACGGCGGGGTCAGAATCATAAAGATAAGACTCAAGTTGCCTAACAAGTAGGTACCCGTGAGGGGAGACAGAGCTGGCAGCATAGCTAAAGCTGCAGCAGGGTCACACACACAGCGCAGGAGTAGGAAGCCAAGGACCCGGACAGGGTGGGAAGCAACCCGGCCCCGGTACAGACTCCGTGGGCAGTACTCTGCTGAATGTCATCTACAGTAAAGACTTGGAAAACTACAAAATCGTGAGTCTGTGTAATCCTTGCGCTTGAGCCGCGTTCTCCCTCACAAACTGTTATCATCATTACTGCCCCGGGGAACCAGGCTCTGCCCGTGGAGAGCCGTCACATCACAGGCTGCCGCCCATCATCCCCGGAGGTTCTGCAGCAGCCGTGGTCACCCTGACCACATACCACGGGTGGCGTCACGACTTTATCCCCTGTAAATACCCCCCTTTACTTGTGGGCTCGGGACACGGTCCGGACCAAGACCGCCGGGATAACCCCTTTGATACCCTGGTCCGGTACCGAGTACCCTGTCCCAGTGGGCTCTACATGAGGGTCACGACCACTATAAAAGCAGATCGATCATGGCTGCTGCAGTCCCCATCATGATGCATATAGAGATGGGGGGATGAAGGGTTAAACACTGCGCTGCTGTATTCCACCAGACATCAAAGGATGAATATAAAATTGATTTATTAGTCAATGCATTTCAGGGCTTCCTGGCCTCTTCCTCAGGACAAATCAATATCGTATTACCATGTTTCAGGGTGTTAACTAATGAAAAATCATAAAAGCAAGAATTGCTGTTGCAAACGATTTAATCTGTTGTGCAGGTGTTGGGCGGTGTCGGTGTTGGGCGGTGTCGGTGTTGGGCGGTGTAGGAGTTGGGCGGTGTCGGTGTTGGGCGGTGTCGGTGTTGGGCGGTGTAGGAGTTGGGCAGTGTCGGTGTTGGGCGGTTTAGGAGTTGGGCGGTGTCGGTGTTGGGCGGTGTAGGAGTTGGGCGGTGTCGGTGTTGGGCGGTGTAGGAGTTGGGCAGTGTCGGTGTTGGGCGGTGTAGGAGTTGGGCGGTGTCGGTGTTGGGCGGTGTAGGAGTTGGGCGGTGTCGTTGTTGGGCGGTGTAGGAGTTGGGCGGTGTCTGTTTTGGGCGGTGTAGGAGTTGGGTGGAGTAGGTGTTGGGCGGTGTAGGAATTGGGCGGTGTCGGTGTTGGGCGGTGTAGGAGTTGGGCGGTGTCTGTTTTGGGCGGTGTAGGAGTTGGGCGGAGTAGGTGTTGGGCGGTGTAGGAGTTGGGCGGTGTCTGTTTTGGGCGGTGTAGGAGTTGGGCGGAGTAGGTGTTGGGCGGTGTAGGTCTTTCCAAGTAGCGGTGAGCTCCCTACTCCCTTCCCTTTGTTTGGTCTATATTGAAAAAAATAGGACACAAAAAGTATGGTAAAAAAGGAAAGGCAGGAAAATCATAATGTTTCTTCAAATTCTACTCCTCTATCAGATTTGACATGAGTGTTTTCTCCGTACGTTGCTGATGTTGGGCGCAGGTTATGGTTTTTCAGTTTACTTCTCCTAATTAATTTTCCTGATCCCTGAAGCATTTCCGAATCTCATTAATTTATCTCAAGTGCTCCTCGTATCTACAGAAATCAGAATCAGATAGCTGCCCAGCTTATCCTCAGCCACAACAGGGATATTATGATGAGCAATAAGGAAGGGATGCCCTATGAATAGGGATGAGCGAGTACCTTAATATTCGGACTCTCTATACTCGCAACGAGTCGGTACCGGTACTCGGTACTTGTTGCGAGTATAGCGAGTACGAATACTTTCGCAGTGTATCTATAGATACACTGCGAAAGTACCCTAAAAGTGAATAAAAGTTGTTAAAAACAATAAAATTACATACACACTTATCCGACGCCTGCACCGGGACCGTCCCAGAAGACCTGCGATCATCGGACAAGGACCTGTGATTTCCAGCCAATCAGATGGCGACACGTCACAACCACGTGATCGCTAGGGGCCACCTGATTGGCCAGATTGCAAGGTCCTAGGTGTACTTCCAGGACCTTGCAATCTGGCCAATCAGGTGGCCGCTAGCGATCATGTGGTTGTGACGTGTCACCATCTGATTGGCCAGATTGCCAGATCTATAGATACACTGTGAAAGTAATCGGACTACTCGCTCATCACTACCTATGAAGGAGGACACAATCCAGAAATGAGGCAATTGAGGTAATTAGTAGGGATGAGCGAGTATGCTCGGCGCTACTCGTTACTCGCACGAGTATCCCTGTACTGGGAATACTTGGCGAGCACCGAGTACCGCCAAGATGCTCGGACTCTTCACTAATAATTATCGATCTGACACAAATACACTGCTCCATTCAGTGCACACAGTGTGCTGGGACCTCACAAAGAGCAGATTGATTGTTAGGGTCCCTCTGGGGGGCACAGCAAGGTGTTGTATGCTGCGATGATTTGAAAAAGCCCCCCTCCCGCCCTTTCCCAGAAACGCTCGGTTGATGACTTGAAGTCTGTGGGTGGAGCCTGTCACTAATTGACTTACATTGGGCGCGGTGCTCTGGCTGAGCACACTAGTATCCTGGGATGCTCGGCCAGAGCATCGAGCACCCGAGCATTTTAGTACTCACTCATCTCTAGTAATTAGCGCCAATCACTCCAAAGGATGGATCAGTAAATTACAGGGATTTTCCATTTTTTTTAAGAATAAGAACAGATTTAGACAAAAGTACAACTCTGGGCAAGAATTAAACATGGGGGCTAAAACATTGCACCATTGTCATGGCTGGAGCAGATACAGGGATTCACACACAGCGTTTTTGTCAGGATCCTTTTTTGGTGCAAAACTGCACCAAGAACGGACCTTCAGAGAGCGCAGCATTCTGTGCGTGAACGTCCTGTGCTTTCTTCCTGCACTTTACTACTTACCTCGCCGCGCTCCCTCAGTGACCCCCAGCAGTGTCTTCTGATCCTCTGCTGGGCCGCAACTAGCATGGGCTCTAGAGCCCTGCAGCACCATGTGACCAGGTGATGTAGCCTTAGGCTATGAGCTGATTTATGCATTATTTGTGTACATTGAGGTCATTCAACGCTTGTGTTGTTTACATAAGTGTTATAATAATAATATATTAACATTTATTAATGAATATTAAACATTAAATATAAGCCCCCCAAGTCATATACTCACCTTCTGGCAGCTTCATCTTTTAACGACGCCACTCTGGTTCCGTCATGCCATCTTGCGCTGGTAACTTCTAACTGGCAAGAACGAGGCCAGAATGGAGCCAGAACAAGACAAGAATGAGGCCAGAACTAGACAAGAACAAGGCCAGTACACAGCAAGAACGAGGCCAGAACGAGACCAAAACAAGTCCAGATCAAGGCTATAAAAAGACCAGAACGAGGCCAGAACATGGCCAGACGAGGCATGGATGGGGCCAGAACATGGCCAGAATGAGAACAGAATGAGGCAAGGACATTTCTAGAACAAGACCAGAAAGAGGCCAGAATGAGACCAGTATGAGGTCAGAGCCAGGCAAGGATAAGGCAACTACGAGACTAGGATGAGGCAATAACAAGACCAGAATGAGACAAAGAATGAGGCCAGAATGAGACCATAACTAGGTCAGAATGAGGCCAGGATGCTTCTAGAACAAGACCAGAATTAGGCCAGAATGAGGCCAGAACATAGCTAGAACAAAGCAAAAATAAGACCAGATGAGTCAAGGATGGGACTAGTACAAGGCCAGAATGAGGCCAAAATAAGACCAGGATGAGGCTAGAACATACCAGAACGAGGCCAGAATGAGACGATAATAAGGCTAGAAGAAGTCTAGAATGAGGCCAGGACATTTCCAGAACAAGACCAGAAAGAGGACAGAATGAGACCAGAATGAGGCAAGGAGACTAGTGATGAGCGAGTACGCTTGTGACTACTCGGTACTCGCACGAGTATCACTGTACTCGGGCTACTTGCCGAGCACCGAGTAATCTCGCGATACTCGTGCTGTGCTCGTGGTCGTCATCTCTGCATGTTGGCGCTCTTTAGAGAGCCAGTCCACATGCAGGGATTGGCTGGCAGACCACTGCAATGCCACAGCCCTGTTAGTTGTGGTATAGCAGTGATTGGCCGGCCCGCACAGCGTCACCGAGCCTTTATAAGACCCGGCCGCGCTGTGCTCTGCACACAGCCATCCAGACAGTGAGTGTAGGGACAGTGTCTGCTGCTGCTTAGGGACAGATTTGCGGCCCTCATAGGTAGATCCGGATCAGGGCTGCAAACTGCTGCTGACCACAACAGTCATTCTCAGGACTAATCTAGGAGAATATAGGCAGGGTGATCCAGATCGGAGTCCAAGCTTTTCTGTGACCATAACAGTCACCAGACTGTTGTACTTGATAGCTGTATACAGGCAGGTTCTAAAAACCAACTTTCCTGTGACCTGAACAGTCACTAGACTGTTGTACTTACTAGCTTTATACAGGTTAGGGTCTAAAATCCAACTTTCCTGTGACCTGAACAGTCACCAGACTGTTATACTTGATAGCTTTTTACAGGTTAGGGTCTAAAATCCAACTTTCCTGTGACCTGAACAGTCACCAGACTGTTGTACTTAATAGCTTTATACATGCAGGTTCTCAAATCCAACTTTCCTGTGACCTGAACAGTCACCAGACTGTTGTACTTACTAGCTTTATACAGGTTAGGGTCTAAAATCCAACTTTCCTGTGACCTGAACAGTCACCTGACTGTTGTACTTGATAGCTTTTTACAGGTTAGGGTCTAAAATCCAACTTTCCTGTGACCTGAACAGTCACCAGACTGTTGTACTTAATAGCTTTATACATGCAGGTTCTCAAATCCAACTTTCCTGTGACCTGAACAGTCACCAGACTGTTGTACTTACTAGCTTTATACAGGTTAGGGTCTAAAATCCAACTTTCCTGTGACCTGAACAGTCACCAGACTGTTGTACTTGATAGCTTTTTACAGGTTAGGGTCTAAAATCCAACTTTCCTGTGACCTGAACAGTCACCAGACTGTTGTACTTAATAGCTTTATACATGCAGGTTCTCAAATCCAACTTTCCTGTGACCTGAACAGTCACCAGACTGTTGTACTTACTAGCTTTATACAGGTTAGGGTCTAAAATCCAACTTTCCTGTGACCTGAACAGTCACCAGACTGTTGTACTTGATAGCTTTATACAGGTTAGGGTCTAAAATCCAAATTTCCTGTGACCTGAACAGTCACCAGACTGTTGTACTTAATAGCTTTATACAGGCAGGTCCTAAAATCCAACTTTCCTGTGACCTGAACAGTCACCAGACTGTTGTACTTACTAGCTTTATGCAGGCAGGTTCTAAAATCCAACTTTCCTGTGACCTGAACAGTCACCAGACTGTTGTACTTACTAGCCTTATACAGGCAGGTTCTAAAATCTAACTTTCCTGTGACCTGAACAGTCACCAGACTGTAGTACTTACTAGCTTTATACAGGTTAGGGTCTAAAATCCAACTTTCCTTTGACCTGAACAGTCACCAGACTGTTGTCGCTGTATACAGGCAAAATGCGCAAGGGCGTTGACAAGAGCGTTGGCAAGAAACAAGGAAATGAACGTGATGGTGGTGCAGGCAGAGGCCGAGGTCGTGTGCAAGCACTAATTTCGCAACAACAAAGTGCCACATCTACTCGCTCGCGCGTCCTGTCCCAAATTCTTGGGGCCCGCAGCAGTACACCGCTCTTGAACCAAGACCAGTGTCAACAGGTTGTTACTTGGATAGCGGATAATGCTTCAAGTCAGATTGGCATCTCCACAAACACCCTGTCTTCCACACGGTCAAGTGTCAGTAGCCGTGATACTGCACCGCACATTTGCCAACCTGATCCTCCTTCCTACCACCAGGCCGAGTACACGTCCACGGACATTACTGATCCCACACTTGGACACTCGGAAGAGCTGTTCACGTATCCATTCGCAGAATCTGGCCTCTCGCCAGCTCCTGTTGAAGTGGGTGATGATGAGATGGTATGTACAGATGCCCAAATATTTGAGCAGCCACGTTATCACGAAGGGAACGTTGGCAACGTGTCTCAACAAGGGGTGGACGATGATGAGACACAATTGCCAGGAAGTCAGGAGGAGGATCAGGGTGCGGAAGAGGAAGACGACATGGTGGATGATCCAGTAGCTGACCCAACATGGCAGGAGGATATGCTGAGCGAGGCCAGCAGTGCACAGGGGGAGGGAGGCGTAGCATCCCAACAGGCAGTACGAAGCAGGGTGGTGGCCCCAGGCAAAAGGCAGGCAACCGTTCCCCGGAACAACAAGGTGCCTGTGCAAATGTTAGGTCTTCCCGAGTCTGGCAGTTTTTTAAGTTGGCTCCAGATGACTCTAAAAAGGCCATTTGCAACACCTGCCATGCCAGCATCAGCAGGGGTACGAAAACTAGCAGCCTGACCACCACCAGCATGATCAGGCACATGTCAGCCAAGCACCTGACTTTGTGGGAAGTACAACAGAGTCGAGGATTGGTGCTTGCTGATGTCACTGCTACGTCTTCGCGTGTTGTGCGTGCGAGCCAATCCCCTGTCCATGCTGGCCGCGAACAAGCCTCCGGCCCTGCACCTGAAGTTGCCCACGCACAAATAACACCACCAGCAAGCACGTCCTTGTCCCAGCGCAGCGTTCAATTATCCATTCAGCAAACATTTGAACGCAGGCGCAAATACGCTGCCAACGCCCCACATGCCACAGTCCTAAATTGTCACATTTCGCGACTCATAGCGCTAGAAATGTTGCCTTTCCGGCTGGTGGAGACGGAAGCATTCTGCGACCTGATGGCGGCTGCTGTCCCACGTTACTCGGTCCCCAGCCGCCACTATTTCTCCAGATGTGCCATCCCCGCATTGCATAACCACGTGTCCCAAAGCATCACACGTGCGCTGAACAACGCTGTTTCAGCCAAAGTCCACATAACCACAGACACGTGGACAAGTGCTTGTGGGCAAGGCCGCTACATCTCCTTGACGACACACTTGGTAAATATTGTGGAAGCTGGGACCCAGTCTGAGCGAGGGACGGAACACGTCCTTCCCACACCAAGGATAGCAGGCCCTACCTCTGTCAGGGTTTCACCGACACTCTACAGCTCCGGAATGTCATGCTTCTCAGCCTCCCCCTCCTCCTGCGCATCCTCATCCACTGTACCCTCCACACCAGTCCCAAGCTGGAAGCACTGCAGCACTGCCTCTGCGAAGCGGCAACAGGCTGTGCTGAAGCTAGTCTGCATAGGTGACAAACCCCACAATGCAGAAGAGGTGTGGACAGCTCTGAAACAGCAGGCAGATCACTGGCTGACACCTCTGAACCTAAAGCCAGGAAAGGTCGTGTGTGACAATGGCCGGAACCTGGTGGCAGCTTTGAGGCGAGGCCAGCTGACGCATGTTCCATGCGTGGCCCATGTGCTCAACCTGGTGGTTCAGCGGTTTCTAAAATCATACCCAGAGCTGTCTGACCTGCTGGTAAAAGTTCGCCGCCTGTCTGCACATTTTCGCAAGTCACCTGCTGCTTCAGCCGGCCTTGCCGGTTTTCAGCGCCGTTTGCGTCTTCCGGCCCACAGACTGGTGTGTGTTGTCCCCACGCGTTGGAATTCAACTCTGCACATGTTGGTCAGGATATGTGAGCAGAAGAGGGCAGTTGTTGACTACCTGCATCACCTAAGCCGTTGGGAAATGGGTCAAACTCCACACATAACACCTCAGGAGTGGAGATGGATGTCCGACCTATGTACCGTCCTCCAAAACTTTGAGGACTCCACCAAGATGGTGAGCGTCGTTGACGCCATTATTAGCGTCACCATACCGCTACTCTGCCTTCTAAAACGGTCTCTGCTGAAAAACAAAGATGATGCATTGCAGGCGGAGCGCGATGACTTGGAGCAAGAAACAGTAGTGGGTGTGGGTGATAACACACAGCCCAGCCTCATGTCATCACAACGTGCAGTGGAGGACTATGACGAGGAAGAGGAGGATGAAGACATGGAGCAACTCTCTGGTCAAATTGAGGATATGACATGCACACCAGTGATACCCTCGATTCAGTGTGGCTGGCCAGAGGACAGGGGAGATGAGGAGGAGGAGGAGGAGGAGGATAGCATGTTCAGTCATCGTGTTGGTCAGGACACTGAAGTTATGGCTGTTAAGAGTCTGGCGCACATGGCTGACTTTATGGTAAGCTGCCTGGCTCGTGACCCTCGCGTTCAGAACATCTTGGCCGACAATCACTACTGGTTGGCAACACTCTTAGACCCACGCTACAAGGAGAACTTTATGTCTCTCATTCCTGAGGCGGAGAGGTCAGCCAAAATGCAGCAGTTCCAGAAGGCCATAGTCACGGAAGTAGGCAAAGCATTCCCCTCACAAAACGCTAGCGGCATAGGTCAGGAATCGGTGGACAACCAAGGCATACGGCCGAGAGGGGCACAAGTCCAATCCGCCAGAGGTAGGGGAACAGTCTTTACGATGTGGGACAGTTTTCTCAGCCCCTCACGTACCACAGCCCCTGAGGTGCGGGGTAGTGCCACAAGAAATGCTAAGTTTGGCCAGATGCTGAAGGAGTACCTTGCAGATCGAACAACTGTACTGCGAGATTCCTCTGTGCCTTACAATTATTGGGTCTCCAAGCTGGACACGTGGCATGAATTGGCTCTCTACGCCTTGGAAGTCCTGGCCTGCCCTGCCGCTAGCGTTTTGTCAGAGCGTGTTTTCAGTGCCACAGGTGGAATCATTACTGATAAACGCACCCGCCTGTCAACTGAAAATGCTGACAGGCTGACTCTGATCAAGATGAACAAAGGTTGGATTGGGCCAGACTTCACCACACCACCAACAAATGACAGCGGAATTTAAATTTTGTTGTGGGAATTTCCCATGTACCTCCACTCACCCATAGGTACACACTTCTGGACTTTGGCTAATCGCTGGACTGCTCCTCCTTCTCCTCATGTGCCACCATGATGACCGTTACAATAGTTAGGCTGTTATTTCAGGTATACCCCCAGTGGTAAATTTTTTCGCCCATTCTTTTAGAATGGGCATTACAACGACAGGAGACCCGCTCCTTTTCAGTGGGAAAAATGTTTTGAGGCCCTCCTGCACGTCTCTATCCAGGGACAATGTGGAGCCTCCCAATTTTTGGCTGCCCTGCCAATGGGCTATACTACAATACACCCACTAGAGGTTTACAGGCCCTCATGCATGTCTGCATGCATGGGTCATTGCAGAACCTCCCAATTTTTGGCTGCCCTGCCAAAGGGCTATACTACAATACACCCACTAGAGGTTTTCAGGCCCTCATGCATGTCTGTATGCATGGTTCATTGTTGAACCTCCCAATTTTTGGCTGCCCTGCCAAAGGGCTATACTGCAATACACCCACTTCAGGTTTACAGGCCCTCCTGCACGTCTCTATCCAGGGACAATGTGGAGCCTCCCAATTTTTGGCTGCCCTGCCAAAGGGCTATACTACAATACACCCACTAGAGGTTTACAGGCCCTCATGCATGTCTGTATGCATGGGTCATTGTTGAACCTCCCAATTTTTGGCTGCCCTGCCAAAGGGCTATACTACAATACACCCACTTCAGGTTTACAGGCCCTCCTGCATGTCTGTATGCATGGGTCATTGCTGAACCTCCCAATTTTTGGCTGCCCTGCCAAAGGGCTATACTACAATACACCCACTAGAGGTTTTCAGGCCCTTATGCATGTCTGTATGCATGGGTTATTGTTGAACCTCCCAATTTTTGGCTGCCCTGCCAAAGGGCTATACTGCAATACACCCACTTCAGGTTTACAGGCCCTCCTGCACGTCTCTATCCAGGGACAATGTGGAGCCTCCCAATTTTTGGCTGCCCTGCCAAAGGGCTATACTACAATACACCCACTTCCTTACAATGGGCACTTCAGGTTTACAGGCCCTCATGCACGTCTCTATCCAGGGGCATTGGTGAACCTCCCAATTTTGGACTGTCCTGGCAAAGGAAAATACTACAATAGACCCACTTCCTCAAAATACGCACATTATGTCAAGACAGGGCTTCATGTACGTCTCTTGTCAGGGTCATCGGAGTGCCGCACAATGTTTTCACGTAAAATCTTTCATGTAATCACAAAAATTAACATACACCAGCTGTATCTCACTATTGGGTATGTGCCCTTAACATTTCCACCCTGAATATTCATTTTGGTGTCATTTTGGAAGGTTTTCTGGTGACTCCGTAAAATTGGCGTGAAACTCAGACAAGATTGTTCACAGCTGTGACTTTTGAGTGAGAAATGCTTCCAGGGGTCTTCCCCATGGTGTTGCCATGTGATTTCAGCACTCTTCTGAGACTGTTGTGACATTTTTAGGGTTTCTACATGCTGCCGGCGGTCATTTCATAAAAATACTCGGGTCTCCCATAGGATAACATTGGGCTCGGTGCTCGAGCCGAGTACACTAGTATCTTGGGATGCTCGGCCCAAGCTTCGAGCACCCGAGCATTTTAGTACTCGCTTATCACTAAAGGAGACCAGAATGAGGCCAGAATGAAACCAGAATGAGGTCAGGACATTTCCAGAACAAGACCAGAAAGAGACCAGATTGAGACCTCAATAAGACTAGAATTAGGCTAGAACAAGTCCAGAACGAGACCAGAATGAGGCCAGGATGTTTCAATAACGAGACCAGAAAGAGGCCAGAGTGAGACCAGAGTGATACCAGAATGAGGCCAGAATGAGACCAGAATGAAGCCAGAACAAGGCCAGAATGAGACAAGTATGAGGTCAGAATGAAGCCAGAATGAGGCCATTACGTTTCCAGAACAAGACCAGAAAGAGACCAGAATGAGATCTGAATAAGACCAGAATGAGGCCAGGACATTTCCAGAATGAGACCAGAGTGAGGCTGGATTGAGACCAGAATGAGGCAAGAACATGGCCAGAATGAGGCAAAGATAAGGCTCGGACAAGGCAAGGATGAGATCAGAATGAGACCAGAATGAGACCAACATGAGACCAGATTGAGGATAAGGCTAGGACAAGGCAAGGATGAAATCAGAATGAGGCCAGAATGAGACCAGAATGAGACCAGAATGAGACCTGATTGAGGCCAGAATGAGACCAAAACAAGACCAGGACAAGGCCAAAATGAGGCCAGAATAAGGCCAGAATGAAACCGGGACATTGATAGAATGAGACCTGAACAAGGCCAGAACGAGATCAGAACGAGGCCAGAATGAGACCTGATTGAGGCCAGAATGAGACAAAAACAAGACCAGGAGAAGGCCAGAATGAAACCAGAACATTGCCAGAATGAGACCAGAACAAGGTCAGAATGAGGCACTCAGACTTGTATTGAGATGTGATCTCTGGCGCCTCCATGAAACATTTGAGCTGCCGTCAGGTCACAAATCCCCACTGTTGAACCCACTGGGACGGGGTACTCGGTACCGGACCGAGTCTGCTACTGGGGATGTCACGGGTGGTCCTGGTCCGGACCGTGTCCCTGACCCTGACAGTGAAAAAGGGGAATATTTACAGGGAATAATGTCAGTCGTGACGCCACCCACGATGTGTGGTCAATAATGGGGACCACCGCTGCTGCAGAACCTCCGGGGCAGATGTTATAGCAGCTAGGATGGAATAGTTCTCCGTGGGCAGAACTGAGTTCCCCGGGGCAGTGAGGATTAAGTCTATAGTGTAGTGTACAGGCCTTGTGCTGGGTGCAGTGCACTTACTGTCCTGATGCTGCAGAAATCCTCCTTCAGAGTCCAGAGCTGACAGGCTGTGTCTCTCCAGGGTGTAATCTTCTGTAGACCTGTTTGGAGGGAATCATGTGCAGGGAGAATCATGCGAGGGAGTCAGAGTCAGGGTTCACCGTGTTTACTTCTTAACCTTCTCTCAGTTCAGTTACAGTTCCAGTTACAGTTCCAGTTACAGTTCACAGTACAAGTCTTACACGGGCACAACTCTCCCCTCCGGGTTCCCTTACTACCTGCAGCCAGGTTGTTCCTCTCTTTGACCCCTCACTCTTTCTCTGTCCTTTCCAGGCTTCTGTTCGTTCGGGTACTTGGTGTGTGTGTCTCCAGACAGTATGGCGGTGGCTTGAGCTCCTGTGAGCCCTCCGGGTTGCCACTGAGCTGCCTGTCCTTTGGGGTAGGATCCCTAACTTGAAGCTAGAGTTCCCCGTCGGTTGTCATGAATACCGGGTGAAGCAACGGTTCCCTCCAGAGCCGACACTCTGCTGCTAGCCTAGCCTCCAATAGTTCTCTGTGGTGAGGCTCTACCAGGCTCCTTCTAACCGTGTCTTTGGTTCAATAGGAGGGCTACTCCGCCTGCAGTCTGCTGTCTCAGCCATGTTTCTGGACCCAGTACTACCGGTCCTCTCTTCCCTCACACTCCTGGGGTGCTGGCTCCGGATAGGCTTTCTCTCTGTGGCTCACACTGGCTCTCCAGATTCTGCGCTCCTTCCACCCCACTCTTCCAGGACGTGTGTTTCCTGTCTGTACTACTCAGCCTACCTCGGCCTACTGACTCCTTTCTCCTCCCCCTGCTCTATATCTACCCTTTGTCACCTGACCTGCTTGTTGCCCACCCACTGTCTCTAAACCCACCACCCCTTGCCTGCCTAGAGTTCCCAGGCTCCGGGTTGGGTGCTGCCATCTAGTGGTTGTGTGAGCTATCTGTGAGGGTGTTGTGGTGCAACTGTCTTTCCTCCTACCTGGCTGCTGTTCCCTTTGTGGCCTCTTGGTCCCAGGGGCGCCACACCACAGACCGACTGGAGCACCAATGGAAGACGATGAAGGTGGCAAAAGGTGAGTATAAATACAGGGGTCATAGGATGTAAAGCATCACTCCAGCGGTGCAATTAAAGCAAACTCTGGAGCGGTGCTTTAATAAGATGTGACCTGGCTACATTGTATTATAACATTGGATCTCCTACGCTCCTCTTACATATTAATTCTAACATATCTGTGTCCTGCTAGAAACTAAAGCTCATTGTTATGTTCTGCAGACAAAGACGACATTAAAAGGATACTGTGCAGATAAAGCCATGAACAACGAGGTGAAAGTCAAGGGCATTACTTTTCATCCAGTGCCCAGAATAATACAAGGAGCATAAAGACTTTGTGTTCTAGCACTACAAACACTTTACAATGCTATTACTTTATACTATTGTAATTCTCTGTAACAATTTAAAGATCCATGCACTCTCCACTAATGTTATCTGTCAATCATTAAAGAGCACGAAATATCATACATCTCAATCATGCAGGTGCCATGATGGTCAGATCCCAGTAAATTCCATCCCCTTTGCTATCGTCGAGCCCACTGGGACGGGGGTACTCGGTACCGGACCGGGGCTGCTGCTGCTGGGGAAGTCATGGGTGGTCCTGGTCCGGTCCATGTCCCGGGCCCTGGCAATAATAAGGAGTATTTACAGGGGATTAAGTCGTGATGCCACCCACTGTATGCGGCCAGTAATGGGGCCGCCGCTGCCGCAGAACCTCCGGGGATGATGTAATGGCAGCAGAGGTGGAATAGTTCCCATGGGCAGAACTGTATTTCCCCGTGGCAGTGATGGTGAGAGCCAATGGTGTTATATGCAGGCTTTGTGCTGAGTGCAATTCACTTACTGTCCAGATGCTGCAGGAATCCTTCCTCGGTGCTGGAGCTGGCATGCTGTGGCTCTGCAGGTGGGGATCTGCTGCAAACCTGTTTGGAGCAAGTTGTATTCAGGCAGAGAGATACAAGGGAGTCAGATTCAGGGTTCACCGTGTTTACTCTCAAAGTTCTTCAGTACAATTCACAGTTCAGTTCAGTACACGGGCACACTTTCCCTTTCCGGCTTCCCTTTACTCCCTGCAGCCAGGTCTCTCTCACTGTGACCCCTCACTCTGTCTCTATGTCCTTTCCAGGCTGTTGACTCTCTCTGTTATTCGCTTGGTGTGCATCTCCGGACAGTATGGCGGTGACTCGGGCCCCTGTGGGTCCTCCGGGTTGTCACTGAGCTCCCTGTCCTTTGGGGTAGGAACCCTAACATGTAGCTGTGGTCCCCCATCGGTTGTCTGGGGATGCCGGATAAAAATAAGGTCCCCTCTAGAGTCGACACTCTACTTCAGCCCAGCCTCCAGCAGTCCTCGACTATATAGTGAGTCTCTACCATGCTCTCTCCACCGTGTCTTCAAGTATCATAGGAGGGCTACTCCGCCTGCAGTCTGGTCGTCTCAGCTGTAGTTCTAGGGCCCGGTATCACCGTCCCTCTCTTCATTCACACTCTTGGGGATCTGGCTTCGGATGGGCTCGCACTGGCTCTGTTCAGATTCTGCGCTCCTACACCCCACTTTGCGAGGACGTGTGATCCAGTCTTTCCTGCTCAGCCTACCTCGGCCTACTGCTGTCTTTCGGTCTGTGCCGTGTTCCTCAGCCTGCTGCTGGTCTGTGTCTTTGCTGCTCGGCACCCTGGGCCTACTGACTCCTTTCTCCACCCCCTTCACTATTTCTACCTTCTGTCACCTGACTACATGTGTGCCCACCCACTGCTCTAAACCCACCGCCCTTCTGCCTGCATATAGTTCCTAGGCTCCGGGTTGGGTGCTGCCCTCTACTGTACGTGGGTTGTGTGGGCTGTGAGGGTGTTGATGTGCAACTGTCGTCCTACCTGCCTGGCTGCAGTTCCCTTTGTGGCCTGCTGGACGCAGGGGCGCCACAGGAGACACCCAGCGCAAGACGGCAAGAGGGAGGGTGGAAGGAGTTCCTGATGCTAAGGTCAAAAAGGGAAATGGTGACCCCTAGATAAACTAGCACTGACTCCTGGCTTCCCTAACATCCCTATACAGTTTCCGCAACTGTAGCTGAACAGGGATCAGAGCGGGTGATCACTAGTCAGCCCGGCTAGTAACTAAAGAAAAACACAAAGGAAACAAACAAAGAGGGAAGAAATACACTTATCTTGAGCAGATCCAAGCAGCAAACCAACAGACTCCAGGAAACACTGCTTTGAGCTAGAATGCAACCAGAGACACCTGAACAGCTATCACCAGCAGCGCATCCTGGGAGCCAAGAGGTACAAGCAGGCAACTGAAGAGAAGATCCGCTGGGTCCTAGTGACCTCCAGCTATCACTAGGACAGAGATGCCTCTTAAAGGGATAGAGACATTATTTAGGATTTTGACTGTTTAGCCAAATGCTGCAACTTTCTGTGAGTGACCTCAACAGCCTCATCCGTGCCTTCAGATACACCTCTGACACAGTGGCCTCTGACCGTGGCGGGCGATGTACTCTTCGTCCTCTTTGGCCCTATCCGGCCACCTTTGCAGCGAATGATGTGGATTCAGCTGCTGTTCCTGCAGATGCAGCAGCCTCCGGTTGTCTATCTGAGGCCTCAAGTCTCCTCTACTAGTCTGGGCCAGGTAACCCTCTCCGGCCCTGGTCCCTCCATTTGCCTGTGACTGGCAATGAATGCGTGCCCCACAGATGAATTTCTCACTTCCCGTGCCTCTGGGACCCCTTCTTTCTCTGGAGCTCCTGCCTGGCTCCCTCTGGCTCTCTCTCTCTGGGACGAGCTCCTCTAGCTCCAGTCCCCTGGTACCCGTCCTTTCTCCACTCCCTCACTGGAGCTCGACTCTCCATTTCCTCATTGTTACCCTTTCTCTAGTTACTACTTCTCCTCTCCCTCCTACTTCCTTTTTCTGTCTAATTCTTGGTGTTTTCTGCTCTTCCTGTCACTGCCTCTAAGTGGCTCCCCTTTCAACAGTTCCACCCACCACCCTATCTTAGCCCCATCTCCAGCCAGGGACGGGCATTAGTGATGAGCGAGCACTAAAATGCTCGGGTGCTCTATGCTCGGGTCGAGCATCTCAAGATGCCCGGGTGCTCAGCCGAGCACCGAGCCCAATGTAAGTCAATTAGTGACAGGCTCCGCCCACAGACTTCCGCCTATAAAACGAGTGTTTCTGGGAAAGTCGCAGCATACAGCACCTTGCTGTGCTGTGCCCCCCAGAGGGACCCTAACAATCAATCTGCTCTTTGTGAGGTCCCAGCACACTGTGTACACTGAAGGGAGCTGTGTATTTGTGTCAGATCGATAATTATTAGTGAAGAGTCCGAGCATCTTGGCGATACTCTGTGCTCGCCGAACATCCCAAGTACCGAGATACTCGTGTGAGTACCAAGTAGTGACAAGCATACTCGCTCATCACTACTAGTTACGAGTACTGAGCACTCGAGCATGGTAGTGCTCACTCATCACTAGTTACGAGTACTGAGCACTCGAGCATGGTGGTGCTCACTCATCACTAGTTACAAGTACCGAACACCCGAGCATGGTAGTGCTCACTCATCACTAGTTACGAGTACTGAGCACCTGAGCATGGTAGTGCTCACTCATCACTAGTTACGAGTACCGAGCACCCGAGCATGACAGCGCTCACTCATCACTAGTTACGAGTACCGAGCACCTGAGCATGGTAGTGCTCACTCATCACTAGTTACGAGTACCGAGCACCCGAGCATGACAGCGCTCACTCATCACTAGTTACGAGTACCGAGCACCTGAGCATGGTAGTGCTCATTCATCACTAGTTACGAGTACCGAGCACCTGAGCATGGTAGTGCTCACTCATCACTAGTTACGAGTACCGAGCACCTGAGCATGGTAGTGCATATTTTTCCACTTTTTTTTTTTGTAAATCATCCTCATTATTTTCCCTTTCTGTGACTGTCAGGTGTCACGGCAGGATTCAGCCTTTCATCTTCCGGAGTGATCTATGTGTTCTTCGCCCTCTCGTCCTGCTCAGGTCATTAACCTCACAATTTCCTGACACTTTGAGAGATTTGTTCTGGACGGATATTAAAGGTGATGTGTAATGTGGAAAGTAAAGCTGAGGATCTGAGCATCATCGTGTGTAATCCTGTGATCTCCGCAGAGATAATCTATGCAATGTGAAAGGTTTCCAATATCTAAATAAGGAATATGAATAAAAGTATGTGTGCCTGAATCACCCAGGGTTGTATGGGGACTCGGGTATCTGGGCCCTGCTGTAGTTGGGATGTCACTGGTGGCCTGCCCAGACCCGTGGCCCTCGTGATCAACTGAAAAGGGGTTAGGGAATGGTGATGAGGAAAAATATAAAAGTTTGTCGTGACGCCACCTGCAGATTCTAGTGATGGGCACCAGCACCACTTCAGACCTCCAGGGGAGATGGCACTGCAGCTTGGATGGTATTGCAGGTGGAGCTGAGTCCCCGGGGCGGACCAGCACTGATGGTGGTGGTGCTGACTGACAAGACCCACCACCAATTCTGTCCCACACAATGAAGAACCACACATTTAAATCTTAACCAAAGACCTTTATTGGAGAAGTAAATCCACATAGGACCATCCCATCTTATGTGGAAGGTTTTTGGCCGCAGCTTGAACCTAGGCACAAATCCGCCTGATAACCTGTGTGTATCGAAGCTGTATGACCAACCGGACTCCCGGCGCATGTTAGCCTTCAAGCAAAACCACACACCATCTGCTGCTGCGACTATAAGCCATATCACCAAAATAACAAACAAGGGAGGGAGGGCAGGCGATCGTGCCCTGGGTCATCATGGGGGGAGAGGCCAAACAGCCAGAGACAGGGGTTTATAAGCCCTGAGGATGGGAGTAGGAGCAGGAAGGGGATGAGGCCTGGCGAGATCATTGTATGGGACGGGCCACATTATGAACATCACAGGGGCTTGTCAGTCAGGGTGCAGCAGCTAATCCGCTGCGGTGCTCTTTAGGAAGTGGATATGATTAGGGATGGAAGCAGGGTATAGGTCTTGCTGTAATAGGCTTTATATGTGGCAGGGTCAGGGGTAGAGGAATGGACGCACACACCAGAGATTGTTTCTTTAACTTTTACTGGTGAAATTGCAGGTAAAAGCCCAGTACACTGCTGGGTGTTCAGGTAGCACTTCCGGATCTCCACAGTGAGTGGGTATAAGGCCTCCTTGTCTCTTTTCCCTTGTGTGAAGCCCCTGCCCTGTATGGAACTTGGCTGGCCTCCTCTGCTCTCCTCTCACCTCTGCTGTGTTGGGTAACCCTCATTGGGCTGCCGCTATCGCTCTTCTTGCGGTGCCTGGCTCCCTTGTTGGTGGCTGCACAGATGCCCGGGAGACTGAAGTCTCCACAGGAAACCGGTATTCTCTGCTGGGCTGGGTGTTCTCCTGCAGACTCGGACTCCGGTGTCCGGGGTGAGTCGAGCCCTAGGCTTTTGGGTACTCGGGTATCAGGCTTCAAGGGATTAACACTCCTGTGTCACTGAAAATGGTGGCCGCGCCTGTTCCCGTGTCCTGGGGGACTTCTTTGAAAAAGGGTACATTTACAGGGGATGATATTTACACCTGTAGTTTCTGGTCATGTGTCACCAGCGCCGCCACAGTCAGCCGGAGGTAGATGGTAATGCGGCAAGTTGACAAAGTCCTCTACAGGTAGGGCAATGTCTCAACAGTGGGAGTCTATTGCTGGGTGCAATGTCTCTGCTACGGGAGTCTATTGCTAGCGGGAAATTCTTATGGCGAACCAGCCTAATGGACCGGGGTACTGCTCATAAGTGACCTGCTCACCTCGGTAAAGGTCTCTGTCCGGTTGTCCTTGCCGCAGGTAGGATTCTACATCGCATTTGGCGAAAAATACATCGTCTTGCGGTTCTCGCAGAAATCCCCAGCCTTCGTCCTGGTACACGGAGATGACGGTTCCTTGGCGGCGTAGTTCTACTGGAAGCGGGGGCTGCGATCTTGCCTCGTCCCGTAGACGCCTTGTTGCCTGCTCTCGCTGGAACCACCCCTCTCGGCGTCTTTGTCTAGTCACCTGGTCTCTCTCATTTAAGCCTGATTGAGACCGCTGGGGTGACTGGTACTGTGGGGGTGGTGAGTTGCCGGTCGGGACTCTGGATACCACTCTGGTTTTCTCTGCGCTCACTATGCGGGAGCTCCTCGCTGCTGCTGCTGCCATGCGGTTAATCACGCAGCTTCTGGGGTGCTCCCTCCCGATGCTCCTTCGACGTCCTCCTGTTCCTCGTTGTCTGTCTCGTCGTACTCCTCCTCGACGATGACGTTTCGTTCGGTAGGGACGGTGGAACTGCTGGAAGGGGATGGTGGTGTGGACGGGGTGTTAAGAGGGACACCGCTGCCGGATCGCCTTGCGCAGCTCGGGTTTGCTCTTCAAGCTCATGCAGTACATCTCTCAAACAGGGTGCCGCCATGCTGTCGGGTATGAAAGAACCTTGGTCGTTCTGTCCTTCTCTTCCAGTTTGTCTCTTTATTGGCAGCCACTCCCGAGGAACTTCCTGTGGGCCGCCCCCCTGATTGATGGCAATCTGGGCGGCCACACTTTTTGGCTCCTCCGTCTGGGTCCTCCTTCTTCTAGAGGCTGAGGCACACCCCCGGGCCTGCACATGGCGTTTAGTATATGGCTACGGCGCCATCTTGGGTCCTCCTGCAGTAATGGCGGGAACCCATTTTTGGTGCCAGGCAGTGGCGGCAAAAGTTCGTTTTAAGCACAAGTCCAAGGCGCACAGTACCCGGCGTACCGGGCATGATATCCTGTTCGTGATGCCAGAAAAGATATGTCATGCCCCAGGCTTTCGGGTACTCTGGTTTCAGGCCCCAAGGGGTTAACGCTCCTGTGTCACGGGGAGTGGTGGCCGCGCCTGATCCCGTGTCCTGGGGGACTTCTTTGAAAAAGGGTACATTTACAGGGGATGATATTTATAAGTTGTCGTGACGCCACCTGTCACCAGCGCCGCCACAGTCCGCCGGAGGTAGATGGTAGTGCGGCTAGTTTGGCAAAGTCCTCTACAGGTAGGGCTGGACCTCCGGGGCAGCGTTCCTGTATGGGGAACAAGTTCATGAAAGGAAATACAGGCAGAGGCAAAGTCACTTTTCCTCCGGGTACTTTACTGTTAACTTGCATCGGCATCATACAAAGTTACAGTTCAGCACTTTAGATGTTACAAGAACAGGTAGCTTAACGGGTGGCTGCAAGTGGATCCCAGGTGGTATGGTGGAACCCTTGCTGTGCCTTCTTTCACTAACCCGTGTCTGTTCTTCCGTGCTTTCCAGTTTAGTGTGAAGCCTGGCGACTTAGAATCCAGCCTGGCCTCCTGTCGTCTCTCACCTTCGCTGTCGTCGGGTAACCCTCTACTGGCTGGCCGCTCGTCCCCTTGGCGGTGCCTGGTACCCTTCATGTGGACTGCTCTGGTGCCCGGGAGACTTGAAGACTCCACGGGAATCCGGATTCTCTGCCATGCTTGTAGCTTCAGCAGTCTGCGGGCTACGGTGCCCGGTAAGCTGTCTGGGAGAACCTATCAGACCGGCTGCTCTCCTGGAAAGTTCCTTTCTCTTAAACCCTCTCTTCTTCCTCCATCTCTCCTCCTGGTCCCTCAGCTGAGAGACCTCGCAGCAAGGACCAAAAAGGCCCAAGACCTAGAGGCAAAGACCTCCTTGTTCCCCCTAGAGGTGATATTATTCCTCCCGGGTAGCCTCCCACCCTGTATGCTACTGTGGGAGTGCTGGAAATGGGTCCCACCCACCATCCTAGGGTCCACCTGCAGCTGGAGCATCTGCACCTCTTTTACGGGTGCAGTACCCCTCTGTGACGCCTGCTTGGCGGGGTGCCACAGGTGCTTTCTGGAGTGAACCAAAACGGCTCCTCGGTCCCCAGGCTGCTACTTCTCCGTTGTTCCTACGTCTCGCCTTTGACCCCACTCTTGGGTCTCTGCATTAGCTACACGGGTGGCTGTTCAGTTTTCTCTGGCTCGGGCCTAGCGCGGCTCCGACCACCAGGACATCTTCACAGTTCTCCTAGTGACTGTGCACTCTGTCTAACTCCGCCCCCGGCACCAGTATTTATAGGGGATCTTGCCTTAGGACAACAAGTTTAGCTCCCCCTACTGGGTTGGGGTGGAGGGTGTGGTTTGTACTGTGTACCCACTGTGGAAATCATCCATGCTATAGGTGAGCCTGTGGTTACCTGTGTGAGCAGGGCGCCACACGCCCCTCCACAGGCCCCTCCGGAACCTTTCTGACCTTCTATTCTACATCCTTAGGAGATTTTGGGAATTTTTACCCCTTCATCAACAAGAGCATGTGTGTTGGGGGAGACCGGGCTAAGACTCCAGTCTGAGGTCTGGGCTCTTTGCGGTGTCATGTTCTCCCCCATCCATATCTCTATGGACCTCCTGCACTGGGTGCGCCAGTCATGGGGTCAGGAAAGGGTCTTCTCCAGACTGTTTCCATCAAGCTGAAGCTACAATTATCCACAATGTCTTGTGCTGAAAAATTAAGATCTCCCATCACTGGAGGGAAGAGGCTGCTGCCGCCCCCTGATAACAGCCTGGAGCATTATCTTCCTCCATCACAATCTGTTACAGGTGCACAATGCAGTCAGGGGGAACGTCCTCCATTCACCCAAAGCCAGACTCGTCCAATCAGACATGTTTAGAGCAGTGTGGATCTGCATCACTGCACAAAACATTCTCTCCAGATCCCTGGTGATGGTTTACACCACGCTCCATCTGACGCTCAGCATTGTGCTTGGTGATGTACAGCTTTACACACTCCTTTCATGCCTCCTTTCGACGCTCTGCATTGTGCTTAGTGATGTACGGCTTTACACGCTCCATCGACTCGCATTGTGCTTGTGATGTAGCTTTACACCCTCCTCGACGCTCGTCATTGTGCTTGGTGATGTACGGCTTTACACCGCTCCATCGGATGCTCGGCATTGTGCTTGTGTGATGTATGTTCTTTACACCGCTCCATCTGATGCTCAGCATTGTGCTTGGTAATGTACGGCTGCAGCTTGCTCGGCCATGAAGCTCCCGGTGGGCGCAGTGTTTGTGCTGATATTACCAGAGGAGGTCTGGACTCCGCAGTTATGCGGTCAGAAGAGCCGTGGGGACTTTTCTGCTCCTCAGCACTCGGACCCCCGCTATGTTACATTACTGGGTCTGAGTTGCTATGTTTCCTTCCACTTCTTTATGATATCACTCACAGCTGATAGGGGAAGATCCAAGGAGGAAAAATGTCAGAAACTGACTTGTTACCCCAGTGGCTCTTATTACAGGACACGCTGGTATCAATGAGCTTCACAGCACCAGATGCTCTGTCACATGGTAGGAAAGGCGGATGGTGCGGCGGGAGGGAGTAGGGGTTATACTCTGGGGGCAATGAGACTCATATTAGTCACGTGGGGGAAGGAGGTTATACATTGGGGGCATTGTGACCAGAAATGATAGATCTGTGGCAATCAGACTATATGCGAATCCTGAATTCAGTGATTATGACGTGCGCACTGATACTTTCTACACTCTTAAACTCTTAAATTGTAACAGCAAGAAAAAGTTATGGAATTATGGAAAACATAGCAGGGGCCAGCTTTAGACAAAGTGGGGCCCTGGTCAAGAGTCAAAATTGGGGCCCTATATGCTCATCTATTACACCTTAGGGGTGTGTTCACATCAACGGAAATGGTATGCGAGTGCAATCCGATAAAACATCACAATGCACTCGCATACCATGTTAATCTATAGTGCAATGCAAATTTCAGAGTTTTTCCTATGTGAGATACGTATCTAGGAAAAAAAGAAAGGAAAGATAGCGCTTACCAGCCTCCAGCTGTTACTTTCAGGGCGGCCTATTAAGCTACTTGCATATTCACCGCACTGACCTCAAACAGTCAATCACAGATGCTCACACTCTGTGAGAGCTCTGTGATTGCTGTTGTAGTCAGACTGGATTTCCTCAATCTGGACAGTGAATCTGATTGTTTGCCATATACATTAGTGTAAGGCAACCAATTGCCGTCATAGGGTGGTAAATAAATAAATAATTGAAAAAATAACACGTGGGACTACTCAGTATTTTTAAGTCTAGCTCAATAAAAGCGGACAGCTGCGAGCTGCCACCTTCAGCTGTGTAATTTTACATTGGCTGGCAACAAAACAAGTGTGGACTCTGCCCTTTTTTTTAATTGCCAGCCAAGGTAAAACTAGGCAGCTGGGGGCTGGTATTCTCAGTGGAGTGAGGGACCATTATTTTAAGGCCTCCCAAGGCTAAAGTATAGCAGCCCGCAGCTGCCCCTGAAAATAGTGCATTCACAAAAAGCGCCATTTCCAGGCGCTTAACCAGGTTCTTCCAGCAGCCCTGGTAGCAGTGGTATGCTGGTAATAAGGGGTTAATACCAGCTTTGTATTGGAAGCTGGTATTAAGCTCTGAGATTCTTAATGCCAGGCCAAGTTAGACCCGGCCATTAAGAATTTCAAATAAATTGTTAAATTATTTTGTCTCTGTGTTGTGTATTTTTTATTAGAAATAAACACACAGACACTTAGTGACTCCTTCTTTATTACACCCTCCCCACCCTTGTACCCATCCATGATCCTCCTCTTCTCTGTTTTCTCGCTTCCTGAACAGATGTAGCTTTGCTACTTCAGAGAACTTGAGGAGGAAGAACACATCTGCTTCCTGTGGTCTCTGATCACTGAATGAGTGAGCAGAGACCTGCGACGCGGTTAGTGGTGACATCACTGAGACATTGTTGCCATAGTAACTGAGCGAGCAGTTACTTTGACAACGGTGTCTTTGAGTGAACTCAGTTACTCCCTGCTTACCCGGCTGCTATTCCCGCGACTTCTTCAGACCCTGGATGGACCCAAAGCTCCTCTATACACAGTATGATGGGCCACACTCCCTATACAAAGTATGATGGGCCCACAGCTCCTCTATACAAAGTGTGATAGGCCACAGCTCCCCTATCCTCAGTATGATGGATCCACAGCTCCTCTATACATAGTAGGAAGTTCCCACAGCTCCTCTATACCAATATGATGGGCCCACAGCTCCTCTATACACAGTATGATGGGCCCACAGCTCCTCTATACACAATATGATGGGCCCACAGCTCCTATACAAGTATGATGGGCCCACAGCTCCTCTATACAAGTGTGATAGGACACAGCTCCCATCCTCTATGATGATCCACAGTTTATATAGTAGAAGTTCCTCACAGCTCCTCTATACACATATGATGGGCCCACAGCTCCTCTATACACAGTATGATGGGGTCCACAGCTCCTCTATACACAGTATGATGGGCTCCAAGCCCTCTGTACACAGTAGGATGGGGCCTCACAGCCCTGCTATACACAGTATGATGGACCCACAGCTCCTCTATACACAGTATGATGGCCTCACAGCTCCTATCACAGTATGATGGGCCACAGCGCCTCTATACACAGTATGATTCCACAGCTCTCATACACAGTATGATGGCCACAGCTCTCTATACACAGTATGATGGCCCACAGCTCCTCTATACACAAGTATGATGGTCCACAGTCCCTAGTCCTCCGTATGATGGTCCAAGCTCCTATACAAGTATGATGGGTCCCACAGCTCCTCTATACACAGTATGATGGGCCACAGCTCCTAACACATTATGCCACAGCTCTCTATACAAGTATGATGGTCCACAGCTCCTCTATACACAGTATGATGGCCCACAGCTCCTCTATACACAGTATGATGGGCCACAGCTCCTCTATACACAGTATGATGGGCCCACAGCTCCTCTATACACAGTATGATGGGCCCACAGCTCCTCTATACACAGTATGATGGGCCCACAGCTCCTCTATACACAGTATGATGGGTCCCACAGCTCCTCTATACACAGTATGATGGGCCTTCAAGCTCCCTCTATACACAGTATGATGGCCCACAGCTCCTCTATACACAGTATGATGGGCCCACAGCTCCTCTATACACAGTATGATGGGCCACAGCTCTCTATACACAGTATGATGGGCCCACAGCTCCTCTATACACAGTATGATGGGCCTCACAGCTCCTCTATACACAGTATGATGGCCTCACAGCTCCTCTATACACAGTATGATGGGCCCAAGCTCTCTATACACAGTATGATGGGCCCACAGCTCCTCTATACACAGTATGATGGCCCACAGCTCCTCTATACACAGTATGATGGGTCCACAGCTCCTCTATACACAGTATGATGGGCCCACAGCTCCTCTATACACAGTATGATGGCCCACAGCTCCTCTATACACAGTATGATGGGCCCACAGCTCCTCTATACACAGTATGATGGGCCCACAGCTCCTCTATACACAGTATGATGGGCCACAAGCTCCTCTATACACAGTATGATGGGCCCACAGCTCCTCTATACACAGTATGATGGGCCCACAGCTCCTCTATACACAGTATGATGGCCACAGTCTCTATACACAGTATGATGGGCCACAGCTCCTATACAGTATGATGGGTCCACAGCTCATCTATACACAGTATGATGGGCCCACAGCTCCTCTATACACAGTATGATGGCCCACAGCTCCTCTATACACAGTATGATGGGTCCACAGCTCCTCTATACACAGTATGATGGTCACAGCTCCCTATACACAGTATGATGGGCCACAGTCCTCTATACACAGTATGATGGGCTCACAGCTCCTCTATACACAGTATGATGGGCCTCACAGCTCCTCTATACACAGTATGATGGGCCCACAGCTCCTCTATACACAGTATGATGGGCCCACAGCTCCTCTATACACAGTATGATGGCCAGTCCTTACACAGTATGTGCCACAGTCCTATACACAGTATGATGGGCCCACAGCTCCTCTATACACAGTATGATGGGCCCACAGCTCCTCTATCACAGTATGATGGCCTCACAGCTCCTCTATACACAGTATGATGGGCCTCACAGCTCCTCTATACACAGTATGATGGGCCCACAGCTCCTCTATACACAGTATGATGGGCCCACAGCTCCTCTATACACAGTATGATGGGCCCACAGCTCCTCTATACACAGTATGATGGGTCCACAGCTCCTCTATACACAGTATAATGGGTCCACAGCTCCTCTATACACAGTATGACGGGCTCACAGCTCCTGTATACACAGTATGATGGACCCACAGCTTCTCTATACACAGTATGATGGCCTCACAGCTCCTCTATGCACAGTATGATGGCCTCCAGCTCCTCTATACACAGTATGATGGGTCCACAGCTCCTCTATACACAGTATGATGGGTTCACAGTTCCTCTATACACAGTATGATGGGCCCACAGCTCCTGTATACACAGTATGATGGCCTCACAGCTCCTCTATGCACAGTATGATGGCCTCACAGCTCCTCTATACACAGTATGATGGGCCCACAGCTCCTCTATACACAGTATGATGGGTCCACAGCTCCTCTATACACAGTATGATGGGTCCACAGCTCCTCTATACACAGTATGATGGGCCCACAGCTCCTCTATACACAGTATGATGGGCTCACAGCTCCTCTATACACAGTATGATGGCCTCACAGCTCCTCTATGCACAGTATGATGGCCCACAGCTCCTCTATACACAGTATTATGGGCCCACAGCTCCTCTATACACAGTATGATGGCCCACAGCTCCTCTATACACAGTATAATGGGCCACAGCTCCCCTATACACAGTATGATGGGTCCACAGCTCCTCTATGCACAGTATGATGGGTCCACAGCTCCTCTATACACAGTATGATGGGTCCACAGCTCCTCTATACACAGTATGATGGGCCCACAGCTCTTCTATACACAGTATGATGGGCCCACAGCTCCTCTATACACAGTATGATGGGCCCACAGCTCCTCTATACACAGTATGATGGGCCACAGCTCTTCTATACACAGTATGATGGGCCCACAGCTCCTCTATACACAGTATAATGGGTCCACAGCTCCTCTATACACAGTATGATGGGTCCACAACTCCTCTATACACAGTATATGGGTCCACAGCTCCTCTATACACAGTATGACGGGCCCACAGCTCCTCTATACACAGTATGATGGGCCCACAGCTCTCTATACACAGTATGATGGGCCACAGCTCCTCTATACACAGTATAATGGGCCCACAGCTCCTCTATACACAGTATATGGGTCCATAGCTCATCTATACACAGTATGATGGTGCACAGCTCGTCTATACACAGTATAATGGGTCCACAGCTCCTCTATACACAGTATAATGGGTCCACAGCTCCTCTATACACAGTATAATGGGTCCACAGCTTCTCTATACACAGTATGATGGGCCCACAGCTCTTCTATACACAGTATGATGGGCCCACAGCTCCTCTATACACAGTATAATGGGCCCACAGCTCCCCTATACACAGTATGATGGACCCACAGCTCCCCTATACACAGTATAATGGGTCCATAGCTCATCTATACACAGTATGATGGGTCCACAGCTCGTCTATACACAGTATAATGGGTCCACAGCTCCTCTATACACAGTATAATGGGTCCACAGCTCCTCTATACACAGTATAATGGGTCCACAGCTCCTCTATACACAGTATGATGGGCTCACAGCTCCTCTATACACAGTATGATGGCCCGCAGCTCCTCTATACACAGTATGATGGCCCCACAGCTCCTCTATACACAGTATGATGGCCCCACAGCTCCTCTATACACAGTATGATGGCCCACAGCTCCTCTATATACAGTATGATGGCCTCTAAGCTCCTCTATGCACAGTATGATGGCCCGCAGCTCCTCCATGCACAAGTATGATGGGCCACAGCTCCTCTATACACAGTATGATGGGACTACAGCTCCTCTATACACAGTATGATGGGTCCACAGCTCCTCTATACACAGTATGATGGGGCCACAGCTCCTCTATACACAGTATGATGGGTCCACAGCTCCTCTATACACAGTATGATGGGCCTCACAGCTCCTCTATGCACAGTATGATGGCCTCACAGCTCCTCTATGCACAGTATGATGGACCCACAGCTCCTCTATACACAGTATGATGTGCCCACAGCTCCTCTATACACAGTATGATGGGCCTCACAGCTCCTCTATGCACAGTATGATGGGCCTCACAGCTCCTCTATACACAGTATGATGAGCCCCACAACTCCTCTATGCACAGTATGATGGCCTCACAGCTCCTCTATAGCACAGTATGATGGGCCTCACAGCTCCTCTATACACAGTATGATGGGCCTCACAGCTCCTCTATGCACAGTATGATGAGCCCCACAACTCCTCTATGCACAGTATGATGGCCTCACAGCTCCTCTATGCACAGTATGATGGGCATCACAGCTCCTCTATGCACAGTATGATGAGCCCCACAACTCCTCTATGCACAGTATGATGGCCTCACAGCTCCTCTATACACAGTATGATGGGCCTCACAGCTCCTCTATGCACAGTATGATGAGCCCACAACTCCTCTATGCACAGTATGATGGCCTCACAGCTCCTCTATGCACAGTATGATGGGCCTCACAGCTCCTCTATGCACAGTATGATGAGCCCCACAACTCCTCTATGCACAGTATGATGGCCTCACAGCTCCTCTATGCACAGTATGATGGGCCCACAGCTCCTCTATACACAGTATGATGGCCTCACAGCTCCTCTATGCACAGTATGATGGCCTCACAGCTCTTCTATACACAGTATGATGGGCTCTTATGTACAGGCATTAGTTGGTATATATTGGCAGGGTACGGTTGGGGACACAATCAGTTTAAATATTTGTAGTATTGATATTTCTTTTAGAGGTAGCAGATACGTTTCTATCACCACTGTCCTCGGGAAGGGTGTGGATTCTGATTGCACATTCGCACCCAGTTTATCTATTGTTAGTGGCTGCTGTCTGTTCTGTTATTTCGTAATGATCCACAAAGAATGAAAAAATGAAAACAGCATTTTCAAACCATCTTGATTTCTTCAGTCTGGAGTATGAGCCCCATGCAGAAATCCCGGCACTTCCACCCTCGGCTGCTGTGACAGAGGTTATTAATGTTTGCCTGAGGAAGATTCTGCCATTCAATGCACTTGGGGAAATCATCAAGATCCTCTGCTGGCAGCTCCTGTGTAATCACTGACCAATGACGTCCCAGATGTGCTTGATGGAGACAAGTCTGGAGATGATGAAGGCGGAGGAGACAAGATCGGAGATGTTGCAGCCACAGGAGTCAAGTCCAGCTGCAACATCTTCAGACTCATCTCCTATGGCTGCAGCGTCTCCAGTCTTGTCTCCTATGGGTTCATTATCTTCAGACTCCTCTCCCATGGCTGCAGTGTCTCCAGAATTGTCTCCAGTGGCTGCAGCATCTCCAGACTTGTCTCCCATTGCTGCAGCGTCTCCGTACTTGTCTCCCATGGCTGCAGGTTCTACAGACTTGTCTCCAGTGGCTCCAGTATCTCCAGATTTGTCACCCATGGCTGCAGCATCTCCAGACCTGTCTCCCATGGCTGCAGCATCTCCAGACTTGTCTCCAATGGCTGCAGCGTCTCCAGACTTGTCTCCCATGGCTGCAGCGTCTCCAGACTTGTCTCCAGTGGGCTGCAGCGTCTCCAGACTTGTCTCCAGTGGCTGCAGCTTCTACAAACTTGTCTCCAGTGTCTGTAGCATCTCCAGACTTGTCTCCCATATTTCCAACATCTCCAGACATGTTTCGCATGGCTGCAGTGTCTCCTATTGTGCTTCCATGGCTTCAGCATCTTTAGACTCACCTCCCATGGCTCCAATAACTCCAGACTCATCTCCCGTGGCTGCAGCATCTTCAGACTCATCTCCCATGGCTGCAGCATTTCCAGACTTGTCTCCCATCGAGCAGATCTGGGACGACATTGGTTGGTGATTACACAGAAGCTGCCAGCAGAGAATCTTAATGATTTGCCAAAGTGCATTCAGTGGCAGAACATAGGTAGGTCTGATAGCAGACCAGGTTGGAGTTGCCGGGATTCCTGCCCGTGGCTCATACTCCAAACTGAAGAAATCAAAATGTTTTTAATATTTTTTCCCATTTTTTCACTATTTACAGATCAGTAACATCTCTATCCTGTGATTTCATTATTCAACATTTTTCTTCTTGATGTTGCAATGTCAATGTGGAGGAGCGAATTGGGAAACCTAGAAGTAAATGTTCAGTTCTCTACAGCTCCCCCACAGGGGAAATTAGGCATTACACAGTTCTTATTGAAGTCAATTGGCTGTATATACAGTATAATAATCAACATCCCAGGTTCTCTAGAGAGAGGGAGAAAAAGGGTGAGAGAGAGAGAGAGAGACAGAGGGAGAGGAAGAGAAAGAGGGAGAGTCAGGGAGAGAGAGGGGGAGTGAGAGAGAGAAAGGAAGAGACAGAAAGAGAGAAAGAAAGCGGGAGAGAGAGTGTGGGGGAGAGTAGAGAAAGCGAGAGGGAAAAAAGAAAGAAAGAAAGAAAGAAAGAAAGAAAGAAAGAAAGAAAGAAAGAAAGAAAGAAAGAAAGAAAGAAAGAGAAAGAAAGAGAAAAAGAAAGAAAGAAGAAAAAAAGTAGAGAGGGAAACAGAGAGAAAGAGAGCGAGAGAGAGAGAGAGAGGGGAGGGAGAGCGAAAGAGGGGGAGAGAGAGAAAGAGAGAGGGTGGAAAAGAAAGAAAGAGAAAGAAAGAAAGATAAAAAAAAAGTAGAGAGGGAAACAGAGAAAGAGAGCGAGAGAGAGAGAGGAGGGAGAGAGAAAGTAAGAGGGGGAGAGAGAGAGAGAGAAAGAGAGATGGTGGGTGGGAAAGAAAGAAAGAAAGAAAGAAAGAAGAAAGAAAGAAAGAAAGAAAGAAAGAAAGAAAGAAAGAAAGAAAGAAAGAAGAAGAAAGAAAGAAAGAGAAAGAAAAAGAAAGAAAAGAAAGAAAAAAAAAGTAAGAGAGGGAAACAGAGAGAGAGCGAGAGAGAGAGGGGGGAGAGAGAAAGTAAGAGGGGGGAGAGAGAAAGTAAGAGGGGGAGAGAGAGAAAGAGAGAGGGTGGAAAAGAAAGAAAGAAGAGAGAAAGAAAGAAAGAAAGAAAGAAAGAAAGAAAGAAAGAAAGAAAGAAAGAAAGAAAGAAAGAAAGAAAGAAAAAAGAGGGAGAAATAGAAAGAAAGAGATAAAGAGGAGAGAGGGAGACAGAGAGAAAGAGAGCAGGAGAGAGAGGAGGGTGAGAAAAAAGAGAGCGTGTAAGAGACAGACAGAGAGTGACAATCCAGCTCTGCTGCACCGGCCCCGCCATTCTCCAGTAATGAGACTTTATTGCTTTTTCTTTACCAAAATAATATTTCTTTATTTAAACAAAAAAGAAGTGAAATAATTAGAAAAACCCTCTGGAGCGATGGGAGATGGTGCTGTCATTACATGGGGGCCTGCGCCTTTAAGTGGTTTCTAGATGGCTGAATGGGTCATAAAATGCCAATGTGAGGCTGAGCAGATGGCACATAAAATGAATATTTACACTGCTCATCTCAGTGTATACAGGAGGGCGGATATACCATGGAGCAGAGCCGAATGTGTGCTCAATTGGGCTTCTCTTTGCTATTAGACTTTCCTTCAATTCTACTCATATATATCATCATGTGTGACATGACAAACTCAGCTCTCCTACATCTGATCACTATACAGAATACCTTGCTGGACAATGCAGTGATCTTTATGATGATGTCTCTAACCTTGTGCCAGGTGACAAAAAGCTGGAAGAACATCTGTCCGACTCTTGATCACAGAGTGACACACAGATGTAGCAGAGCCGAATGTGTTCTTGATTGGGATTCATGCTTTGGTATTAGGCTCGACTTCGATTTTTCTCATAACTATCAACACGTGGTACATGACAAACTCAGCTCTGCTGCATCTGCACATCACAAGGGAAACCTTCCTGGTAAAGGAACTGGTTTATAGAATGATGTAGCTGGACCAACATTTGTCTGACACTTGTTGGCAAGGTGACATAGAGATGTAGCAGAGTCTAATGTGTTCAACTTCACACTTTGCTTACCTTTATGAGGGAAAGCTGTATTTTCACCCCTATACATCACCACATGCTACATAACAAACTCAGCTCTGCTGCATCTGCACACTACATGGAAAACCCTGCCGGGAAATGTAGGGATTTATAATCTTGTGCCAGGTGAACAAAATCCAAACCAACATTTGTCTGACGCCTGAATCCAGAGGGATATAATACAGATGTAGCAGAGCCGAATGTGTTCTTGATTGGGATTCGAGCTTCGCTGTGAGGCTCGACTTTGATTCTTCTCATAAACATGACCACATGCTACATGACAAACTCAGCTCTGCTACATCTGAACCCTAAATGAAAAAACCTATCTGGGAAATGCAATGATTTATACTGTATAATGATGTCCATGACCCATCCTTGTGCCAGGTGAATAAAAGCCGGGCCAACATTTAATGGCAAGATGTAGCAGAGCTGGTTGTGTTATCTATCACATACCACACATGGAAACAGGTGAATGACACACTGCAAAAATATGACGTGACCTCCTGTATGATGACTTTTTCCCCTCCAACATTGCAAAAATGACAATTCATTTAAAAAGGAGAAGTTTATCACAGCTGTAAAAATCGGTGCGTCTTTTCTTTTTACATGGAGCAAAAAAACCTCATGGTGTGAACATCCCCAGAGGGACTTTGTATCCAAAAGTGTCTGATTAACAAGAAAACAATGTGGAAAGATCTTGACATTAAAAGAAATCTTGGATACAGATGCAGCAGAGCTGAAGGTGTCATGAGTAAAAGATAACAAACTCAGCTCTGCTACATCTGTATACAAGACTTTGATTTATTCCATAGATGCATATAGGATATTCTTTGTGCTGCAGATGGAGCAAATGAAAAGCTGCTTTACCATAGACTGTGTTCACACCTTGCGTTTTTTCACCATTGACAGCAGCGATAAAGTCCAAAAACGCATCGGCTGTGTTCACATGTTGCATTTTTGCTGCGTTTTTTTCTGCAGCCCAAACCTGCTCTCCAAAAAAAAGGTTTTTCTGCATTTTTACTGCACCCCTTAAAGGGACCCTGTCACCAGGTTTTTGCTATCCCATCTGACAGCAGCATAATGTAGAGACAGAGACCCTGATTCCAGCGATGTGTCACTCACTGAGCTGCTTGCTGTCATTTTAATATAATTCCTGTTTTCTCTGCTTCAGATTTAGCAGTAAATGACTATGCTGGACTAGTTGATTAGTCCTACAATGTTAATCTCCAACTGATTGAACAGTGATATTGTGAAAACTACACTGAGTAGCCAGTAAGTGACACATTGCTGGAATCAGGGTCTCTGTCTCTTCATTATGCTGCTGTCAGATAAGATGGCAAAACTTAGTGACAGTGTCCCTTTAATGCCTACTGTTGCCTATTCGCTTCACACCAGTTCAATTCATTTGTATGCATCAATCCAGGCAATAAGGCTGAGTTCACACTGTGCGTTTTTAATTCTGTTTTGTCATTTTAATTTAACCCATTAATGCCTCCTGTTGTGTATTCGCATCATGTATATTCATATTCATATATATTCATATGTGTATTAAGCCAGTCAATAAGGGGTTAAACAGGTGCTGTAGACAAATGACACACCAAAAAACGCACAGTGTGAATATAACCTTAAGGAAGGGGGGGGGGGGGGTTAGACATGTAGCGTAGACAAATGGTACCAAAAACGCACAGTGTGAATATAACCTTAAGGGGGGGGGGGGGGGGGGGGGTTAGACATGTAATGTAGACAAATGGTACCAAAAACGCACAGTGTGAATATAACCTTAAGCTGGGGGGTTAGACATGTAATGTAGGCAAATGGTACCAAAAACGCACAGTGTGAATATAACCTTAAGCTGGGGGTTAGACATGTAATGTAGACAAATGGTACCAAAACGCACAGTGTGAATATAACCTTAAGGTGGGGGGTTTAGACATGTAGTGTAGACAAATGGTACCAAAAACGCACAGTGTGAATATAACCTTAAGCTGGGGGGTTAGACATGTAATGTAGACAAATGGACCCAAAAACGCAAGGTGTGAATATAACCTTAAGCTGGGGGGTTAGACATGTAATGTAGACAAAAGGTACCAAAAACGCACAGTGTGAATATAACCTTAAGGGGGGGGGGGGGGGGGGGTTAGACATGTAGTGTAGACAAATGGTACCAAAAACGCACAGTGTGAATATAACCTTAAGCTGGGGGGTTAGACATGTAATGTAGACAAATGGACCCAAAAACGCAAGGTGTGAATATAACCTTAAGCTGGGGGGTTAGACATGTAATGTAGACAAAAGGTACCAAAAACGCACAGTGTGAATATAACCTTAAGGTGGGGGGTTAGACATGTAGTGTAGACAAATGGCTCCAAAAAAGCAACAAAAAGGCATCATAACCTTCTTTTTTTGGGAACAGTTTTTTATTCCCCAAGCAGAGTTTGGCTGCAAAAGGAAAACGCAAGGTGTGAACACATCCCTAGTGTACTATAGACAAATAACACACCTAAACGCAGCAAAATCTCATCATAACCTTCTTTTTTTGGGGAATTTTTTTTTTATTTCCCAAGCTGAGGTTGGCTGCATAAGAAAAACGCAAGGTGTGAACACAGCCCTAGTGTACTATAGACAAATAACACACCTAAACGCAGCAAAAACGCATCATAACCTTCTTTTTTTAGAAGCAGCTTTTTAGCTTCCAAGAAGGCAGATTTTGGCTGCAAAGAAAACCGCACAGTGTGAACATACCAATTGGCACAGTGTGAACATACCCAATTGTCGGCAGTTGTGTGAATATACCCAATTGTCGGCAGTTGTGTGAACACACCCAATTGTCGGCAGTTGTGTGAACATACCCAATTGTCGGCAGTTGTGTGAACATACCAATTGTCGGCAGTTGTGTGAACATACCCAATTGTCGGCAGTTGTGTGAACATACCCAATTGTCGGCAGTTGTGTGAATATACCCAATTGTCGGCAGTTGTGTGAATATACCCAATTGTCGGCAGTTGTGTGAACAACCCAATTGTCGGCAGTTGTGTAAACTCCCGACAATTGCACCTGCAGGCACAGTGCCCAGATATAAGCCTATCCTATGTGCATCTCTTCCTATATATAAAGGTGGGCTCCTTGCCATGTGATAGAATGGCTGGATCCTGCTGGGCAGTCCCTGGTGGGCTAGTAGCGCTGTCCTGTGGAGCTGCTGGGCAGGAGGTCATATCTGCCATTGTAGATGACAGCTCCTGGAGGGTAGCAGATGACATCAGGCTCCACAGGGTTGATGGGCACCATGCCATGGCCCTGCTCATCCTGCTCAGGCTTGGTGGTGGCAGTGAAGGGGCGCATGTTGGTCAATGAGGGGGAGGTCATCCTCCAGAACAGGTTCTTCAAGGCTTTGCGGAACTCCCTGCGCATCAGGCAGTAAAGGATGGGGTTCAGGCAGCTGTTGGAGTGAGCCAGGCAGACAGTGATGGGGAAGATGTAGGCCTGGGTGGTGAAGTACTCATAGCCAAACTGCACCACATTCAGCTTGATCAGGATCCCCCAGGTAGTCAAGGCTTGGTTGGGCAACCAGCACAGGAAGAAGGAGAGGACCACAATGGTCACAGACTTGGTCACTTTGGATCTCCTCTTGGTGCTGGAGGAACTTACATTCCTGTCACTGATGAATCGAACCAGCAGTAAGTAACAGATAGTGATGATGGCCAGAGGGAGGACAAAGCCCAACAGGACCTTCTGGGCATGGTACAGCCCCAACCAGAACTGGGCATTGCCATGATTGACTGGGAACTTGACCAGGCAGAGGACCTCACTGGAGACAGTGGCTGTGGTGGAGAAGATGGCATTGGGCAAAGAGGCCACAATGGCTGACACCCAGATCAGGACACTCACCCACCTGGCAGAGCAGCCTATGGGCCTGCGCTTGGACTTCAGGGCTGAAGCCACAGAGTAATACCTGGCCACACTCATGGCTGTGAGGAAGAACACACTGGCATACATGTTCATGGCGGTCACATAGGACACAATCTTACACATGGCTTTACCAAACAGCCAGCTGAAGTCCAAGGCGTTCTCCACCGCCCAGAAGGGCAAGGTCAGCACGAACTGGAAGTCTGTGATGGCCAGGCTGGTCACGAACAGGTTAATGGAGGACTTCTTCCACCCTTGCTTGGTCTTCATGAGATAAAGCACCAGGACATTGCCCACCAGCCCCAGGGCGCACACCACAGAGTACACTATGGAGATGATGATCCTCACTATGGCTGAGCTGTCCCCAATGATGTCTGATTTCTCAAAGTTGAAGCCCCTGAAGAAGTCCTGCAGAGACTCATTGCTCCTGTTCAGCTGCCTCTCCTCCAAGAAGAGTGGAAACATCCCCAGAAGATCACTCTCCTCTGCCTCCTGCATGGTGGCTGCTACTGAGCAATGGGAGCCCAAGCCATGGCACACAGGGGCTCATCTGCAATCAATCCACATGCTATCTGGATCTACATCCAATGCAGGCAGTGTCTACATCCAATGCAGGCAGTGTCTACATCCAATGCAAGCAGTGTCCTATCTGGATCTACATCCAATGCAAGCAGGGTCTACATCCAATGCAAGCAGGGTCTACATACAATGCAGGCAGTGTCTACATCCAATACAGCAGGGTCTACATCCAATGCAAGCAGTGTCCTATCTGGATCCACATCCAATGCAATCCTGGTAGGATCCCTACTTAGGGTTAGGCAACAATGAGTCTATCCTGGTAGGATGCCTTCTTAGGGTTAGTCAGCAGTGAGTCCATGCAGGTAGGATCACTTCTTAGGGTTAGGCAACATTTAGTCCATCCAGGTAGGATCCCTCCTTATAGTTAGTCAGCAATGAGTCCATGCAGGTAGGATCACTACTCAGGGTTAGGCAGGAATCTATTCAGGTAGGATCCCTCCTTAGGTTAGGCAGCAATGAGTCCATCCAGGTAGGATCCCTTCTTAGGGTTAGGCAACATTTAGTCCATCCAGGTAGATCCCTCCTTAGGGTTAGGCAGGAGTCTATTCAGGTAGGATCCCTTCTTAGAGATAGGCAGCAGTTAGTCCATGCAGGTAGGTCCCTCCTTAGGGTTAGGCAGCAATGAGTCTTTGCAGGTAGATCCCTCCTTACTATTAGGCAGGAGTCTATTCAGGTAGGTCCCTCCTTAGGATTAGGCAGCAGTTAGTCCATGCAGGTAGGTCCCTCCTTAGGGTTAGGCAGGAGTCTATCCAGGTGGGTCCCTCCTTAGGGTTAGGCAGCAGTTAGTCCATGCAGGTAGGAGCCCTACTTAGAGATAGGCAGTAGCTGGTCCATCCAGGTCCAGGAGCCCAGTGTTTGCCCTCCAGTGAGGACCAAGTCTGCAGGACTTCTTCATGTCTCCAACTTATATCTCACCCTCCTTCAGAGCTATCCCAGTGCTGGAGCATGCGCAGTGCCCCTGCTGGAGCTGTCCAGGGTGCTGCAGAGATGGATGCAATGAGCTGAAGTGACAGGAGGTGTTCTCCAAGGTGCTGAGCTGAGAGCTCTGGAGGAAGAGCCTGCACCTCACTGAGCCTTCATCATGAATGAGGCAGAGGGGAGAGGGATGGAAGAGAAGGAGTCCCTCTAAGAGGCTGTGAAATGGTATAATGCCTGAGCCTGGCAGAGCCCCAGGGGGTCAGGAGCCTTCCCCTCTCCAGGATACAGAGTATCAGTAAGAAGTGAAGTGTAAATATTTATTAAACACATTCTAATGTATCCATTTAGGCAAAATAGAAGAAAAAAATACCAGCAATGGCCACTAGGGGGAGATCGTGTGACATGTTCCTAGAAATAGCTCCATGTAGAGGAAGAAGAGGATGAGGAGGAGGGGGGAAGAGGATGGAGGGGAGGAAGAGGATGAGGGGATCCAGGAATTTTAGGACCATAGATCTATTTTTATCAAGTTTTATGATTGTCTTGAATTGATCACAGCGATGGTAATAATCCGGAGCTGAGATGATGTGGGATCATTGGTGCTCTATAAATAATAATAATAATAATAATAATAAAATTGGAATCATAAAATGTCTTGTGACTCCGGAATGGAAATGAACAAGCCTCCATTTATTTTCTGTCTTCTATAGCGGCGACATATTCCGTAGCGGATCATGTAGATAAATCAAGGTGATCAAGTCTTATTTTACAATATATGGATTTCTCCCTTTTTCACGATCTCTATAATAATAATAATAATAATAATAATAATAATATTTATTCATTTATATATTGCTATTAATTCCATAGCACTTTACATACATCTGCTTGCAGTCATTGACCATGACCCTTCATCACTTACCTGTAAGGGCCCCTTTACACACGGCTACATTTGTAGCTTGTCACCAGGTAACTTAATGGTTGCAGTGAAATCATGGAGACATGGTTCTATCTTGTTGATGGTGTACAAATGAAAAATCTCTCCATGATTTCACTGCAAACAGTAAGTTACCTGGTGACAAGCTACCAAATGTAGCCGTGTGTGTAAGGTACCTAAGGGCTTAATGTGTCCTGGTGACGGGGTGGACACACAGGCGCAGTGTTACCATGTCAGGAGCCGGCATTGCCATTGGTTGTCATAATAAAGGTTCCTGTCCAATGACAGACAGCAGAGATCATTTGTCATGTCTCACCTGGTGAGGGGGATCCTAAACACCCGTGCACAGATTGTGCCGCGATGGTGGCAAGAAGAGAAGCAAAGTGATAACATGGAGTAGATCGGCTATGAAGACCGCAAAGCAGAGCTGATTTAGTGGTGTAGCTGAGCTGAGTTTGTCACAGAGTTCAAAGAAGAGCTGGCCTGGGGTTAGTAGAGCATCTAGGGATGGAGCAGATCTGAGTCCAAGTCAGACCTTACCCCAGTACAGCAGAGCTAGGTTTGTTAGTAAGTCCAAGGCTGAAGGGGCAGCAACATAGTAACATATCAAGCAATGTAGCAGAGCTAGGTTTGTTAGAAAGTCAAAGGCAGAAGGGGCTAAGCAAAATAGCAGAGTATCCAACAATGTAGCAGTGCTAGGTTTGTTAGAAGTCAAGGCAGAAGGGGCTAGCAAAATAGCAGAGTATCCAACAATGTAGCAGAGCTAGGTTTGTTAGAAAGTTAAAGGCAGAAGGGGCTAGCAAAATAGCAGAGTACCCAACAATGTAGCAGAGCTAGGTTTGTTAGAAAGTCAAAGGCAGAAGGAGCTAACAAAATAGTAGCGTATCCAACAATGTAGCAGAGCTAGGTTTGTTAGAGAGTCCAAGGCAGAAGGGGCAAAAAAATAGCAGAGTATCAAACAATGAAGCAGTGCTAGGTTTGTTAGAGAATCCAAGGCAGAAGGAGCAAGCAAAATAGCAGAGTATCCAACCATGTAGCAGAGCTAGGTTTGTTAGAGAGTCCAAGGCTGAAGGGGCCATCAAAATAGCTGAGTACCCAATGATGTAGCAGAGCTAGGTTTGTCACATGATAAAAGGCTGAAGTGGCAACAAATTAGCAGTGTACACAATGATGTAGCAAAACTAGTTTGGTCACAAGGTCATGAAATGCAGTCCATGGTAGCAGAGAGGACCCTCCCTTTATAACCAAGGATGAGAACCATGTATTATATAGAAGACCATGCGGATTAGTGGTGTAATATGACATCTCTCCTATATGCTGATCTGCTTTGTGACAGGTTTTTACTGATGACAGGTATCTTTTTCCTTCTAGACAAGCCCCTCTCAAAATTATTACACATTACAGGTCCAGCAGCCGAAAACCTAAAAAGCAAATATTATCTGTAGGGGAAATTGCAGGCAATCGCTCATCTCCTGCAGTGACCCCCACTGGTGACACACGATATTACATGACACTCTGACACACAACTTGAACTTAAAGTGACTACTATGATTATATAATCACGAATGGGTTTTTGCCCTTTTGAGTCCGCTCACGTGCGAGTCAATGTCGTCATGTTGGATACGCCCGAAGCATTGGCGCGCACGGCATGGCGAGTCGCCTTGCAGCGCGAAGCATGGCCGCGAAGCGGCCATTGCGAGTCAGAGACTCGCTCTGCTAGAATCCGATGCATCTGCATCGGGCACCAGCTACTGGACTATAAAAGTAAAGGACAAGTAATGTTTTTCACAGTTTATACAACAATTCAGTAAAATTGTCGTAGAAAACAAAATATGGCCTCAATATATGCGTAGTCTATTAAAGTGAGTCTCCATCATGCTGTGTTTAGGTAAAAAATCTCAAGCTGAATAATTTTTAATACATGTTTATAGCAGTCAGAGCAGTTTCTTATCAATCTTCATTGTATAGACATGCATAAAAAAAATATATGTTTTGTGTACATTGTGCCACCACTAGAGGGAGCTTTAGAGCCTTCTGCATACTGTGTTATAATAAGAAGCTGGAGCGCCCTCTAGTGGCCAATAAAGGTTATACAGATAGCAAAAGTTTTGTTTTCACACTTTATGCTGAAGGTTTGTAACTGTGTATCAGAAAAATGAAGCTTCAGCTGCTCTTATGATATATCTGAAATCCAAACAAAATAACAATTTGAAAGTTTTTAAATTAGCCCCTCTTTCTCCAACTGATTGAACATTTTTAATCCACCCTGTGGATCTGTGATACAATTTAATTCATTCACAATAGGTGATATCAGAGCTCACCTCCTCCTGTACAATGACTGATAACACCTCTATATACAGTAGATAACACAGGATCCACCATTCACAATAGATGATATCACAGCTCACCTCCTCCTCCTGTACAATGACTGATAACACCTCTATATAGAGTGGATAACACAGGATCCACCATTCACAATAAGTGATGTCACAGCTCACCTCCTCCTCTGTACAATGACTGATAACACCTCTATATACAGTAGATAACACAGGATCCACCATTCACAATAGGTGATATCACAGCTCACCTCCTCCTGTACAATGACTGATAACACCCTATATACAGTAGATAACACAGGATCACTATTAACAATTGATGATATCACAGCTCACCTCCTCCTGTACAATGACTGATAACACCTCTATATACTGTAGATAACACAGGATCCACCATTCACAATAGATGATATCACAGCTCACCTCCTCCTCCTGTACAATGACTGATAACACCTCTATATACAGTAGATAACACAGGATCAACCATTCACAATAGGTGATATCACAGCTCACCTCCTCCTGTACAATGACTGATAACACCTCTATATACAGGAGATAACAGGATCCACCATTATCAATAGGTGATATCACAGCTCACCTCCTCCTGTAAAATGACTGATAACACCTCTATATACAGTAGATAACACAGGATCCACCATTCACAATAGGTGATATCACAGCTCACCTCCTCCTGTACAATGACTGATAACACCTCTTATATACAGTAGATAACACAGGATCCACCATTCACAATAGGTGACATCACAGCTCACCTCCTCCTGTACAATGACTGATAACACCTCTATATACAGTAGATAACACAGGATCCACCATTCACAATAGGTGATAATACAGCTCACCTCCTCCTCCTGTACAATGACTGATAACACCTCTATATACAGTAGATAACACAGGATCCACCATTCACAATAGCTGATATCACAGCTCACCTCCTCCTGTACAATGACTGATAACACCTCTATATACAGTAGATAACACAGGATCCACCATTCACAATAGATGATATCACAGCTCACCTCCTCCTCCTGTACAATGACTGATAACACCTATATATACAGTAGATAACACAGGATCCACCATTCACAATAGCTGATATCACAGCTCACCTCCTCCTGTACAATGACTGATAACACCTCTATATACAGTAGATAACACAGGATCCACCATTCACAATAGGTGATATCACAGCTCACCTCCTCCTCCTGTACAATGACTGATAACACTTCTATGTACAGTAGATAACACAGGATCCACCATTCACAACAGATGATATCACAGCTCACCTCCTCCTCCTGTACAATGACTGATAACACCTCTATATACAGTAGATAACACAGGATCCACCATTCACAATAGGTGATATCACAGCTCACCTCCTCCTGTACAATGACTGATAACACCTCTATATACAGTAGATAACACAGGATCCACCATTCACAATAGGTGACATCACAGCTCACCTCCTCCTGTACAATGACTGATAACACCTCTATATACAGTAGATAACACAGGATCCACCATTCACAATAGGTGATAATACAGCTCACCTCCTCCTCCTGTACAATGACTGATAACACCTATATATACAGTAGATAACACAGGATCCACCATTTACAATAGCTGATATCACAGCTCACCTCCTCCTGTACAATGACTGATAACACCTCTATATACAGTAGATAACACAGGATCTACCATTCACAATAGGTGATATCACAGCTCACCTCCTCCTGTACAATGCCTGATAACACCTCTATATACAGTAGATAACACAGGATCCACCATTCACAATAGGTGATATCACAGCTCACCTCCTCCTGTACAATGACTGATAACACCTCTATATACAGTAGATAACACACGCTCCACCATTCACAATAGGAGATATCACAGATCACCTCCTCCTCCTCCTGTACAATGACTAATAACACCTCTATATACAGTAGATAACACAGGATCCACCATTCACAATAGGTGATATCACAGCTCACCTCCTCCTCCTGTACAATGACTGATAAAACCTCTATATACAGGAGATAACAGGATCCACCATTCACAATAGGTGATATCACAGCTCACCTCCTCCTGTAAAATGACTGATAACACCTCTATATACAGTAGATAACACAGGATCCACCATTCACAATAGGTGATATCACAGCTCACCTCCTCCTGTACAATGACTGATAACACCTCTATATACAGTAGATAACACAGGATCCACCATTCACAATAGGTGATATCACAGCTCACCTCCTCCTGTACAATGACTGATAACACCTCTAAATACAGTAGATAACACAGGATCCACCATACACAATAGGTGATATCACAGCTCACCTCCTCCTGTAAAATGACTGATAACACCTCTATATACAGTAGATAACACAGGATCCACCATTCACAATAGGTGATATCACAGCTCACCTCCTCCTGTACAATGACTGATAACACCTCTAAATACAGTAGATAACACAGGATCCACCATACACAATAGGTGATATCACAGCTCACCTCCTCCTGTAAAATGACTGATAACACCTCTATATACAGTAGATAACACAAGATCCACCATTCACAATAGATGATATCACAGCTCACCTCCTCCTGTACAATGACTGATAACACCTCTATATACAGTAGATAACACAGGATCCACCATTCACAATAGGTGATATCACAGCTCACCTCCTCCTCCTGTACAATGACTGATAACACCTCTATATACAGTAGATAACACAGGATCCACCATTCACAATAGATGATATCACAGCTCACCTCCTCCTCCTGTACAATGACTGATAACACCTCTATATACAGTAGATAACACAGGGTCCACCATTCACTATATGTGATATCACAGCTCCACCTACATTTCCAACATCTTTTGCACGCGCCCATTAGACTTTTCATTTTACAAGGTAGAATCAGAGTTTTTTCATTGCTGCTAATGTTCCTGTTAACTTTTGAAATTAACAGGAAATAACCAACTTCTCGAAAAGAGCTGAGGCCTTTTTTTGATGATACATGTGTGACAACACAGCCTTTTTCAATGCGTTCCGTGGGTTAATATTCTTAATTAGTCCAGACGTATTGATTGTTTGTTTGTTGGCTCATGTTTATTATGTCATTTTTTCTTAGACTGGTCTAATCCTTCATTGTCTTGCTTTATGGATTGCAAACTAAATGCAATTTATGTCAGTCTACTTGATGAAGAATTCTGGTTGTGAGCTCCCTCCTGTGGTTGTTGTTGGTGATGCAGCTGGCTGTGTTTTGGAGAGTTCTTCAGCTGATCCTGATGATTGGCAGTCTGCTTCGGATTGGAGCATATAGGTGGCTGGAGCTGATAAATCTCTGCCTGTTGTAATTATTTCTGGAGGTGTCCACATCTCTCCCTGGTTTCTCCTGCTCTGCTGAATCCTTGCAAGCTAAGTGAATGTTTTTTTGTTATTTTGTGGCACACATGTTGTGTGCTTGAGGATCTGCTTATTGCTTGTCTTGCTCTGAGTTGTGGGTTGATATTTAGTCTGCCTATTTGTTTACCTGCTCTCACTTAGGAAGTTTTCTTCCTAGGTATGAACTGCTATTCACTGTTGTCTGCAACTTCTAGTTCTGCTGGTGTTAGATCCTATTTATTCTAGTTTGATTCACAGATGTTCCTGCAGATATAGAGGGTGGCGAGTCTTAGCAGACTCAGGGTTATTTTTTTGTACTATCTGCTGTTGGAGGTTTTTGATAGTATTTTAATACAGACCACAATAGTATTCCATCCTGTCCTTACTATCTAGCTAGTGTGGCCTCTTTTGCTAAACTCCATTATCTGCCTGTGTGTGTTTTTCCTCTCCTGTTTCCCAGTCGATATCTGTGGGGGGCTTGCTATTCTTTTGGGATTCTGCTCTGAGGCAAGATAGACTTTCCCAAACATGACAGCGAAAATCCTTTTGTAAAGTGACTCAAATCCCTTTTTTTTTTAAAAATCTTTTCTGGGCTTTTTCTTTATATGGACAGGGGTTCCTTTCTTAAAGGGATGGCAGCTCCTTTTCTATCATGTAGACAGCCTGTGACCTTGAGTGATGATTACCAACATTAATCATGTGCAATCACGGTATTTGTTCGCAAGGGTCCCTCTGAGATGATTGGGGCCATTCTCCACATGTCTAGGTAGGACATTTTGTCACTGGGGGGTCGGGAGGTTTATGACTTAAACAATTCAAAGAAAACAAAGAAACTTAATTGTAAAACGAATGGACAAAACTAAAGAAAGTGAAAAATAACGATAATTAAATTGAAATAACATATATTATATTTTGTGTTTTTCCATGAAAATTCATACTTTTATTTATCAAATGTGTTGCAAAATAAATAGAAATAGAAAATCTAGTCCAGACATTGACAAGGTTAGAAATAATGATTTTTCATTTGAAATAATAATTTTCCCCTTCAAACTTTTATTTCGCCCAAGAATGTTCTCTTTGTGGCAATTACAGACCTTTTGCGGGTATTTAATGAAGCTGCCAGATGAGGAGCTGTGAGGCGTCGATTTCTCACACTAGAGACTCTAATGTACTTGTCTTGTTGCTCAGTTGTGCAGCGGGGCCTCCCACTTCTCTTTCTACTCTGGTTAGAGCCTGTTTGTGCTCTCCTCTGAAGGGAGTAGGACACATCGTTGTAGGAAATCTTCAGTTTCTTGGCAATTCTTGCATGGAATAGCCTTCATTTCTAAGAACAAGAATAGACTGTCGAGTTTCACATGAAAGTTCTCTCTTTCTGGCCATTTTGAGAGTTTTATAGAACAAACAAATGTACAGTAATGCTCCAGATTCTCACCTAGCTCAAAGGAAGGTCAATTTTATAGCTTCTCTAATCAGCCAAACTGTTTTCAGCTGTGCTAACATGTAATTATACTGCACTGGATTAATGGATATATTGTTATTATTCCCCCCCCCTCCCTCTATCCTATAGCAACTGTATCTCCAAGATGCAATTTTGCTGTACAATCTATACTATATATCTTCTCTGTAATATTTGTGCTGGTGTTTTTTGGTTCTAGGTGACCCCAAACTTTTGAACGGTAGTGTACAATGTGGAAATAAAGATATACATTTTCAGAGAGAGCATGATCTCGGTGGTGCCTGGGCTGAGGCAGGTCCCCGGTAGATTCTCCACCACCAATCAGATGACAAGGTCCCTTTAAGACAATACATTTAGGGGAGTTTTCAATGAAAAATATTGTTGCACCAAATGCAACTCTGATGGGATTGAACATTTCTGAACAATCCATTGAATTGTGAACATAATTGTTTGTAAAAAATAAAACTGGGATAATTCAGTGGTATAAGTAGAGTCTGATGGTCCAAGATGCAACATTTGGACCTTGTCCCCTCCCTGCATGATAGTCATATGTTTGCGCCCCTGTAGCTTTCTAAATTATTATGAAGTAGTAAATATCCCCTATCCTGTACTAATGTCCCCCGTCTTGGGGCCCTTCCTGGTACATATGTCCCCCATCCTGATATATACAGTATGTCTCCTTCCTGTCCTGGCATATATCTCTCCTATCCTGGTATATATGTTCCCCATCCTGGTATATATCTTCCCTATCATGGTATATTCTCAATCATTCTGGTATATATCTCACATATACTGGTATATATGGTCCCTTTCCTGGTATATATTGCCCCTATTCTGGTATATATGGTCCTCATCCTGGTATATATATGGTCCTCATCCTAGCATAATTATCCCCTATCCTGGTATATATGTCCCTCATCCTTACATATATCTCCCCCATCCTGGTATATCTCTCCTTTATTCTGGTATATATGGTATTCATCCTGGTATAAATGATCCCCATTTTGGTATATATTGTCCCCATCTTGGAATGCATGTCCCATCCTGGTATATATGTCCCTCACCCTTACATATATCTCCCCCATCCTGGTAAATCTCTCCTTTATTCTGGTATATATGGTTCTCATCCTGGTATACATGATCCCCATCTTGGTATTCATGTCCCATCCTGGTATATATGCCCCTTATCCCGGTATATATGGTACTCATCCTGGTGTAAATGATCCCCATTATGGTATATATCGTCCCCATCTTGGAATGCATGTCCCATCCTGGCATATATGTCCCTGATCCTGGTATATATGTCCCCCATCCCCTATATAAATATATATATATACAGTGCCTACAAGTAGTCTTCAACCCCCTGCAGATTTAGCTGGTTTGATAAGATGCCAATAAGTTAGAGCCTTCAAACTGCAAACGAGAGTAGGATTTATTAACAGAAGCATAAATCTTACAAACCAAAAAGTTATGTTGCTCAGTTGAATTTTAATAAATTTTAAACATAAAAGTGAGGGTCAATTATTATTCAACCCCTAGGTTTAATATTTTGTGGAATAACCCTTGTTTGCAATTACAGCTAATAATCGTCTTTTATAAGACCTGATCAGGCCGGCACAGGTCTCTGGAGTTATCTTGGCCCACTCCTCCATGCAGATCTTCTCCAAGTTATCTAGGTTCTTTGGGTGTCTCATGTGGACTTTAATCTTGAGCTCCTTCCACAAGTTTTCAATTGGGTTAAGGTCAGGAGACTGACTAGGCCACTCCATCATTTTGATTTTTTCCCTCTTGAACCAGGCCTTGGTTTTCTTGGCTGTGTGCTTTGGGTCGTTGTCTTGTTGGAAGATGAAATTACGACCCATCTTAAGATCCTTGATGGAGGAGCGGAGGTTCTTGGCCAAAATCTCCAGGTAGGCCGTGCTATCCATCTTCCCATGGATGCGGACCAGATGGCCAGGCCCCTTGGCTGAGAAACAGCCCCACAGCATGATGCTGCCACCACCATGCTTGACTGTAGGGATGGTATTCTTGGGGTCGTATGCAGTGCCATCCAGTCTCCAAACGTCACGTGTGTGGTTGGCACCAAAGATCTCGATCTTGGTCTCATCAGACCATAGAACCTTGAACCAGTCTGTCTCAGAGTCCTAAAAGTGATCATGAGCAAACTGTAGACGAGCCTTGACATGACGCTTTGAAAGTAAAGGAACCTTACGGGCTCGTCTGGAACGGAGACCATTGCGGTGGAGTACGTTACTTATGGTATTGACTGAAACCAATGTCCCCACTGCCATGACATCTTCCCGGAGCTCCTTCCTTGTTGTCCTTAGCTTAGCCTTGACTCTTCGGACAAGCCTGGCCTCGGCACGGGAGGAAACTTTTAAAGGCTGTCCAGGCCTTGGAATGCTCCTTTGTCTTTCCCATGTTGACCATGTATGAGTGCTGTTCACAAGTTTGGGGAGGGTCTTAAATAGTCAGAAAAGGCTGACAAAAGAGATAATTAATCCACACATGTGAAGCTCATTGTTCTTTGTGCCTGAACTACTTCTTAATACTTTAGGGGGACCAAACAAAATGCTGGTGGTTTGAGGGGTTGAATAATAATTGACCCACACTTTTATGTTTAAAATTTATTAAAATTCAACTGAGCAACATAACTTTTTGGTTTGTAAGATTTATGCTTCTGTTAATAAATCCTACTCTCGTTTGCAGTTTGAAGGCTCTAACTTATTTGCATCTTATCAAACCACCTAAATCTGCAGGGGGTTGAATACTACTTGTAGGCACTGTATATCCTGCTCAGATAAATGTTTCAATGCATTCTCTTCCCCCTTCAAATAAATCTTCGAAGGGAATTTTTCAGCGAGTTTTTGTACGTAATCTGAGAAAAAGAGACCCTGATTCCAGCGATGTGTCACTTCATTGGGCGCAGCAGTTGTGATACAATGACAGTTTACTGTGCTGCGGATCCAGCAGACCTCATAATGCTAAACTGTATAACTCTGATTGGCAGATATCTGTGTATAACTCCTCCCACACACCTGATTGGCAGATATCTGTGTATAACCCCGCCCACACATCTGGTTGGCATTTTTCTGTGTATACTATATGTTAACAGAAAGCTGCTAATCATTGATGGAGGTGGGGTTGGACTAGGAGGCACGAGACACCTAGTCCTGTAGTGATAATCTCCTGTTGTTAAAACACTGATTACCGGTACATTGAAACAGCAAGCCCTGGAGACATTTGTGTTAATTTAGTAAGAAATCCTTTTATACTGAATGATTGTTTTCTATAGAGAATTGCTTTCTAAAATCAACATTCAGCCTCAGATTTAAAGGGATTGTTTAATTCTAACATGAGAGCCTGGATGTCTTAGTAAATCTTGGTAAACTGGAGCCTTCTAGTTCAAGAAGAAAATTTTGTCTGTCTGTAGTCACCACTAGGGGGCGCCCTCTGCTCTAAGGTAAAGCATATAAGATCAGTTCTCACTTTGTAGGACCTGACCCTCTATTCAGGACATGGTTGGCCATTCAATAAGTGCTGGGCTTCGATATTGGTCTTGCTGCCATAGCAGGGTGAGAATCCATCCTACATGGTCAGAGATTTTTGGAAATTCAAATTTGCTGAATTTTCCCAAAAAATCCGATTCGAGATATATTGATCAACCAAAGTCTCTAGTGCCCTAAAAAGACATGAGTAATGCTATTCTGTGTTCCAAAATATTATGCAAATTATATTTAAAGGGGTCGTCCCATGAACATGTCCCGATGACCATGGGTAAACAGGGAACCGGGGTGCCTGATCTGTCCCTCAAGCTAGGAAGCCCAGAACTATCCCTGTCTCAGGTGTACTGATGGTGGAGAGGTCTGAGTCTCCTCTCCTGTCCCTGCTCCTGTCCAGACCTGAACTGATTTCTGCTCCCCCTCCACCGGGAACAGGGGAGTAATAAAACTTACAGATAAAGACAGACAGGGAAAAACTAAGTCACAAAGTACATACAAAGGTAAAGACAAAAAGAGTAGGAGGAGGAGGAAAAAGAAGAGTAGGTAGGAAGTTACAGAATAAGAGGGGAGAACGTCCACAATCGCACCAAGTACATAGCACAACTTTCGTTACCACACCTCACAGACTATAAGAAGAGCAAGCAGGGGATCACAGGGAAGTAAGAGAGTATACAGACATTACAGCCGGGAATCACTGGAAAGTAAGAGAGTATACAGACATTACAGCAGGGATCACAGGGAAGAGAGTATACAGACATTACAGCAGGGATCACAGGGAAGTAAGAGAGTATACAGACATTTCAGCCAGGAATCACTGGGAAGTAAGAGATTATACAGACATTACAGCTGCGATCACAGGGAAGTAAGAGAGTATACAGACATTACAGCACGGATCACAGGGAAGAGAGTATACAGACATTACAGCAGGGATCACAGGGAAGTAAGAGAGTATACAGACATTACAGTGGGGGATCACAGAGAAGTAAGAGAGTATATAGACAATACAGCCGGGGATCACAGGGAAGTAACAGAGTATACAGACATTACAGCCAGGGATCACAGCTGATTCTTTCTGTGATATAAAGCTAATTTTTAAACAATGAAATGCTTTTCATTACAGGAACAATCAGCTGTGATCCCCGGTAATAATGTCTGTATACTCTGTTACTTCTCTGTGATCCCCGGCTGTAATGTCTGTATACTCTCTTACTTCCCTGTGATCCCTGGCTGTAATGTCTGTATACTCTCTTACTTCCCTTGTGATCGCCGCTGTAATGTCTGTATACTCTGTTATGTCCCTGTGATCCATGGCTGTAATGTCTGTATTCTGTTACTTCCCTGTGATCCCCGGCTGTAATGTCTGTATATGTGGCGCCCCTGCGACCAGGAGGCCACATAGGGAACTGCAGCTAGGTAGGAAGAAAGACAGTTGCACCACAATACCCTCACAGACAACCCACAACCTCTAGAGGGCAGCACCCAACCCGGAGCCCGGAACTCTAGGCGGGCAAGGGGTGGTGGGTTTAGAGAAGGTGGGTGGGCCAGCAAGAAGGTCAGGTGACAGAGGGTAGATATAGAGAAGGGGAGGAAGAAGGAGTCAGTGTAGGCCGAGATAGGCTGAGCAGTAAAGAACAGAAGCACACGTACTGCAGGAGTGGGGTGTAAGGAGCGCAGAATCTGCAGAGCTAGTGTGGAGCCACAGAGAGAAAGTCCATCCGTAGCCAGCACCCCACCAGTGTGAGGGAAGAGAGGACCAGCAGCACTGGGTCCTAGTAACACGGCTGAGACGACCGACTGCAGGCGGAGTAGCCTTCTGTATAGAACCTGAGTCACGGTTAGAAGGAGCCTGATAGAGCCTAGCACAGCAGGACTATTGGAGGCTAGGCTAATAGCAGAGTGTCGGCTCTGAAGGGGACCGACGATTTACCCGGTTTCCCCAGATTAACCGACCGGGAGCTCTAACTCCACGTTAGAGTTCCTACCCCAAAAGGACAGGCAGCTCAGTGGCAACCACGAGGGCTCACAGGGGTCCGAGCCACCGCCATACTGTCCGGAGTCACACACACAGTGAGAGAGAAAGAGTAAAAGCCTGGAAAGGACAGAGACAGAGTGAGGGGTCACAGAGAGGAACAACCTGGCTGCAGGGAGTAAAGGAACCCGGAGGTGAAAGTTGTTACCCGTGTAAAGACCTGTACCTTGAACTGTAACTGAGCTGTTATGCTGAACAAACTGCTAAGTAAACACGGTGAACCCTGCTTCTGACTCCCTTGCATGATTCTCCATTGCCTGTACATGATTCCCTCCAACAGGACTGCAGGGAGATCCCAGCCTGGAGAGCCACAGCCTGTCAGCTCTGAGCACTGAAGGAAAGCTGCAGCAGCAGCACAGTAAGTGTATTGCATCCACTACAAGCTTACACTACACTATAGACTTTAATCATCACTGCCCCGGGGAACCAAGTTCTACCCGCGGAGAACTATTACAAATTCAGCTGCTTTAACATCATCCTCGGAGGTTCTGCAGCAGCGGTGGTCCCACTATTGACCACAAGCCGTGGGTGGCGTCATGACAAACTATAATCCCCTGTAAATATCCCCTTTTACTTGCCATGGACCGGGACACGGTCCGGACCAGGACCTCCGTGACATCCCCCAGCAGCGACCCGGTCCGGTACCGAGTACCCCGTCCCAGTGGGCTCGACAACCTGGCGTCACGAACAGTATGTACCCGGTCCAAAAGAATTGGACTCCGTGTGCCTAAATAACGTGTTCTAGACTTTTCCCGCCAAATCTGGGCATAATGGCAGCCATGAAGGTTTGAGGCCATGTGCAGATAAGGCGTGCCCAGACCCCTCATCGTGGGCCGACCCGGTCCAAGGCGCGAAAAGACCCGCCCTGGCTCCCATTAACTCCGGGGGAGCCAGCCATCAATCCAAAAGAAGAGCCTCTGCCCCTAAATCCACCTACCAATGAGAAGCTGGCGGGAGCCGACCAGGAAATCGTCATCAGGAAGAGGCTGGACGGACGACCGGAAGAGAAGCAGTTGCAATCGGAGTACACAAGGACGGAAGCAGAGGACGCTGAGGAGAGCGCTATAATCGGAGGATCTACAGTGATCCCCGTGGGCCCATAGAGCGAACCGGTGGAGGAACCCGGCCAGGGAAAGAGCTCTAGTGACCGAGACGGCATGGCAGAAGGCGGTAAAGAGCGTCTGGAGATCCGAGACACCCGGCGGGGTGTGCTGCGGCTGCTACCCCAGCAGATGACCCGTGTTCATACAGAGCAACGTACCCGGATTCACGTTGATGTACGGCATACCTTCCAGACCTCATCCACGCAACCCGGCTGGGTTGGCGCTTCAGATAATTGTACGGAAAGTGAGCAGATCTGCCGCACCGCGACCCTGATAGACCTATCTGTCCCCGGGCTGACACCGCGTCCTGTTGCAGAGGAGCTCGACCCGCTAGGAGCTTTCCCGGAGGGATGCTTGCCACTACTGGAGCCCCTGATACCAGCACCTGTGACGACTGAGGTGAGAGGGGAGCAGCTCCGTTGTTGGTGGGACAGAGACGAGGCCAGCGATGATATGATAGGCTTCTTAGGAGACCCCGGTGGCGCAATAGGCCCAGCAGAGATTATTACTCGGGAGGAATACCTTAAGCGATGTATACGTAAATGAGAGAAAGAAGAAGAAGAGCGGCGAGTTCAAAAGCAGATGATGATAGCCCGCACTATAAAAGAGAAAGATGAGGCCCGCCATGATAAGGAGGTGCGTAGATCGTCCCCGGAGGTTCTGCAGCAGCGGTGGTCCCACTATTGACCACAAGCCATGGGTGGCATCACGACAAACTATAATCCCCTGTAAATATCCCCCTTTTACTTGCCAGGGCGCGGGACACGGTCCGGACCAAGACCTCCGTGACATCCCCCAGCAGCGACCCGGTCCGGTACCGAGTACCCCGTCCCAGTGGGCTCGACATAAACTCTCTTACTTCCCTGTGATTCCCGGCTGTAATGCTGTATACTCTGTTACTTCCCTGTGATCCCCGGCTGTGAAGTTTGTATACTCTCTTATTTCCCTGTGATCCCTGCTGTAATGTCTGTATACTTTTACTTCCCTGTGTTCCCTGCTGTAATGTCTGTATACTTTTACTTCCCTGTGTTCCCTGCTGTAATGTCTGTATACTTTCTTACTTGCCTGTGATCCCCAGCTGTAATGTCTGTATACTCTTTTACTTCCCTGTGATCCCCGGCAGTAATGTCTGTATATTCTGTTACTTCCCTGCAATCCCTGTCTATAATGTCTTTATACTCTCTTACTTCCCTGCGATCCCCAGCTGTAATGTCTGTATACTCTCTTACATCCCTGTGATCCCCGGCTGTAAAGTCTGTATACTATCTTATGTCCCTGTGATCCCCAGCTGTAATATCTGTATACTCTCTTACTTCCCTGCTATCCCCAGCTGTAATATCTGTATACTCTCTTACTTCCCTGTGATCCCCAGCTGTAATGTTTGCATACACTCTTACTTCTCTGTAATCCCAGGCTGTAATGTCTATATACTCTCTTAGTTCCCTGTGATTCCCCAGCTGTAAGGTCTGTATACTCTCTTACTTCCCTGTGATCCCTCACTGTAATGTCTGTATACTCTTACTTCCATGTGATCCCCGGCTGTAATGTCTGTATACTCTGCTACTTCCCTGTGATCCCCGGCTGTAATGCCTGTATACTCTCTTACTACCCTGTGATCCCCAGCTGTAATGCATGTATACTCTCTTACATCCCTGTGATCCCTGGCTGTAATGTCTGTATACTCTCTTACTTCCCTGTGATATCCGGCTGTAATGTCTGTATACTCTCTTACTTCCCTGTGATACCCGGCTGTAATGTCTGTATACCGGCTGTAATGTCTGTATACTCTCTTACTTCCCTGTGATCCCCGGCTGTAATGTCTGTATACTGGCTGTAATGTCTGTATACTCTGTTACTTCCCTGTGATCCCTAGCTGTAAAGTCTGAATACTCTCCTACTTCCCTGTAATCCCCAGCTGTAATGTCTGTATACTCTCTTACTTCCCTGTGATCCCTGGCTGTAATATCTGTATACTCTCTTACTTCCCTGTGATCCCCAGCTGTAATGTCTGTATACTCTCTTACTTCCCTGTGATCCCTGGCTGTAATATCTGTATACTCTCTTACTTCCCTGTAATCCCCAGCTGTAATGTCTGTATACTTTCTTACTTCCCTGTGATCCCTGGCTGTAATATCTGTATACTCTCTTACTTCCCTGTGATCCCCAGCTGTAATGTCTGTATACTCTCTTCCCTGCGATCCCGGCTTTAATGTCGAAAATCATTTATTGTTTATAATGTAACATGAAGCCTGATTATTAAGGGGTATTTTTAAGGGTTTGAAAAACCCCAATAATTAAAGAATGTAACGAAAAGAAATGTCACAATGTAACAGACGATGATTCTGGACTTAGTTTATTATGTTTTTATTTCATTTTTTTTCTATTTTTTTTTACATTTCTTTTTATAGGATGAAACTGTGCCCTGGAAAGCGAGTAATAATAACAGGCGGCCATCTGGTCCACGTCAGCGGGGACAAGCGGCAGGGGGAGCGCTGGAAATTTCACATAATAAACTGGTGTAATAAGGAAGCGTCTGCCCTTTAACTGTGGATGGAGTCGGCCGGTGCTTACATGTAGCAATGTAAAACTCACACTCTGCAATATGGTGCCCAGCATAATACTGTCTGTGGAGAAAAAAATAGGTATTTGTACAGGGGCGGACCGTCACCCCCGGGGGCCCTGGTGCAGGAGAGGACCGGGCGGGATCAGGCAAGGGAAGCAGGAAGCTCTGTGCTTCCCTTGCCTGACCCTCCTCTCCTTTGGCGGCGGCTTGCGGGGGTCGGCTGGGGGCCCCGCTCCAGGCTTGAAGGGGCCCCCAGTCGGTCGGGGCCCTGGTGCAGATGCACCAGCTGCACCAGTGTAGTTCCGCCCCTGTATTTGTAGGGGAATGTATGACAACAGCAGTAAATGAACATTTGCTCACAGATTGCATCTCTACACACAAGGATATAACCTGTACTTATCCTGATTACAGGAACTGAAAACCAAGGGGGGTATTCATGAGAACACAGAGGTTGAAATTTGCCAAAAATTTGAGAAAAATGGCAAAGGCTCAGCCAAAGATCAGCTCCAGACGTCTCAAGTTACCTGTGAGGACTGAGACAGATAGAAGACACTGGTGTGAATGTGATCTATCAGCAAGAAGTCCCTGCAAAGTCCCATTGTTATAACAAGACCTGTACTGAAGAAAGAACACATCAACTGGCCTAAAGAGGAATGGAGAAACATTGTATGGACTGATAAAAGTAAAATTGTTCTTTTTGGGTCCAAGACGCCCCCCAAACTCTGAATTCACCACAGTCCACTCTGATGGTTCTCTTACTATGGTGCCAGCCTGTTTACCAGGGATCATGAACCAATTTGTATATATCAAAATACTTGAGGAGGTGATGTTGCCTTACACTGAAGAGGACATGCCCTTGAAATGGGTGTTTCTACAAGACAACCACCCTAAACACACCAGTAAATGAGCAAAATCTTGGTTCCAGTCCAACAAAATTGAGTTCATGGAGTGACCGCCCAATCCCCAGACCTTAATCCCGATAGAACACTTGTGGGGTGACATCAAAATTACCATTTCGGAGGCAAAGTCAACAAATGCATATAAATTGTGGGATGTAGTCAAAGCATCCTGGGCTGGAATAACACTTGACAGGTGGCAGAAGCTGTTTTCTTTATGCAACACAGATGTGAAACAGACCTAAAAAACTGTTTCTACAACTAAATATATTATAAATATTAGTGATTCACAGGAAAGAAGACACTGCTATTTTTTTGAACAGCCCAATGTTGATTTTTTTGTTATTTTCTGTAAAGTAATTATAAATGTACTAGCTGTGAGCCCGATGCAAATGCATCGGGTGTCTAGAATATTTTTTTTTTTTTTTTTTAGATTTTCAAATAATAATCCAATATAGTAGATAGGAATTTTTTATTTTATTATTTATTTTGTTTTGTTTTTTTACTATTTTTATTATTATTAAATGTATTTATTATTTGTTATTTTAAGTAAATTTATTTGTATTAAAATTATTTTATTTTATTTAAAAACCGCATCTGCGGCGCGGTTGCGGTAATCCCCATAGAAAGTATAGGGGGACTTGCGGCAGGTGCGGCAAAACCGCACTTGCCGCACCTGCCGCAAGTCCCCCTATACTTTCTATGGGGATTACCGCAACCGCGCCGCAAGTGCTCGCACTCAGCCAGCGACTCGCAATGCGGCGCGGTTGCGGTAATCCTTATGGGGATTACCGCAACCGCGCCGCAAGTGCTCGCACTCAGCCAGCGACTCGCTGCCGCACCTGCCGCAAGTCCCCCTATACTTTCTATGGGGATTACCGCAACCGCGCCGCAAGTGTAGCGACTCGCAATGGCCTCGCGGCCATTGCTCGCGCTACACAGCGACTCGCAATAGATCCCCATTGAAAGTATAGGGGGAGATGCGGCAGGTGCGGCGGCTGAGGTAGCGACTCGCAATGGCCTCGCGGCCATTGCTCGCGCTACCTCAGCGGTAAATCGCTAACTTTGTGGCCGAGCCTCTGGTTCTATTTTCGGCCAGCGACTCGCAATGGCCGCTTCGCGGCCATTGCTCGCGCGTGGTGACGTCACATAGTGACAAAGCCACGGCGTTTTCGGGGTCCGACACGAAAATGCCTACGGCAATTATATAGTAGATACATTTCTCTCCATGGTTTAATTTGTAAATCAGCGTACAAGGTTCCCAATGATGGAAATAAAGACTATCTACTATATAATTGTCTAAGGCGTCTGTCGGTCACAGAAATCGCATGCCCGACAGAGGCCGCTCATTGGTCGCCGGCAGACGCGGTGGCCAATGAGTGCCGCGTATGCAAAAGACCTGCACGGCGCGCAAATTTAAAATTTGCACGTCACAGCGGGTCTCATCTAAGCCCCCGCTCCTCCTGCCCTGCTCCCACCATCCTGCCTCCCCCCCCCCCGCCACCATCCTGCACCTTAGGCTCCATCCTGCCTCGCTCGCTCCATCCTGCCCCCTCCCCCCGGCTCCATCCTGCCTTTCCCCCCGGCTCTATCCTGCCCCCCCCCACGGCTCCATCCTTTCCCCCCCTGTTCCATCCTGCCTTGCTCACTCCATCCTGCCCCCCCGACACAATCCTGACCCCCCTACCCCCCTCAGCTGATCGGTTTCCCAGGCAACGACAGGTCCTAAAGGCCTGTAGGACCTAGAAGACGGAGGTGGAGCGAGCCGGCGGACAGGTGAGTATCCTCACTGAGGATTTTTTTATTTTTACTATTACTGTGGAGGACCGGGGGCCAGGAGGAGCGAGGGGGCCGCGGGGAGCGGAGTTTCGCCATGTACCGCCATTTACTATAGTGCTGCTATACATGTACTGTAATGTACCGCCATATACTATAGTGCTGCTATACATGTACTGTAATGTACCGCCATTTACTATAGTGCTGCTATACATGTACTGTAATGTACCGCCATATACTATAGTGCTGCTATACATGTACTGTAATGTACCGCCATTTACTATAGTGCTGCTATACATGTGCTGTAATGTACCGCCATTTACTATAGTGCTGCTATACATGTACTGTAATGTACCGCCATATACTATAGTGCTGCTATACATGAACTGTAATGTACCACCATATACCATAGCGCTGCTATACATGTACTGTAATGTACCACCATATACTATAGTGCTGCTATACATGTACTGTAATGTACCGCCATATACTATAGTGCTGCTATACATGTACTGTAATGTACCGCCATATACTATAGTGCTGCTATACATGTACTGTAATGTACCGCCATATACTATAGTGCTGCTATACATGTGCTGTAATGTACCGCCATATACTATAGTGCTGCTATACATGTACTATAATGTACCGCCATGTACCATAGCGCTGCTATACATGTACTGTAATGTACCACCATATACCATAGCGATGCAATACATGTACTGTAATGTACCGCCATATACTATAGTGCTGCTATACATGTACTGTAATGTACTGCCATATACTATAGTGCTGCTATACATGTACTGTAATGTACCGCCATATACTATAGTGCTGCTATACATGTGCTGTAATGTACCGCCATATACTATAGTGCTGCTATATATGTGCTGTAATGTACCGCCATATACTATAGCGCTGCTATACATGGTTCAGGCTGTGGTCACACATAGAAATCCGTTTTTGGAAGTGATTTTCATCACCAATCTGTTTTTTTCTGGGTGCTTTTTGAGCCTCCTGCACTCCTGAACGTTTTTGGAATTTTCGTTAAAAAAACGCATGCGCGAACGCATGCGCAAACGCAAGTGCGCGTTTGCATGCGTTCGCGCATGCGTTTCCCATAGGGCCCCATGTTAAAAAAAACGCATGAAAACGCATGCGTTTTTTAACTGATGCCAAAACGTTGCATGCAACGTTTTTGACTCAAAAACGGACAGGGCAATGTTTGGAGCTCCATAGAAAAACGGACAGGGTGTTTATTACATCCAATCCGTTTTTCTGTCAGTTTTTGGACTTAGAAAAAAAAATGAGAAAACTGAAGCCAAAAACGGACTGAGGGCTTATGTGGAACCCCAGCCTTACTCACGTTGACTGATCAAGTTCTGTCTGTCACAGTATGTCAACTACATACATATTCTAGAATACCCGATGCGTTAGAATCGGGCCACCATCTAGTTCTAAAGATAAAGGGCTTAACTCATGTTTTTGAACACACTGCTATTATTTTGACCACAACAGTATATGAATTTGCTTCTCATTCCTGCATTACCGCAGTTTAGTCTTTTATTTTTGAGTAGCCGCCGCTCACATATCTATAAAGGGTAATCCGGCTCTATAAGCGTCTCAACCTCCCATTCATAACGAGCTGATGATCAGCAATAATAACGAGACTGAGGAACGCACATCTCCGCTAATGACCTATTAACTAATTTACTGTGCATTAGGGCTAACTGTGTATTAACCTCTTAATTGGGATTTACAGGGAAAAAAATGATGTTATTGAGGCAGACTTTTCAGTTTTTTAATGTTTAAAGAGAATATATATATAAATGGAAGTACTGTGTCATGATCAGAGGGCGATATAGAAGGTGAAAAGTTCTCTATTGAGAGATCATCAGGTACAATGCATTCTGAGGCTACTGAGTTCCATTTTCAAGTATCCAAATAATCTCAAAACATGTTGTACCTGATGATATCTCAGTAATGGACTTTCACCTTCTACTTTGCCATCTGGTCATCAGAATATCCTCCCTTACACAGAAGCATTATTTGTATCCTAGTGATTGGGTTCTAGGACGCTGTGACTATACAGACTTTCTCAATGATTGTCGTGGGCTAATGTTCTTAATTTGGCCAGACATGTTGTTCTCTTGTTTGTTAACTCATGTTCTGTCACGGTGTAGTGAGAATGCTGATGAGGGAATGGCAGTTATGGGCAGAGTGACCAGCGAAGACTAGTCTGATCCTAGTCTAGGAACTCTGAATGGCCCTGATCCCCAAAGATATCTCTGAAGGTGAGAAGGTTCGGGCCTCCAGCCTCTCCCTAAAACTCCTCCACCAGCCCTGCACTATTCCCCACTCACCTCCCTCCACAGAACTGGGATATAGCAACTCCAATGGAAAGGACTTCAGGAACACAAACACACAGGTCAGCACAGCACGGCTTCCAGACATAGAGCGAAACTCTATCAGCAGCACCACCTGGTGGAGAGAGAGGCTACTTAAAGGCCAGGGGGAGGGGAACCCAGGTGAGTCAAACATTAACCCCTCAACCAGCAGCCAAACCTCATAGTGGATGCAGTTCTGGACATAGGAGGCCCAGGACCTTCACAACTATTAACCATGCAGCTCTTAAAGACAAACACATACACAGCAGCATCCAGCAATGTCAGCGCCATCTAAGCGCGTGACATGTTTGTTAACTCATTGTTTCTTGCCAGACTACTGGGAGCCCCATTGTATTGGTTTGTAGATTCCTAATTGAATGTAAATTATCTCACCCCTTCTGTCTACATCACTCAAAGGAGAATTATGCATTCGGATTGAAATGTCAACGAATAAGAGAACAGAGTTACCCCACCAATCCTGGAAGAACACAATATACCCTGAGGGGTAGGCTTGGGATATAAAAATAACTTCGTTAATTCATCAGTGGTTCATTTGCTATGTGACCTCAGTCTCGGAGTTTTGGTCCTGACTAATAGAGCACCAAAACTGGATTATATCCTCCAGTTCAGCCTAGAATTCTAGGATTCGGCTGGAAGAAGCTCAGGTTGGGACAATTTGATCACCTGGCTACAGGCTTTGCTGTGCTTGGTTAGCTTCCATAGTTTGTTGCTATTTCTTACTCCGTGAGTGCTGCTGGATTGGAGTAAGTGGCCCTTGAAGCCCCGAGGCACAAACATTCTAATCCCTGGTGAACCAGTGGAAGGGTGAGACTGTGTTGCCTGTTACATTGGGTGTTCTGCTTGGTTATGTGTTATATGCCTTTGACTGTTGTGGATCCAATAAAGTCTTACTATAGTGGTTCCCTAACCCTGTGTTGTCTAAGTAGTGTTACACCACGGTTAATGAGTTTGGGCGTTCAGTTGGGATGAGCCTTGGTCCATGGGGTCTTTCTAAAGGTGACAACTTTTGTCAATTCTCCCCCGACATACTTCCCCCCTATTATCACCTTTTCCGCTTTCGCTCATGCATAATGTATTCTATAAATAAATTTATTGTTATAAAAAGTGGAATGAATGTCAACGAAGATGGAAAATCCATTGAGATACACGTACAATGGGTCACTTTCCCTTTTCCCTTCCCCATACTACAGGCTGCCCTGTACAGTGGACAGAGATACCTGCTGCCTCCCTGTTTATAACCATACATGAGAAAGGGCTGTAAAAATTGAAAAGTCATTGTACATTATACTATATGTTAAGCGTTTGTCGACATATGAGACTGCTATTAGGGCACCACATAGTTTGATGTAGATAACTAGACTCTGTACAATTGTTTTGTTAAGCACCTCTCCCAGCGTCGGGCTTTGCTTCCCTCACCCCAGCTTGCTCCATGTCGAGCTTTGGAGATGGCCAGGTGTGATGCCATGTAATCATCTGCATGAGCCTATATAAATCTCACCAAGATACACACACATGTGTCTTGAAATTACGACTTTGCTATTCCCACGTCCTGTCTGCCTGTGGCTTCCAGTACCTTTGTTGCCTGTCTGTGGCCTCCAGGAAGTCTCCTGTGTGCCTTCAACTTCCATTACTTCTGTTCCCTGCCTGCAGCTTTCAACACCTCAGCTACTGGGATCCTGCTTGCCTAACGCTTCCAGTGCTTCAGTTACCAATGTGCTGACTGCCTATGACTTTCAGTACCTCTGTGTCCTGTCTACTGCTTCCAGTACTTCAGTTACTGATGTACTGATTGCCTAGGGCTTCCAGTACTTCTGGTACCTCTCTGCAGCTTTCAGTACTTCAGTTACTGTTGTTATTTTTGCCTTTAGCTTCCAGTGCCTCTGCTTCCATTTCTGCAGTTTCCAGGACCTCTACTCCCTGTCTGCAGTTTTCAGTATTTCAGCTACTCGTGTCCTGTCTGCCTACAGCATCCAGTACCTCTCATACCTGTCTGCAGCTTCCAGTATCCCATCTACTAGTGAACAGTCTGCCTATGGCTTCCAGTATCTCTGTTTCCTGTCTGCAGCTTCCAGTACCTCTAGTACCAGACAATTGTATGCCTGCAGCTTCCAGTACCTCTAGTACCAGACTATTGTATGCCTGCAGCTTCCAGTACCTCTAGTACCAGACTATTGTATGCCTGCAGCTTCCAGTACTTCTGCTTCCTGTTTGTGCTTTCCAGGATATTTGCTACCTGTCTGCAGTTTTCAGTACCTCTGCCACCAAAATATTGTATGTTTGTAGGTTCCAATACCTCTGCTTCCTTTCTGAGGTTTCCAGTATCTCCATTACCTGTCTGCAGTTTCCAGTCCCTCAGCTATCAGTCCTTTCTACCTACGGCTTCCAGTACCTCAGCTTCCACTGTGCTGGTTTCCTACAGCTTCTATACTTCAGCTTCCAGTCTGTGGTTCCCAAGACCTCTGCTACCTTCTCTGCAGTTACCAGTACCTATGCTGTCTGCAATTTTCAGTACCTCAGCTACCTGTATCTTGTCTGTCTACAGCACTGGTTCCCAAACTTAAGTCCTCACGGCCCCCAACAGATCATGTTTTCAGGATTTCTTTAGTATTGCACACCATTGATGATGATTCCTTCACCTGTGTAATTCTAGAGAAATACTGAAAACAAGACCTGTTGGGGGCCGTAAGAACTGGAGTTTGGGAAACACTGGCCTACAGCTTCCATCTTCCGGTATCCTGTCTGCTTACATCTTCTAGTACTTCTGTTACCAGTCTGCAGCTTCTAGTACCTGTTCTGTCTGCGGTCTTTAGGACATCTCATTCTGCTTGCGGCTTCCAGTACCTCTGCTATGGTATCCTGTCTGCCTGAGGTGTTTATTGTTTCTTCTATCTGTGCCCTGCATTCCTCACCTGTTTGGTTCACCGCCACCTGTAGCCTTGTCGAGCCCCAGGCCCTGGTGTACTCGAGTATCAGGCTCGGGTGGAATGCTTGGGATGTCACTGGTGGCAGTGCCTGAGCATGTGGCCTGGGTGACACTTCAAAAGGGGTGTATTTACGGGGGATAAGAGTTTATCATGTGACGCCACCTGTAGTACCTGGTGATGGATCACCAGCGCCGCCACAGTCCTCCGGAGGTAGATGGTAATGCGGCTGAGTTGGCAAAGCTCCCTACAGGTGAAGCGGGTCTTCTGGGGCAGCGCAGTGTGAAGGGGCAGCGTGGAGTGAGGCTGTAGGTTGGGATGGGGAGTGATGGAGCAGTCTATAGGGAACACCGGGAGTGGAGAGGAATGACGCACACACACACTGCAGAAAGTCTCTTTTACCTTTTACTGGTGTTATAGCAGGTAAAGACGTCCAGGGCACTGAGAGGTGACCAGCTGCACAGTGGGTCCCCATAGCAAGTGGGTATAAGGCCTCCTGTTCCTCTGTGGTAGCTGAAGCCCTGTGTGCATGCAGCCAGACTTGCCTACTCTCTCGTCCTGTCCTCACTCTCTCCTCCTGTGCGGTCCACGGGTTACCCTCTCTGATCACTGCCTTGTGCTGATTTACACTGCTGTGTCTGGCTCCCTCTCTCTGGACTCACAGGGGGCCCGGGTGACTGAAGTCTCCACGGTGTGACAGGGTTTTCTATAGTCCTGAAGTATCCTACAGGTGCGGATCCCCGATGTCGGGTACGTCTTTGGGTGAACTTCCACCGGTTCCTCACTCCCTTCTGGCTCTACTCCTTGCCTTCTGTCCCCACTCAGGCTTGCTGGACGTCAGAAGGGCCACTCCAGGTCACTGGTTCGGACCTAACCGCGGCACCGACCACCAGGACGTCTTCGCAGCTCTTCTAGCGTCTGCACACTCTGACTAACTCCTCCCCCAGCAGCAGTATTTATAGGGGATCTCGCCTAAAGTCAGGGGGTCTAGCTCCCCCTACTGTGTCGGGGTGGAAGGTGTTGTATGTAGTAGGTACCTGCTGTGGAAACCCAGCTGTGCAGTAGGGAAGGCTGTGGCTGCCTGCGTGAGTAGGGCTTCACAGCCTATGATCCCACCTGCTCCTTGGCATTTTTGGCTCGTGGGTAGTTTTGATGGTGGGCTATGATTTAGGCTATGACACATAGAGACTTTTTGTAGGATTCATTTTAATCATCGACCTCCAGCTGCAGCACAAATACATCGAACTGCATGAAATCTTCCAACAATGGGTAAATCAATGTACAAGGTTGTAAACAGTCTCCTTGTAGCCTGAGCTTTATATGTAGACCACCATAAATTATCCCACAGCTCCACTGATCTTCATGGCTGCAGCCTGATGCATTAACCTTGATGGGAAACTCTCCTGATGAACCCAGGAACATAATCTCATCTATGTAATGACTCATATGATTACATGCAGGCGGTCTGCTCCTGGGCAATGTCACATACGTGTTCGCTGGGTAAATTGATGCCTTGCACATATCGGTCTTGGCGTCACATATGTTGCATGCCGCAGGGAGCCACAGTGTAAATACAATGTAACCACAATATTAGAATGGAAAGTATTCATTAATGTTTTACTGCCCAATAGTTATTCATTGTAATATAGACGAGATAGATAGGACAGTGGGGAAATCCATGTTTCCACAGCATCACTTTATACGGTGACTATATTATAAAAAGGAAGATTTAAAATATTGCTATCCCTGTTTAGTAATGTTTCATTATTGGGGTCCAGGTCCTGAGATTTCCTCCACATGATTAAACCAAGAAACAGAAGCTATTAGATAATTCTTTGACAAGTGGTATATATAGACCCATAGACTTTCTATTGAGCCTGTGCACTGCTCTGCTGGAGCCTGAGGATAAGGGGGGAAACACTTGCTGGAGCCTGAGGATAAGGAGGAAAACACTGCTGGAGCCTGAGGATAAGGGGGGAAACACTGCTGGAGCCTGAGGATAAGGGGGGAAACACTGCTGGAGCCTGAGGATAATGGGGGAAACACTGCTGGAGCCTGAGGATAAGGGGGGAAACACTGCTGGAGCCTGAGGATAAGGGGGGAAACACTGCTGGAGCCTGAGGATAAGGGGGGAAACACTGCTGGAGCCTGAGGATAAGGGGGGAAACACTGCTGGAGCCTGAGGATAAGGAGGAAACACTGCTGGAGCCTGAAGATAAGGGGGGAAACACTGCTGGAGCCTGAAGATAAAAACACTGCTGGAGCCTGAGGATAAGGGGGGAAACACTGCTGGAGCCTGAGGATAAGGGGGGAAACACTGCTGGAGCCTGAGGATAAGGGGGGAAACACTGCTGGAGCCTGAGGATAAGGGGGAAACACTGCTGGAGCCTGAGGATAACGGGGGAAACACTGCTGGAGCCTGAGGATAAGGGGGGAAACACTGCTGGAGCCTGAGGATAAGGGGGGAAACACTGCTGGAGCCTGAGGATAAGGGGGGAAACACTGCTGGAGCCTGAGGATAAGGAGGGAAACACTGCTGGAGCCTGAGGATAAGGGGGGAAACACTGCTGGAGCCTGAGGATAAGGGGGGAAACACTGCTGGAGCCTGAGGATAAGGGGGGAAACACTGCTGGAGCCTGAGGATAAGAGGGGAAACACTGCTGGAGCCTGAGGATAAGGGGGAAACACTGCTGGAGCCTGAGGATAAGGGGAGAAACACTGCTGGAGCCTGAGGATAAGGGGGGAAACACTGTTGGAGCCTGAGGATAAGGGGGGAAACACTGCTGGAGCCTGAAGATAAGGGGGGAAACACTGTTGGAGCCTGAGGATAAGGGGGGAAACACTGCTGGAGCCTGAAGATAAGGGGGGAAACACTGCTGGAGCCTGAAGATAAGGGGGGAAACACACGAGCATATGACAAATCTGACCCTTCCTCATCCAAGAGAGTAGGATGAGTGACATCCGTATGGTACGCGATCGCAATGTGATTGAGTGTTTTTTTCTCTGCACACATCCGTGTGGCATCTCTGGGCAAAGGGTTTTTCTCATGATCATTCCCATGCTGTAAAAAGTTAGAATTAAATAGACAAATAGATAGGATAGATAGATGCTATAATAGCTAGATTGAGTTTACAAGTCTCCCACTGCTGCTTCCGGGGCCGCTCATTAAGCTTCATGCATATCCACTGCACTGAGCAGCAACCACCAATCACAGACACTCCCACTCTGTGAGATCGTCTGTGATGGACTGTTGCAGTCAGACTGCATTTCCACAATCTGGATGGTGTCTGTGCTTGGTTGTCATACACATGACAACCATGGTAACCAACCTGCCGTCATAGCGTGTAAAAGAAAAAAAGCATAGGGTTTCGCAGTATTTCTTAGTTTTAGGTCAGATAAAGCGGACAGCTGTGAGCTGCCACCCTCAGCTGCCTAATTTTACCTTGGCGGGCAACAAAAAATGCATAGGGTTTTGCCCTATTTTTAATTGCCAGCCAAGGTAAAACTAGGCAGGTGGGGGCTAGTATTCTCAGCGTTGAGGGGCCCATCGTTACTGTGTCCCCAATGCTATAGAATAGCAGCCCGCAGCCGCCCCATAAATTGGTGCATTCATAAGAAGCACGATGGGCCCCTCCATGCTGAGAATACCAGCCGTCAGCTGCCTAGTTTTACCTTGGCTGGCAATTAAAAATAAGGCGAAACCGTGCGCATATTTTTTTTCAACACTTACAGATAGGTTGTTTAGATTGTGAGCCCCAAGAGGAACAGTGTTGCAAAAATGTATGTAAAGCACTATGGAATTAATAGTGCTATATAAATGAATAAATATTATTATTATTATTATTATTATTATTATATTATTCCTGTCGCTTTACCCGGTTCTTCCAGTTGCCATGTAGCGTTGGCAAACTGTGTAATAAGGGGTTAATGCCAGCTTTGTATTGCCAGCTGGCAATAAGCCTGAAATTCTTAAGGTTGGGCCAATGTTAGACTCGCCTATTAGGAATTTTAAGTAAATAGTAAAGAAGACACAACACACATTGAACACACAGAAGAAGATACAACACCCAGCCCTTTTACCCCTTCTCGATCTTCTGAGACATCTCCTCTCTGCTGGGCATGATGCAACACATCTTATCCCTGTGGTCTCTGAACACTGAATGAATTAGCCATAGGAATAATACAAATATTCAATTGATAGAGGAAAGAGTGATAGGAGAGGTGCCAGCAGCAATGCCACCTAATGTGATTGATCAGCGATGTGGTGGAGTTGGCATCTGTCCTGCTGCACTTGGATTTCAATCACACATTTTTTTCAATTCTTAGTGCACTAGAAAGCAGTAGCAAGACACAGGAAAAAAATCTGACATCAATACAGTGGGAGTGGGTGTACCTGCCCTTCACAAGTGACTTTATTGGGCTCTTGTATTTGTTGTCTAATCCTTTTATGAATGGAGAATAATTGTTTTTCTTAACAAGAAGAAAATTCCCCAAAATCCAGACAGCTAAGAATGTGGGAGACCCTAACAGTAGTAGAAGTATTAGACCGCCTCCGCCACCGCTAGATATCCATTTCTGATTGTGTGTCAAGGAAAAAGAGCATCGACTCTCAGTCATTCCTTTGCCATTCCAACTCAACTCCTAACTGGTCAAGTTACTGGTTCTGCACTAATGGTTTTCAAGACGTGATGGCGTGCGCTCTGCCTCACTGGAAGATACTCAGTCAACATTATTGTAAACAGAAAGGGATGCCCACCCACCAAACTGACTTCAACCAAGAAGTGTAACGATTCCTTTGTGCAGTGCGTCGTGGACGCAAGAAGAATTATTGCTGCGTTTTGTATCTGGTATGTTGAGCTGTCAGAAGTTGATTGACAGCACCGACTTCCATTCTTGTTCTGGGAAGTGCTGGGTTTCTCAGGTGTTCCATCTTCCCTGTGATTGTTCTGCTGCTTTACTGAGCAGCCTCTCCCAGAATCCTGCCAGTCATACATTCCATTTCAAGTGGTATTTGGCCTGCACTTGTGTGTCTGTTCTGTTTTGATTTTTGTTATCTGACCCCGGACTGTTGCTTGAGTTACCTTTTGTCTGCTCACTGTACTTGTTGTGAACTTTTGGTATTTTGATCTCAGCACTGTGACCTAGATATGCCTCAGTTTACTCCCTGAATCCTCTGTGTACTCTCATAGCAATCTGGCCATGGACCGTTGCATGACTATTAGGAATGAGTGAGTATACTCATTACTATTCGTTACTCGCATGGATAGTACAGTATTCTCGATAATCATTACTCAGCGAGTATTGCTGGTGCTCATGAGTAATGTGTCAATTGTGAGAGCTCTGACACAAATTGCCAGCTCCCTTTAGTGACCAATGCGAGCTGGCACCGCACTGAGAGCAGATTGAATGGAAGGCTGTCATTGGGGATAGAGCAAGATGCTGTATGCAGTGAAAATTCAAAAAAGCCCGCTCTCCCGCCCTGTCCCGGAAAAGCTCATTTTATGGCCAGGTATGTGTGGGCTGAGCTTATCACTAATTGACTAAGACTGGACTCTATTCAGTAGGAATACACGAATATTACAAACTACTCGTTTCAAATTATCTGAATCTGAATATTTCACTATTTGTTTACCACTAATGATTATGTCTCTGTTTACTCCCTGAAAATTACGAGCTCTTCTGAAAACCTGACCCTCTGTCTACTCCCTGAATACTATGTGCTTTCCTAGAGTATAACCCTGGATCATCTGCATTCCCTGATGTTTACAGTGGGGAAAAAAAGTATTTAGTCAGCCACCAATTGTGCAAGTTCTGCACTTAAAAAGATGAGGTCGGCCTGTAATTGACATCATAGGTGACCTCAACTAGAAGTGACAAAATGAGAAAACTAATCCTGAAAATCACATTGTCTGATGTGGAAAGAAATTTCTTTCCAATTTTGGTGGAAAATAAGTATTTGGTCACCTATAAACAAGCAAGATTTCTGGCTCTCACAGAGCTGTAACTTCTTCAATAAGAGGCTCAACTGTCCTCCACTCATTAGCTGTAGTACTGGAGGCTCCTCTGTCCTCCACTCATTACCTGTAGTACTGGAGGCTCCTCTGTCCTCCACTCATTACCTGTAGTACTGGAGGCTCCTCTGTCCTCCACTCATTACCTGTAGTACTGGAGGCTCCTATGTCCTCCACTCATTACCTGTAGTACTGGAGGCTCCTCTGTCCTCCACTCATTAGCTGTAGTACTGGAGGCTCCTCTGTCCTCCACTCATTACCTGTAGTACTGGAGGCTCCTCTGTCCTCCACTCATTATCTGTAGTACTGGCACCTGTGTGAACCTGTTATCAGTATAAAAGACACCTGTCTGCAACCTCAGACAGTCACACTCCAAACTCCACTATGGTGAAGGCCAAAGAACAGGCGAAGGATACCAGAAATAAAATTGTAGCACTGCAACATGTTGCCAAGACTGAATCTGAAATAGGCAGCAGCTTGGTGTGAAGAACTCACCCTGTGGGAGCAATAATTAGAAAATGGAAGACATACAAGATCACTGATAATCTCCCTCCATCTGGGGCTCCACGCAAGATCTCACCCCGTGCGGTCAAAATGATCTCGAGAGCAGTGAGCAAAAATCCCAGAACCACACGAGAGGGCCTAGTGAATGACAGCAGAGAGCTGGGACCAACGTTACACAGGCTACCATCAGTAACACACTATGCCACCAGGGACTCAGATCCTGCAGTGTCAGACGTGTCCCCCTGCTTAAGCCATGACGTGTCCGGGCCCATGTGAACTTTGCTAGAGAGCATTTGGATGATCCAGAAGAGAATTGGGAGAATTTCATATGGTCAGATGAAACCAAAGTAGAACTGTTTGGTAGAAACACAACTCGTCATGTTTGGAGAAGAAAGAATGCTGAGTTGCATCCAAAGAACACCATACCTACTGTGAAGCATGGGGGTGGCAACATCATGATTTGAGGCTGTTCTCTGCCAAGGGACCAGGATGACTGATCCGAACATGAAAGAATGAATGGGGTTTTGTATCGTGAGATTTTGAGTGCAAACCTCCTTCCATTAACAAGGGCATTGAAGATGAAACGTGGCTGGGTCTTTCAGCAGGACAATGATCCCAAGCACACCGCCAGGTAAGAAGCATTTCAAGGTCCTGGAGTGGCCTAATCAGCCTCCAGACCTCAACTCTATAGAAAACCTATGGAGGGAGTTGAAAGTCCAGCGACAGCCCCAAAACATCACTGCTCTAGAGGAAATCTGCATGGAGGAATGGGCCAACATACCAGAAACAACAGTGTGTGCCAACCTTCACCTCTGTCATTGCCAACAATGGAGATAGAACAAAGTATTGAGAGGAACTTTTGTTATTGACCAAATACTTATTTTCCACCAAAATTAAAAAAAAATTCTTTCCAAATCAGACAATGTGATGTTCAGGATTAGTTTTCTCATTTTGTCTCTCATAGTTGATGTCAATTACAGGCCGACCTCATCTTTATAAGTGGGAAATAATTACTTTTTTCCCCACAGTATGACCATTTGTGCTCTGCAGCTTGCTTTCCGGTGTCAGTTTATGCGGCCATCTCTCCATTGATTTACGATCTGTTTATTCTTTCATTGTGTTGCTTATTGGGGTTTTCTCTTCACTTTACCAGCTTTGCTGACTGCACAAGTGGTTCACTTGTCACCAATCACCATAATCCTATGGATTAACCCCTGAAACACCTCGCAGGGCACCTAAATCTGTATTTGCCTTGCACCCTTTACATATTTGTAAGTATGCCTTACATCTTGCAGCCGCTTATTTGTCTTATTTTCATACCTTTTCATACCTGTCACACAGGCAGACTCACCAGCGATCAGCGACCCCTGCAACAACCTCGACATCGTGGAAAAGAATATAGAATATTCTTTTCCACGATATGGAGGTCCCGATACACTGGGGTAAGCGGGAGAATGCTGGTAACCACGGTAAACACTGGATTACTAAGCGTAGTCCTCTGCTTAGTTACCCGCTGTTTACACTGATTACCAAGCATAGTGCGCTGGTTACAACGGTAAACACTGGATAACTAAGCAGAGCGCTGCACCCTGTGTTTACTGTGGTTACTAGCGCGCTGTGCTTGGTAACCAGGTTAAACAGCGGGTAACTAAGTAGAGCGCTGCGCTTAATAACCCGGTGTTTACCATGGTTACCACATTGATCGTTGGTCTCCCGCTGTCACACACAGTGATGTTGATCGTGCAGCAGGAGACCAACGATCAAAAAATGGCCCTGGCTATAATACCAGCACTCAGCGATTAGCGAGCTGATCGTTGCAGTATGTCACACGTAGCGACATCGCTACGAGGTCGCTGCAACGTCACAAGTTACAGCGACATCGTTAGCGATGCCGCTACATGTAAACCGGCCTTAAAGAGGAAGAACCTTTCTAGCTGACTTAGATTGAACATCTATCTTATCAACTTAACAGGTTCGTTGAAGGGCAGGAGGACGGCATGGAGCTACTGGAATAAACTATTACAAACTGTCTTACACTTGTCCTGTCAAGTGCTGTGAACACAGAAATGTACATTTACGATACCGGACAGGATGCTGCCCCCACCCGACGTCTGTCTTGAGCACATGCCTTTACGCAGCCCATCCTAAAACGTGGGTATGGCTGGGAAACTGCAGGGAGCCGGCATATTTTGCATCCTGATAGTGCACTAACTAAAGGTGACCTTTTCGCTACATTAAATAAAAGTAAAATTTATAATATTTAAATGTACTTTATTTATTTTTATTACATTTATCAGAGTATTCCTTTAAAGTGGTGACTATTTGTCACCTTTTATTAGGCCATTTGGATATTTATAACACATGGTGACCATATAAAGTTATCAACTTCAAATTAATCAAACATTAATCACCTCCCCTGTAATGTGGTGGCTGGAGCGGCTTTTTTTGGTGCAATGTGATGTTAGGTGATAATGATCATGTTGCTTCTCAGAACGGCTTTTCTACATTTGCTTCAGTCTGGAGCGAAGTCGACACTTTGTGATGATAAGTTTTAGTGAAGAACTCACAGCAGTAAGTTGTTCCAAACACAGATGTATATTACACTGCAGGTCGCCTCACATAATTATTATTACAGTATTTATTTTTAGAGCATCTATGGTTCTATGATTCTGTACATGCGAAAAGAGATTTTGTTCAAAATACAAATTGTAACGAAGAGATTAACATTGAAAGAGGGGAGAGCACCTTGCTCATGATGGTTTACAGTCTACAGGATAATGGGGAGGACATAGTAGGTTGAGGGGCTGCAGCAGCTCTGGTGGTGGTGAGACGGCAGCTCCGGACGTGGGAAGGTGGCAGCTACAGTGTTGGTAAAGTGGCAGCTCCAGGTGGTAAGAGGGCAGCTCCACAGCTGGGGAGGTGGCAGCTCTAGTTGTGGTGAGATGAAAGCTCCAGGTGGTGATGAGGTGGAAGCTCTGGTAGTAGTGAGGTAGCAGCTCCAGGTGTGGTGAGGTGGCAGCTCCGGCGTTGATGAGGTGGCAGCTCCATAGCTGGGGAGGTGGCAGCTCCAGGTGGTGGTGAGGCGGAAGCTCTGGTAGTAGTGAGGTGGCAGCTCCAGGTGTGGTGAGGTGGCAGCTCCGGCGTTGATGAGGTGGCAGCTCCATAGCTGGGGAGGTGGCAGCTCCAGGTGGTGGTGAGGTGGAAGCTCTGGTAGTAGTGAGGTGGCAGCTCCCGGTGTGGTGAGGTGGCAGCTCCTGTATTGTGGAGGTGGCAGCTCTGGTGATAGTGAGGTCCTAGCTCCCGTGGTGGTGACTTTGCAGCTCCAGTGGTGGTGAGGTCACAGCTCTACATGGTGATGAAGTGGCAGCTCCAGGTGGTGAGAGGGCAGCTCCATAGCTGGGGAGGTGGCAGCTCTAGTTGTGGTGAGATGAAAGCTCCAGGTGGTGATGAGGTGGAAGCTCTGGTAGTAGTGAGGTGGCAGCTCCAGGTGTGGTGAGGTGGCAGCTCCGGCATTGATGAGGTCGCAGCTCCATAGCTGGGGAGGTGGCAGCTCCAGGTGGTGGTGAGGTGGAAGCTCTGGTAGTAGTGAGGTGGCAGCTCCAACTTTGATGAGGTAGCAGCTCCTGTATTGTGGAGGTGGCAGCTCTGGTGATAGTGAGGTCCTATCTCCCGTGGTGGTGACTTTGCAGCTCCAGTGGTGGTGAGGTCACAGCTCTACATGGTGATGAAGTGGCAGCTCCAGCAGTGATGAGGTGGCAGTTCCAGTGATGATGATGTAGTAGCAGGACCATTGCAGGCTGTAGGTTTAGTGAAGAGATGGATTTTCAGGCTCCTTCTGAAGATTCCGAATGTTGGAAACAATGGGACTAGTTGGGGCACAGAAGTCCTCGGGAGAGGTCTTGAAGGCGATTGGGTGAGGACCATATGACTCTAGAAGAAAGAAGAAGGTCTTGGGAGGACCAGAGATTACATGTGGAAAGATATCAGGATATTATTTTAGTGATATATCGAGATAACAGATTATAGAAGATGGCTTTGTAGATCAGTGTTTGTATTTTGAACTGGAAATGTTGGGGAACTGGGAACCATTGGGGGTATTTGCAGAGAGGAGAAGTGAAGGAGTAGCCAAGGGACAGATTAATTAATTAGGTAGCAGAGTTAGACATGGGCTGGAGGAGTATGAGGAAGGCCACAGAGGAGAATATTGCAGTAGTCGAGGTGGGAGATGATGAGGGAAGCTCTAGCTTTTTCATAGGTTTAAGCAAGTGATGAATTCTAGACAAAAAAAAATTGGGTTGGAGAAGTCTGAAGGTGTTGAGAGTTTGGATGTGTGTTTTGAAAGACAGGGCATGATCAAGGGTTACACTAATGGATGTCTGGTACAGGGTAAAGTTTTATGTTAGTTATGTTGATTGATCGATTAGAAGAGCTAAATATGATGGAGGAAAGATGAGGAGTTCAGTTTTGTCCACATTAACCTAAGCGTAATGAGAAGAAGGACGATATGGCTGACAGACACTCAGGGATTCTGGACAACAGAGAGGTGACATCTGGACTAGGGAGGTAGATCTGAGTGTGATTAGAGTACAGGTGATACTGGAAACCATGGGACTTTATGAGAAGTTGACTAGCCCAGGAGCCTATGGGAACTCGGGTGTCTGGGCCCTGCTGTGGTTGGGATGTCACTGGTGGCCTGCCAGACCCGTGGCCCTGGTGGTCAACTGATAAAGGGGTTAGGGAATGGAAATAAAGAAATATAAAATTTTGTCGTGACGCCACCTGCAAATTCTGGTGATGCGCACCAGCGCCGCTTCAGATGTCCGGGGAAGATGGTACTGCAGCTTGGATGGAGCAGCTCCCTGCAGGTGGAGCTGAGTCCCCGGGGCAGGCCAGCACTGATGGTGGTGGTGCAGAATGTAGAGATGATCTGTGGAGCAGTGCAGCAGATGAACAGACACACAGAGGCTTTGCCACTCTACTCGGGTACTTTACTCTGTAAACCAGTTCAGATGGCAGTTCAGGTTATAGCACAAACAGTCTATATTCAGGTAGCTGGTCGGGTAGTCACAAAGGGTTGCAAGATGATTCAGCGGATCCAGTAGTATACTTTCTTTTGTCAATCCTGTATCCTGCTGCTAAAACCTGCCCCAGCACAGCCCTCTTGTATACCAGGCTCATTGGGGTGCTGTGAGATTCCCTCCTTTCGCTCTCTGAAGGGGGTCGACCTTTGGTGGGCGATCCTGGCGAGGCTGCACTTTCTAGACAGGGGGTCAGGGTGGATGAACTGACCCATGTCGACCGGTGTAGACGGCTCAGAGGCTGGACTCCCTGCACTATATCCTCGGAGCCAGTACTCCGCTAGATGGACCAGGGTTCCCCCAGAGTATGGGTGCTCTGCTCTGGGGTCCCCTCTTTCTGTTCCTGGGCTGCCTCTTCTCTACACCCCCTCCATGGGAGTCTCCTTCTCTCACTCGGAGGCTCCCCTCTTCTTCGCTCCTCAGTGCAAACTAAAACTCCACCGTCTGACTTCCCTCCTCCCCTAACTCTCCCCTTAGGGACTGGGCTCCAACCATTTGCCTAGGCTCGAGTTGTGGGAGTGCTGGGTTGGGATCCGCTCGTTGGTGGGTGCAGTACCCCTACTGTGGCGCACTGACCAGTGGGGCGCCACATTGTCCCAGGCCAAAGTTATAGATGAAGACGAGTAGGGGTCCTAGGACAGAGCTTTGAAGGACAATAACAGAGGTAGAGGGTAGTGTGAAAGTGGGAGATGCTAAATGTGAATTTAGAAAGGTATGTGGTTATCGAGGAGAGGGCAAGGTCGGTAACACTGCGAGAAGAGAGGGTCAGTTGAAGGAGGGGGTGATCGACTGTCTAAGGCAAAAGACAGATGTAGAAGGAGGAGAATAGAGGTTTGTCTGTAAGTCATGTGTAATTTTGGTTAGGACGGTTTCAGTGGAATGGTTGGAAAGAAGCGAAATTATAGGTTGTTGAACTGAAAGTTACATGAGAGGTGGAGGAAAAGTTTAATGTAGAAATACTGTTTGACGAGTCTAGAGGTGAACGGGAATAGCAAAATGGGGCAAAAGCCGGACATTGAGGTTGAGTCAATGGATATTTTTTTCCAGATGAGTGTGATTGTTGCAGCAAAAGGGAAGACATCAGGGCTTACAGAGAGGATGAAAAGATGGATGAGGGTGTGGTGGTGAGGTTGGGGAGGAGGTGGAATGGGAAGCGGTAATGCTCACGGAACTCAAGCAGTGGTAGTTCTGATTCAAATAGAATAAACTGAAACTAATGTACTGTATATATCACGTAGAGGTCACTGAGACTGCTATATACACATCACATAGGAGACACGGAGACTAGTGTATATATATATCACACAGAACACACTGAGATTGATGTATATACATCACATAGGAGACACGGAGACTAATGTATATATATATCACACAGAACACACTGAGATTGATGTATATACATCACATAAGATACACCATGGTCTTTCCCGAACCTATATAGCTCCACCATGATCTTCTCTGCCGTTATCCTGATTGTATCAATACAACATGCAAAAATCCAGCAAAAACTGTGGCTGGGTTAAGAAAGGTCACTAACCTTCACCTCTCTCATACGGGATGCAGAAGATGACAAATGGGCGCACAGGAGAAGAGCTTATTCCTTGCCGAGATGACGACATCTCAATAGCTCACATTGTTTCATTATTTACTCATCTCACTAGGAATGTTCCGCCATTGTTTGCTGCAAACATCTGAATTTACTGAGACTGCTGGAAACTCAATATCCAGGCAGGGACATGTAGTGTGAAGATTAAATACAAAGTAAAGAAAAGCTCCTGTAAAATCATGAAGACCCTCCTGCCGAGCTCCAAACTACCTGGTGACCCCAGCGCTGACCCCTGTCCAAAGGCAATAGACTTCCGAAGTAATAACACCAGGCAATGGTCATATAACAGAACCGTACAATGCACAAATATACTGCACTCATACTGCAATGTCATGCACTGTCCATACAGTACCCAATACAGCTGCAATCAAATTTATTCAGCCCCCATATTCACATTACATTTTTGTCAAAATGTACTTTTGATGAAGAGCACAAAGAAGGTGTGAGGAGACTTGTAGGCAGATCTTTTGGAATAATGCTTGAGTTTCCCACTGACTTCCATTATACTCGGTACTAGAGTAGTGCCCGTCCAATCGTCTGACCGTTTGTTTTGAGTATCGAGCACCCGAGCATGGTAGGGGCTCGCACGTCACTATTATTGATTAGTAAGGATCTGCATGAGATCATGCAACTGCAGGAGCAGAAAACCTCTGCCAGACACAGCCAGACTCCCCATAGAGAAGGACAAATACATGCAAGGGAGCAAAAAATGATACAAATAGATAAAGTGATGTATAAATAATTATAATTATACGTATTGGAGTATGTACCTTAAACATAAAACAAAATAATTGTCTAATGACTAATCGGTGGTTAAAGATAGATTCACCACAAGAAACCAATATAAAGTCATGAGGAGACAAAGGTGAGATAAAATAGTAATCTTTATTCAAAACAAATAAAGTACAGCAGGAAGGACAAAGCACGCAAGTAGTATGTGTTAACGAAGGTATCTTGAAACGTGCGTCGGGGTCAGGCTGCTTTTATTTCCGTTTTGTCTCGATGAAGGTACGTCAAAACGTGCATTGGGGTCGGTTGTTTTTATCCAACTTTTGTCTCGACGAAGGTACGCCGAAGTGTGCATCAAGATCAGGCTGTTTTTATCTCACTTTTTCTTTCGACAAAGGTACACCAAAATGTGCATTGGGGTCAGGCTGTTTTTATCTCCATTTTGTCTTGACAAAAGTACCTTGAAACGTGCATTGGGGTCAGGTTGTTTTTATCTCCATTTTGTCTTGACAAAAGTACCTTGAAATGTGCGTTGGGGTCAGGTTGTTTTTAGTTCCCTATTGCCTTGAAACATGTGTCGGGGATGCACTTTTTTTTTATCTCACTTTTGTCTCGACGAAGGTACACCAAAATGTGCATTGGGGTCAGGCTGTTTTTATCTCCATTTTGTCTTGACAAAAGTACCTTGAAACGTGCATTGGGGTCAGGTTGTTTTTATTTCCCTATTGCCTTGAAACATGTGGGATGCACTTTTTTTTTATCTCACTTTTGTCTCGACGAAGGTACGCAAAAATGTGCATTGGGGTCGAGTTGTTTTTATCTTACTTAGGTACGCCGAGATGCACATCGAGATCACACTGTTTTTATCTCACTTTTGTCTCAACGAAGATACACCAAAACATGCGTCGGGGTCAGGCTATTTTTATCATCTTTTGTCTCAACAAAGGTACACCGAAACATGCGCCAGTTTCAGGCAGTTTTTATTTCCTTTATGTCTTGACAATGGTACACTGAAATGCGTGTCGAGATCAGGTTGTTTTTATCTCACTTTTGTCTCGATGAAGGTACACCGAAATGTGTGTCAGATCAGGCTGTTTTACCTCAATTTTTGTTTTGACAATGGTACGCCGAAATGCGTGTCGAGTTCAGGTTGTTTTTATTTCCCTTTTGTCTCGACGAAGGTACACCAAAACACACGTCGGGGTCACATTGTTTTAATCTCACTTTTGTCTTGATGAAGTACACCAAAACGTGCGTCGGTGTCAGGCTGTTTTTATCTCCTTTTTGTCTTGACGGAAGTCCACCGAAACATGCATCAGGGCCAGGCTGTTGTTATCTCCTTTTTGTCTAGACGAAAGTCCACCGAAACGTGCATTGGGGTCAGGCTGTTTTTATCTCCCCTTTGTCTCCCCAAGACTTTGTCAGTTTTCTTTTCGTGAATCAATATCCCCATAGAGAAAGCAGAGATGGTTTATTACATTTCTGCCTTCATGATCACTGTATTCATTGTGTATATATGTTACTAATCACTGACAGTTCTCCTTTCTCTGGACCCAGTGATCATGTGATTGCCAGGTGCTTGGAAGGAGCCACTGCTGCTGGGTCCTAGGAGACCAAGTGAGCTCTGCTTATACACCAGCCCCAGTTACAGGGGAAATCTGATGTAATAAAAAAAATATGTATTGAAAAGTCTGTTATGAACCTATGCAATGTGTGAAATATGTTAATGAATAATAAATCAATACAAATCAGGAATATGAATGAATATATATTATAATATATTTATAACAGAGCCATGCAATACTCAAATAATACCACCATGTCATACATTTATAACAGCACTATGTAATACTGAAATTATACCACCATATAATAACTTAATAGCAGTAATAGTCAAATAATACCACCATATTTTAATGGTACAACATTGCTGTGTACTTCAAAATAATACCCCCATACAGTGTGCATACGGTATAAACGTATTGCGTGGCATCTAGAGATAACACTATATAGTAATCCTCTAACTATTATAACAATACCGCTATATAGTACTGTTATAACAGCACCATACATAGTAGAAAAATGTACCGCCATAAAGTGCCCACAGTGTAAAAGTACCATGTACTTCCCAAATGACACAGCGCTGACCTATACTAGGCTTCATACTTGTGACACAGCTGGGACTTGTTGTTCGTTCTGACCCTTGTGGCCCCATTGTGTTAGGGCTGTCTGGGGTCATCAGTTCTTCGAATGGTGGAACCAAAATGGCAATACAGGGACCCTCTCATTTTACCGCCTCCACCAGGGACTTATCTCTGGACTCATTTCATTTTCTATTTTTTCTGCCAGCAGGATAATTATCTGAGAATTTAGAATATTTTCAGGATTCTTTGCTCCCACCCTGGATATCTTATCACACAGACCCGACTGAGGAAGAATGGAAGGAACATGACTTCCTCAAGTAAATGTTGCAGAGCTGAGTCGTAACTTGACGTTCAACGGCCCCGATGCAAAAGCTCCAATGGGGCCCTCAATTATTGCAAATCTGTAATAGCATTAGTCTTTTTCTATAGGCCAAAGGGACTTTCGGGGCCCCCTAGACTTCAGGGACTGGGTGCGATTGCAAACCTTGCACCTGTTGTAGTTACGCCCCTGGTTGCAGAGCTGAATCGCCCCTATATTACACTAACATTGTTTTGTGTGGACACTGAGGAATCGATCATCGAAGTTTTGATCGGTGTTGGCCCAAATCCCCTCACCCTTCATCGGGACTAATATAGGGGTCTTTCCATAGTTTACACAGCAACAGTGTCACACATACAAGAGTGCCTGTGCCCAGTACTACAACTCAGTCCTATTAATTGTCAGAATGGGACTTAGTGGATATTTTTTGCTGGTTATATTATAGAGTTTAATGATGATGTAAGGAGCTGACAGATCATGGCTCCGTCATTCTGTTTATGTGGCGCCCCACGTAGTCAGGCGTCACAGAGGGGTATTGCACCCGTAAAAGAGGTGTAATTTCCCCAGCTGCAAGTAGACCCTAGGTTGGTGGATGGGATCCATTCCTGCACTCCCACATTCGAATAGTGGTGGGAGGTTACCTGGGAGGGAGATATATTCACCTCTAGGGGGAACAAAGAGCGGCTAGTCTGTAGAGGAGAGGAGTCGGGACAGTTGGAAAAGAGTGTGGAGTGAGGCGGAAGGTTTACCCGGTCAGCTCTACGCTGATTCGGAGGAAAGGAGAAAGAGGATCCTGAGGGGATCCTGGAAGAGGGTGCCCGACGCGCGGAGTCTGGGCCCTAGAGAGAAAGGAGGAATCCCAGTGTGGAGCGACCATACTCCAGGGAATTCCCCAGTCCACCATGGGAACGCCGGGCCCGAGGAAATGGCCAGAGTCTACCTCTGCAGTCGTCAACCGGCTGCTGCGGTTTGTTTATCAGCTGCAGGAGGGGAGCCCCAATACTACCTACATGGAGCCATTGGGTATAGACTCATCCTAGGCGGGGAAGAAAGGACACGGGTTCGTCAACTAAGGTTTACCACGGGTTCCACCATACCACCTGGCATCCACTTGCAGCCACCCGTAGGGCTACCTCTTTGAATACCATCTTGCTGAACTGTGGACTCTGTATTTTGCTGCTGAACGTTTACAGTAAAGTACCCGGGAAAAAGTGACTTTGCCTTTGTGTGGTTATCTTCATCAACCTGTTTGCTTACAGGAACGCTGCCCCAGAGGGCCAGCTCCACCAGTAGGGTGCTTTGCCATCTCAGCCGCATTACCATCGACCTCCGGTGGACTGTGGCGGCGCTGGTGACTCATCACCAGACACTACAGGTGGCGTCGTGTGACAAACTCTAATCCCCTGTACGTACACACCCCTTATTGAAGTGTCACCCAGGCTACGGGCTCAGGCGCTGCCACCCGTGGCATCCTCCGTGAGAACACCCACCGAGCCTGATACCCGAGTACCCCAGGGTCTGGTGCTCGACATTTACGTAGAGCCTGGTGTGCATGAAGGAACTTCAAGTCATATGACCTGACAATATCTCATGGCCTGAAGGTCTAGGCGGGTTTTATGTGATTGCGTCATACTATGTGGTTGGGACTCTAATGATATTATACTTTTGTGGGGATATCTTACTATGTGGTTAGGACTGTAGGGACATCATACTTATGTGGGGGCATCATACTGTGTAATTGGGACTGTAGTGACATCATTCTTATGTGGGGGCATCATATTGTGTGGATGTGGCACCCCAGAGTCAGGTTGCCACAATGACATTGCCTCCCTCGGGGGGTCATGTCGTGTTTGGAAGCAAGGAGAGGTATCCACACCAGTTAAGTCCACCACACACAACACTTTTCCTGACTCCAGACCAGAAGGGGGAGCTCTAACCTGGCTTCGGGGAACACCCCTATAAATTATGACCTGGTGTCGGGGTTAGACAGTTCAGTTCCTAGGAGGACTGTGCAGAGGTTCCGTGGACTGGAGCAGAGTAAGGCTCGTCCTGGGACAGAGACTAGCAAGCATGAGGGACCCGTAGGAGAGGGTCTGAGGAAGTGAAGAAGCAGGCCTGGGGAGTGGAACCAGCAACTGGCCACACCCCAGTGCAGAGCGCCCGAAGTGGACACCGGAGTCCGAGGTTTTGAGGGTATGCCATGCCCAGCAGCTAAAACGGGAGGGCGGGAGATTCCAAGTCTCCCATCCACACCAAGGCCCAAGAGGCAAAGCAGCACCAGAGAGCTCAGGAACAGTAGCCAGAGGACTAGTACCCAGAAAGGGTTCAAGCCATATGGGTGAGAGACCGTACGCAGGAGGAGAGGGTCACAGCTAGTAACCAATGAAGGACCAACGAAGAGTAGCACAAAAGGGAGGCCTCAGAACTCACTGGGTGAGGAGATACGCAACTTGAATCCAGGCCACCCAGATTCCCAACAAGATCATAGATAACCTGAAAAGCCACAGATACCTTCTGCACCCGGGGATACACCATGCACACCTATAGAGCTTCCCTCGGGGGACGATTTTTTAACATCGGATCCAAGCGAGCCCGAAGACGGACTAGACGAGGAAGGAGGAAGCGAGGGAGCAGAGCAGGAATCATCAATAGTGGGGAAAAGGAAGATTCCCGAATTTGCGAGGGAAACTAGAATCCCGAAGAAATAACTACACCGAAGGTAAGGGATGAGGTAAGCCAATTGAAGCTTACCCCAGGAAGGAACAACAACCTGACCCGGGAGGAAAATAAAGCCCTAAATCTCCTTAAAAACAACAAGGAGTTTGTTATCAAGGAGGCGGACAAGGGAGGAAATATTGTTCTGTGGCCTATGTATACGAAAGAAGCCAAACAACAGCTAAATAATAAAATCAATTATCGTGTGTTACCTTCTGATCCCACACAGGTGTTCAAGAAAAATCTTGATCAATTGATTCAGACAGCCATTGATATGGCGATCATCAACAAAAGAGAAAGGGACTATCTAATGACCAGGTTTCCAAGAATACCAACATACTATCTCTTAGGCTGCCCCTATGTTTATAATGGAGCGCATGGCGGTCTGCAGATGCTTGCAGACCGCCGTGCGCTCTCATTGCCCGCCACTAGTGATCTGTGCGCAGGCGGATGCCTGCGCACAAATCACACACTCTCGCCCGCACCAGGGACGCAACATCTCGCGTCCCTGGTGCGGACGAGAGTGTGTGATCTGTACGCAGGCATCCGACCTGCGCACAGATCACTAATGGCGGGCAATGAGAGCGCACGGCAGTCTGCAAGCATCTGCAGACCGCCGTGCGCTCCATTATAAACATAGGGGCCGCGGTCTGCATGCAGATGCTTGCAGATGCATCTGCAAAACGCTGCAGATGCATCTGCAAGTCTGAAGGCAGCCTTACCAAAGGTGCACAAAAATCTGCAAGAGCCATCAGGTAGGCCCATAATTGCTGGGATAGGGGGTCTCTTTGAAAAACCCTGTATATTTTTGGACTATTCCTGCAACTATTTGCTACTTCCTTAAAATCCTATACAAGGGATTCAACGAACCTATACAACAAATGGAGACATTGGATATCCCAGAGGGAACTCTGTTGGTATCAATGGACACGAACATATCACATGATCTTGGTCTGGCAGCAGTGGGATATTTTCTCGATAAGCAATACAACTGCAACAGACTGCATGATTCATTTCTTCTTGACCTACTTAGGATGGTCCTAGAGAAAAATTATTTCGTTTTTGATAGGGCATTCTATAATCAGGCATCCGGGACAGCAATGGGCGCACAGTGTGCGCCATCCTATGCAAATATTTTTTTGGGATGGGGAGGAGACTAGAGTATATGAAATGGAGCAATTTCATCGCTCAGTTCTACAATGGCACCGTTATTTTGACGACGTATTTTTCCTTTGGACAGGGTACATGGAAGACTGTGGTAAATTCATTGATGAGTTGAATACCAATGAACTAAAACATCAAGCTGACAAGTGAAATTTCGGACATAACGGTAACTTCTTAGACTTACGATTGACTATACAGGGCACAAAAATTGTCTCCACACTTTTCCGAAAACCAACGGCCACCAACAGCCTTTTGCATTATGGAAGCTCACATCCGCTACATCTGAGGCGAAGTATCCCCAAAGGGCAATTTCTTCGGGTCAGAAGATATTGTAGTGAGGATACCAATTTTTTGAAAGAAGCACGAGATCTGACTCATAGATTTTTGGCACGTGGATACCCCCACAAAGTGATCTCTGGAGCATTTCAACATTCTAAAAAGATTACTAGGGATGATCCCTGAAAAAAGAGGCCCAGGACAAACAAAGGAACACTAAGTTCCACCTTATAACAATCAGTGGGAGATATCAAAACAATCGTACAAAGAAATTGGGACATTCTAACTAAAGATGGTAGGGTTAAACCCTTCCTTACTTTGTACCCTGGCCTGACAGGAATCAGTTCACCAAGCTTCAAGGATCATCTCACTAGGAGTCATTTCATTTGGCTGGCATCATGTGTGGCGCCCCTGCGTACAGTGGCCACAGAAGGGTACTGCAGCCAGGCAGGTAGGACATAGTAAACACTACACCCTCACAGCCCACATCCCCACGCATAGAGAGGGTTCACATCCAGCTCTGAGGTCGGACACTATATGAGACCAGAAGGAGTGGTGGATGATGAGTGGGTTGGGCACACCAGAAGGTCAGGTGACTGACAGTATATAGAGAGGGGAGGAGTAAAGGAAGTTAGTAGGCTGAAGTAGCTGAGAAGCAAAGACCTAAGAGTAAGCCATGTGAGCTGAGCAGCAAAGACCAAGAGCAAAGTGAGCTGAGATAGAAAGGCTACAGAACAGCAGGAGGTTGAGCTGAAGCTGAGCAGGAGAGAGCCATGCTGCCTGGAAGTGCCTAAGCTGAGGAGCGCTGACCCGTAACTGAGCCAATGCGAGCCAGATGGGGGGGAAAAGCCCATCCAAGATGCTGAAACCACCAGGAGTGTGAGAGAGCCGAGAGGGACGGTGTAACCCGGGGCCCTAGAATTACAGCTCAAGCAACCAACTGCAGGCGAGTAGCCCTCATATATACTGGAAGGAACACAGAGGAAGGAGCCTGGTAGTTTAATGCTGCAGACTACTGCAGGCTGGGCAAAGGCAGAGTGTCAGCTCTGAAGGGGACCGACGATCCACCCGGTATCCCCAGATTCACTGACGGGAGCTTTAGTTTCAAGCTGGAGTTCCTAACCCAAAGAACAGGCAGCTCAGTGACACACTAGGACTCACAGAAGCCCGAGTCACCGCTATACTGTTCAGCGTCCGCATACACCCGTGTAAGACGGAGAGAGAGAGTAATAGCCCGGAAAGGCACACTTAAAGACTGTGTGAGGGGTCACAAGGAGAGAGGAGCCTGGCTGCAGGAGAGAAGGGAACCCGGAAAGGGAGAATGCAACTGAATGTTAAGAACTGTGTAACAACTAACTTGTAAGCTGACTGAAGGAACTAAGTAAAGCTTTGGAAACCCTGCATTGTCTCCTGCCTGCTTCCATCTGCAGACCCTTTCTCCCATACAGGCTTGCACCAGGAAGATCTCAACCTGCAGAGCCACAGCCTGTCAGCACCAGCACAGGAGGAGAGATCCTTGCAGCTGCAAAGTAAGTGTGCTCCAACAGCCTCACACACAACAATAGACTTTAACTCCTTACTGCCCCGGGGATACAGTTCTCCCCACTAGAACTATACCATCCCGGCTGCCATTCCATCACCCCCGGAGGTTCTGCAGCAGCCGCGGCCCATTACTGGCCGCACCAAGTGGGTGGCGTCACCCGTGACAATCCCCTGTAAATATTCCCCTTTTATTGTGCTGAGCCAGGGACACGGTCCGACCAGGCCACCAGTGACATCCCCAGCAGCAGATCGGTCCGGTACCGAGTACCCCACGTCCCTTGCGGCTCCACAACCTGGCGTCACGAACAGGATCTACCCGGTCCAAAAGAATTGGACCTTGTGCGCCAAAAGAACTGTTTCTAGACTTTTCCCGCCAAAATCTGACCTTAATGGCGGCCATAAGGGACTAGCGCCATGTGCAGAGGAGGCGTTCCTAAGACTCCCATCGTGGGCCGGTCCGGTCCAAGGCGCGAAAAGAAGGTCCCGCCCTGGCTCTCCTTAACTCCGGGAGAGCCAGCAGTCACTCTCAAGGAAGAGCCGCCGCCCCTAGACCCTCCTAACAAGAAGCTGGCGCGAACGAAGCAGGAAATCGTCATCAGGAGGGGGCGGAGCTAGCAACCGGAAGAAAACAGTCGCCATTTCAGAGACACGAGGACGGAAGCGAGACGCAGCAACCAGCGCTCATGTGCGAGAGGACACGAGTGATCCTGAGGGCCACAGATTGAACACAGTGCGGAACCCGGCCGAGGAGAGACCCCGTCTGCCGAGAGGAGATGTTGAAGGAGAGGAGACGCCCCTATGTCCTAGACACCCGGAGGTGTTACGGCGCGCTGCCCCAAAATGAAAACGGGCCCGGGAGGAGAAGCCAGGACCCGTGGATTTCAAGATCAAAAATTGATCAGCCTAGAAACTGTTAATCATTTTTAACAAAGGATGTTATAACGCATAGGCCCAAAAGCAGTTTGCTGAAACGCTGCAACTGCAGAACCCAGAGGTGACCCCAGGACGGAAGACATCGCAAGTGGTACCATGGACGCAGCAAAAGAAAGAATAAACGCAAGATCTGCATCCAGAAGTAAGGCATCCAGATGATCCAAAGATGGAGAAAAGGATCAGGAGTAAACCCTATCCTGCATCCAAGAAATACAGATGAAGAACTGTAATGTGAAATGTACATTTTCCTATTGCACCAACAACCTTACCTGAATGAAGCTAGCATTCCTTGTCTGTCTTATATGTTTTACATGAACATTATCATCATAGACAATGAATTGATACGAACTCCTCTGAATATATTGAGACGCACATTGTGTCTCCCCTTTGGTTTATAAGACCAAGATGCACAGCGAGTAGTTGCACGAGACTGTAACCGATTTGAAGCTGCTTTTTTGAGACTTTCACTTTGAGAATTTTGAGAAGTTTTAGCATTTTTTTAAAAAGAAACGAGAATTATCATACTTTTATATGAAGAAATGTCTTGAATTGTATTTTACAGAGAAAGGGTAATGACGAATAGAACCCAGACATTTAACAAAGTAACAACTTCCAAAATCGTGCCTCCCGGACGGGAAGAAACAAGAACACTAAATGTATTGGTTGTATAATACTAAAATGTTTTAGGGTAACCAATGTCCAGCCGCCGCAGTACCGCGTCTGTTTAAACTCCGGGAGAATGTGGCGCCCCTGCGTACAGGTGGCCACAGAAGGGTACTGCAGCCAGGCAGGTAGGACATAGTAAACACTACACCCTCACAGCCCACATCCCCACGCATAGAGAGGGTTCACATCCAGCTCTGAGGTCGGACACTATATGAGACCAGAAGGAGTGGTGGATGATGAGTGGGTTGGGCACACCAGAAGGTCAGGTGACTGACAGTATATAGAGAGGGGGAGGAGTAAAGGAAGTTAGTAGGCTGAAGTAGCTGAGAAGCAAAGACCTAAGAGTAAGCCATGTGAGCTGAGCAGCAAAGACCAAGAGCAAAGTGAGCTGAGATAGAAAGGCTACAGAACAGCAGGAGGTTGAGCTGAAGCTGAGCAGGAGAGTGCCATGCTGCCTGGAAGTGCCTAAGCTGAGGAGCGCTGACCCGTACTGAGCCAATGCGAGCCAGATGGGGGGAAAAGCCCATCCAAGATGCTGAAACCACCAGGAGTGTGAGAGAGCCGAGAGGGACGGTGTAACCCGGGGCCCTAGAATTACAGCTCAAGCAACCAACTGCAGGCGGAGTAGCCCTCATATATACTGGAAGGAACACAGAGGAAGGAGCCTGGTAGTTTAATGCTGCAGACTACTGCAGGCTGGGCAAAGGCAGAGTGTCAGCTCTGAAGGGGACCGACGATCCACCCGGTATCCCCAGATTCACTGACGGGGAGCTTTAGTTTCAAGCTGGAGTTCCTAACCCAAAGAACAGGCAGCTCAGTGACACACTAGGACTCACAGAAGCCCGAGTCACCGCTATACTGTTCAGCGTCCGCATACACCCGTGTAAGACGGAGAGAGAGAGTAATAGCCCGGAAAGGCACACTTAAAGACTGTGTGAGGGGTCACAAGGAGAGAGGAGCCTGGCTGCAGGAGAGAAGGGAACCCGGAAAGGGAGAATGCAACTGAATGTTAAGAACTGTGTAACAACTAACTTGTAAGCTGACTGAAGGAACTAAGTAAAGCTTTGGAAACCCTGCATTGTCTCCTGCCTGCTTCCATCTGCAGACCCTTTCTCCCATACAGGCTTGCACCAGGAAGATCTCAACCTGCAGAGCCACAGCCTGTCAGCACCAGCACAGGAGGAGAGATCCTTGCAGCTGCAAAGTAAGTGTGCTCCAACAGCCTCACACACAACAATAGACTTTAACTCCTTACTGCCCCGGGGGATACAGTTCTCCCCACTAGAACTATACCACCCCGCTGCCTCACATCACCCCCGGAGGTTCTGCAGCGCGGCGGCCCCCATTACTGGCCGCATCAAGTGGGTGGCGTCACCCGTGACAATACCCTTGTAAATATTCCCCTTTTATTGTGCTGAGCCAGGGACACGGTCCGGACCAGGCCACCAGTGACATCCCCAGCAGCAGATCGGTCCGGTACCGAGTACCCCACGTCCCTTGGGGCTCCACAACCTGGCGTCACGAACAGGATCTACCCGGTCCAAAAGAATTGGACCTTGTGCGCCAAAAGAACTGTTTCTAGACTTTTCCCGCCAAAATCTGACCTTAATGGCGGCCATAAGGGACTAGCGCCATGTGCAGAGGAGGCGTTCCTAAGACTCCCATCGTGGGCCGGTCTGGTCCAAGGCGCGAAAAGAAGGTCCCGCCCTGGCTCTCCTTAACTCCGGGAGAGCCAGCAGTCACTCTCAAGGAAGAGCCGCCGCCCCTAGACCCTCCTAACAAGAAGCTGGCGCGAACGAAGCAGGAAATCGTCATCAGGAGGGGCGGAGCAGGCAACCGGAAGAGAAGCAGTCGCCATTCAGAGACACGAGGACGGAAGCGGAGGACGCAGCAACCAGCGCTCTGTGCGAGAGACCACGAGTGATCCCGGAGGGCCCACAGATTGAACCAGTGGAGAACCCGGCCGAGGAGAGACCCCGTGTGACCGAGAGGAGATGGCTGAAGGAGGAGAAGAGCGCCCCTATGTCCTAGACACCCGGAGGTGTGTACGGCGGCTGCCCCCAAGGATGACACGGGCCCAGGAGGAGAACAGGACCCGGATTCAGATCAATATTGATCAGCCTAGAAACTGTTACATCCAAGTCTACGAAGGATGTTATAACGCAGAGCCCAGAGAGCAGTTTGCTGAACGCTGCACTGCAGAACCTAGAGGTGTACCCCAGACGGAAGACATCGCAAGTGGTACCATGGACGCAGCAAAAGAAAGAATAGAAACGCAGGATCTGCATCCAGAAGGGAAGGCATCCCAGATGATCCAGAAGATGGAGAAGAAGGATCAGGAGTAAGACCCGTATCCTGCATCAAGAAGTACAGATGAAGACACTGTAAGTGTGAATGTACATTGTTCCTTATTGCACCCCCAACCTTACCTGAATGAATGCTAGCATTCCCCTGTCTGTCTTATATGTTTTACATGAACATTTGCATCATAGACAATGACTTGATACGAACTCCCTCTTGTATATAGTTGAGCGCACTTGTGTGCTCCCCTTTGGTTTTAAGACCAGATGCACAGGCGAAGTAGTGCACGAGACTGTAACCGTTTTGAAGCTGCTTTTTGAGACTTTTGCACTTTGAGAATTTTTGAAAGTTTTAGCACTTTTTGAAAAGAAAAGAGAATTTTATACTTTTATATGAAGAAATGTCTTATAATGTATTTTACAGAGAAAAGGGGTAATGACGAGTATAGATACCCATGCACATGTTTATAGTTAATGCAACGTTCCAAGAATCGTGCCTCCCGGACGGGAAGAAACAAGAATCCATAATGTTTATTGTTGTATAATATAAAAATGTTTTCAGGGTAACCAATGTCGAGTCGCGCGCGGACGCGCTGTTTAACTCCGGAGAATGTGGCGCCCCTGCGTACAGGTGGCCACAGAAGGGTACTGCAGCCAGGCAGGTAGGACATAGTAAACACTACACCCTCACAGCCCACATCCCCACGCATAGAGAGGGTTCACATCCAGCTCTGAGGTCGGACACTATATGAGACCAGAAGGAGTGGTGGATGATGAGTGGGTTGGGCACACCAGAAGGTCAGGTGACTGACAGTATATAGAGAGGGGGAGGAGTAAAGGAAGTTAGTAGGCTGAAGTAGCTGAGAAGCAAAGACCTAAGAGTAAGCCATGTGAGCTGAGCAGCAAAGACCAAGAGCAAAGTGAGCTGAGATAGAAAGGCTACAGAACAGCAGGAGGTTGAGCTGAAGCTGAGCAGGAGAGAGCCATGCTGCCTGGAAGTGCCTAAGCTGAGGAGCGCTGACCCGTACTGAGCCAATGCGAGCCAGATGGGGGGGAAAAGCCCATCCAAGATGCTGAAACCACCAGGAGTGTGAGAGAGCCGAGAGGGACGGTGTAACCCGGGGCCCTAGAATTACAGCTCAAGCAACCAACTGCAGGCGGAGTAGCCCTCATATATACTGGAAGGAACACAGAGGAAGGAGCCTGGTAGTTTAATGCTGCAGACTACTGCAGGCTGGGCAAAGGCAGAGTGTCAGCTCTGAAGGGACCGACGATCCACCCGGTATCCCCAGATTCACTGACGGGAGCTTTAGTTTCAAGCTGGAGTTCCTAACCCAAAGAACAGGCAGCTCAGTGACACACTAGGACTCACAGAAGCCCGAGTCACCGCTATACTGTTCAGCGTCCGCATACACCCGTGTAAGACGGAGAGAGAGAGTAATAGCCCGGAAAGGCACACTTAAAGACTGTGTGAGGGGTCACAAGGAGAGAGGAGCCTGGCTGCAGGAGAGAAGGGAACCCGGAAAGGGAGAATGCAACTGAATGTTAAGAACTGTGTAACAACTAACTTGTAAGCTGACTGAAGAACTAAGTAAAGCTTTGGAAACCCTGCATTGTCTCCTGCCTGCTTCCATCTGCAGACCCTTTCTCCCATACAGGCTTGCACCAGGAAGATCTCAACCTGCAGAGCCACAGCCTGTCAGCACCAGCACAGGAGGAGAGATCCTTGCAGCTGCAAAGTAAGTGTGCTCCAACAGCCTCACACACAACAATAGACTTTAACTCCTTACTGCCCCGGGGATACAGTTCTCCCCACTAGAACTATACCATCCCGGCTGCCATTCCATCACCCCCGGAGGTTCTGCAGCAGGCGCGGCCCCCATTACTGGCCGCACCAAGTGGGTGGCGTCACCCGTGACAATCCCCTGTAAATATTCCCCTTTTATTGTGCTGAGCCAGGGACACGGTCCGGACCAGGCCACCAGTGACATCCCCAGCAGCAGATCGTCCGGTACCGAGTACCCCACGTCCCTTGCGGCTCCACACATGCACAAAGTGGTCGGTTCCAAAATTAAGGTACCTTTGCGTGTAGACCTGTAAAATTCCTGCCCTTTCATGATAATGAGCAGCAACTTTCCCACTCCCGCCAATTCCTTTGAATTAAGATCCAAATCTGGTTTATGCCATGTAGTGTTGCAATAAGATCTATGTCGCCAGCCACTAACAGCATGTCTCAACTATAAAATATTGCAGAGGCGACTCTGAAAGAAGAAAAGAGTCTTACTTCCATTGCCAAACAGTTCATGCTACACCAAATAGTAACCCAAGAGCATCAAGATCTTGGGGCCTCAAGGATTCGAACCAACATCCAGAGGAGGAGACCATACCTGGAATCATAAAAGAGGAAGCAGGTCGATTTATGATCGAGTGAGCTTGTCTCCTCAAGGTCTCAATGTAGAGCTGTTACGGTATATCAGGGCGAAACTACTGTGGTGCAGCAGTGCTGCTGCACCAGGGCCCCGACCAGCTAGGCCATTCAAGGCTTGGAGGGGGGCCCCCAGCAGACCCCGCAAGCCGCGTCACAGGAGAGGAGCAAAAAAGAGACGCTTCCTGCTCCCTTGCCTGATCCCGCCCCTCTCCTTGCTTCCGGCTCCTAGGACAGCTAAACATCCGGCGCGGCTCACAGGTAGAGAACACCCGATTGAGCGTCCCATCAGCCCCCCCACCATGCTGCGCCCGACGGTGTGACGGTCCACCCCTGCGGTATATATGGGTTCTACAAACAACTTTAAAACGTGTATAAGAACGGTAAACCTAATATCTTTAGGTTTGTCCCCTTTTTTCTAGAAGACATACTATATAACAATCTTAACCTTGAACCTTTTGAGAATGATATTGATATACTGGACAAAGTATCCATTTTTGGGTCTATAAGTGAAAAGAAAAAGAAAATAAATCGTGATGGACTATCACTATCTTCTTCTAATTTGAGGACCTCTAAGTACTATTGTTGACAATATAAATTTGCTTGATGCCGGGAGAAGACTTGGAAAGGACTCCCCTCGTCACCCTTTTAAATGTACTTAACAACATTAAATCAACACTATTGATAAAGCCAAGGATCTATCCACGGAAAAGGAGAGGATCAAATCCTGCCTTGTGACTATTTTTCGGACAACTTTAAGGGGATTGATGCCTTGGGGAAACACTAACCTTGGAGATGTCTTAGTGGAAGAATATAACTGTAGGAATACCATATTTATGGGATAAGTAGGTTCCCTTGAGGGTAGATACCACGAGGGCACACAACAATAGAAATTGGTTACTAGTATAGTATAAGGTATATACTCGGTATTAACAAATACTTGGATGGAACAGTCCTTAATTTCTATATATGACCACTTTAGGCAGTAATCGTAATGATTCTGCCCGTTGGAGATGACACGATCTGTAAAGGTTTTTATGTCTTGATGAAGTCCCCCAGAAAGATAGTGTCTGACCTACTTAAGAAACGGAGATGGGTTGATATTGTTCCCATCCTCGCCCACTTCCCCGTTCACTACTAATCCTCACCCCTTTCCCCCAAATTCCTTTTCCCCACCACCCACCCCTTTTTCACTCCACATTTATTGGAATATGAGCACTTTGTATGTCTTGAATTTGGGACACTAGAATAACAATAAAGTAATGGAAGTTGAGTTGTTGAAGTATCAGTTTATGTAATAAATTGTAATAACTCCCCATTATTTGATTTCAGACACAATTTTTTATTTTTATTTCAAATTATAACCACTTTTTTTCTATAATAATTCATTATTTTTGTAATAATTTTGAAAAAAAATTCTTACATTTTTCATGGCTTCTATAACATTTGGATGGGTTAGGGTATGACTCTTCACCACCTTACTAATTTAGTTTTCGCACTTCCGGTGCGTCTTTTCCGGTTCCGGGTTCCGCATCGCCCGCTTTTGATTTGTACACAGGTGCATTACGTTTGTCATTATCTTTGTATAAATATGTGATGGATACACCACACTAAGTGCTCTCCCTGATGAAGTCACTTTAGTGTGACGGAACGCGTGGGGCTTTGAGGGGGCCCCCTTGTGTGTCTCCGTTACCCACTTCTCCACGAGGTACATGATATTACATATCTGATTTATACTAATACCTGCCATGGTGATTATATACGTCTATTAGGAACATTCACCAACTACTACCGGTTTCCATTGGTTTCCTAAAGGGAATTGTATGTTGTGCAATTTGAGGTGAATACAGCCTATTTGGTGTTACAGGTTTGCATACCGGTTTATGTGTTAGGTTATCACTCTCCTCTTGTGCGGTAGTTTTATGGAGTATATATTATAGTATTGTGATTGGACAAATTTGACAGGATAAATATGGAGTATATTTGGGTTACACTTTGAAAAGGAGACAACAGGGGTTCCCCCTTCCTATGATTGGCCTTTTTTTTTTACTGTTTTTATGTTTTTTTTACAGTGTATATATAATAAAGTTTACTACGGTATCTATAATACTGGTGATTGCTCCTTACTGACATGTTTCTTTTCTCTATACTTATACCCTGGACTAAACCTGCTACTACTACCAGTAAAGGTAACGGAGACTACGAACTGTGTGTGTGTCGATTATTCCACCCCCCCAGTCCTGCACCCCTATGGCCTACCACCGCCACAGACCTTCCTGGTTGCCCTGGGGATCCGCTCCACCCGTGAGGAGCGAAACCATCACCACTGCACTCCCATCATCCCCAGGGTCCCGCACCGCAGAAACGGCCACTAATAGCCGCATACCACGGGTGGTGTCACGACAACCACCCCTAATTCACTATCCCCCCGTGCTTTTAACTCGACAGCCGGGGCCACGGAGCCGGGCCCTCGACCCCTGTGACTCCCCCCAGATGCATCAGAAGCCCGGTTCCGAGTTCCCCACGGCCCCGGGGTGCACCATGGATGGAACTGTAGGAACATTAAACTTATGTGGGGGCATCTTTAGGAAAATTAAACTTATATGGGGGCATCATTCTGTGTGATTGGCATTGTAGAGACATCACATTTATGTGTGGCTGGGACTGTAGGAACATCATATTTATGTGGAGACACTATACTGTTTTTTTGGGACCATAGGGATATCATACTTATTAGGGGGCACCATTCTGTGTGGCTCGGGCTATGGAGACATTATACATAGTTTTGGCATCATACTGTCTGCTGCCTTACTCTGTAGGGACATGTAACGTATGTAGGAGCATCATACTGTGTAGATAAGACTATAGGGACTTCATACTTATGTGGAAACACCATTCTGTGTGGCTGGGACTATGGGGACATCATACATAGTTTTGGCATCATACTGTCTGCTTTGCTCTGTAGGGACATGAATTGTATGTAGGAGCATCATACTGTGTAGATAGGACTGTAGGGACATCATACTTATGGGAAACACCATTCTGTGTGGTTGGGCCTATGCGGACATCATACATTTGTTGGGGCATCATACTGTATGTCTGAGATTGTAGGGACTTCATACTTATGTGGTCTTGTGGCGCCCCGCAACGAGTGCGTCACTGGAGGGTATTGCAGCCATAAAAGCAGCAGCAATATTCTCTGACCCAGCAGTCATTTGGTTAACTTAGAGATCCAAACCCTGCATGCATCACTTAACATAGAGGGCCAATCCAAAGTCCTGTTGGGCGGAGTGCAGAGGTAGTGTAGGAGAAGTACAGACTTAAGTTAGAGAGTCTAGTCTAGAGTCGAGTCTGGAAGAGAGAGAGACTTGAACTTGGAGAGGAGTAGGAGCGGGGGCTCTGCACCGCCGTGCATCCCCTGGGCCGTCACCGGTCGGTGTTAGCACCTGAGGCCTCAACAACCGGGATCGGGCATCACCAACCACGGGTTCCAAAAGACTCCCGTGCCCAACTTACAGCCGGTTCACTGGTACCGAAGCTGGCAGCAGTTCACCTCTGCTACGTGAACCAGAAGCGTGGAGGAGCAGCTTTACAGGAGCACCCCACCACCAGCCAACTTCCAGTCGTCTAACCAGCGGTGTACCCACCGAGGGACCCAAGGCTCCCCAGAACATCCATAACGTACATTTTGGATAGGGATTGAAGCAGCCTCCCCGTACCCGACCTGGTAACTCCTGGGCGACAATGGCAAACACTTAGCTAGAATGGAGGAACACTACGGATCTCTGAGGGACACCTATCACTGCTGAGTCCACCCGGTCCACTACCCGTCAACTGTATGCCATGTACTGCCTGCTGGTTACAGTAAAGACCCGTTACAGAGACTTACAGTGTCCGTGCTTCCTTATGATTGCATCCGTCTGCACAAAAGGTAACCGCAGCTGCCGCACAACATCTTAAGCAGCTCCAGCCTCCGGGGATCACCGCTCAGCCTGTGGGAGCGTTCCATCTTGCTGCTATCCATCCCCCGGAGGTTCCGCAGCGTCGGTAACGATTACCGAACTACTCATAGGTGGCGTCACGAATAAATTACCCCTTTAATCTGTTCCCACAAGACGTCTTCAATTTTTGATCTGCACTCAACCGGCCCCACTACCGGCAGGCGCGGTCCACCCGTGACAAGGAGGAAGGAGCTACAGCCTGTCTAAACCGGAGTCCCCGGCTACGGTGAGTCAGTCTCATATATCTTATGTGGTCTACTTATGTTGACTATTTGAATTACCGGAGGTCTCCTTCTGTGCTTATATTAGCATCTGGTCCTGGCCTGCCAAAACCATCAGCAGTGTGTGGCCTGCACAGGCGAGTCGGCCTCACGAGACAAGTCCAAAAATCCAGCCGAATCCACCCTATCTTTCCTGTAGCGTGCCAGGGCACAAGAGAAAAGCACCTGGCCCATGACTACAGTCCCATGCCAGGCTACAATGGGACACTTGTAGCATCATACTATGTGTAGTGGGAAAATGGGAATATTATACTATGTGTATGGGATACTGGGTACATCATACTGTGTGAGAGGACACTGGGGACATCATACTGTGTGAGAGGACACTGGGGACATCATACTGTGTGAGAGGACACTGGAGACATCATACTGTGTGAGAGGACACTGGAGACATCATACTGTGTGAGAGGACACTGGGGACATCATACTGTGTGAGAGGACACTGGGGACAACATACTGTGTGAGAGGACACTGGAGACATCATACTGTGTGAGAGGACACTGGAGACATCATACTGTGTGAGAAGACACTGGAGACATCATACTGTGTGAGAGGACACTGGGGACAACATACTGTGTGAGAGGACACTGGGGACAACATACTGTGTGAGAGGACACTGGGGACATCATACTGTGTGAGAGGACACTGGGGACATCATACTGTGTGAGAGGACACTGGAGACATCATACTGTGTGAGAGGACACTGGAGACATCATACTGTGTGAGAGGACACTGGGGACATCATACTGTGTGAGAGGACACTGGGGACAACATACTGTGTGAGAGGACACTGGAGACATCATACTGTGTGAGAGGACACTGGAGACATCATACTGTGTGAGAAGACACTGGAGACATCATACTGTGTGAGAGGACACTGGGGACAACATACTGTGTGAGAGGACACTGGGGACAACATACTGTGTGAGAAGACACTGGAGACATCATACTGGGTGAGAGGACACTGGGCTTATCACACAGTGTTCGGGGACACTGGGGACATCATACTGTGTGTGGGAACTCTGGGGGTATCATACAGTGTGGGAGGACACTGGGGACATCATACTGTGTGGGGGGAAACTGAGGACATCATACTGTGTGGGAGGACACTAGGGCTATCACATTGTGTGGTGGGACACTGGGGACATCTCACTGTGTGGGGGAGTACTGGGGAAATCATACTGTGTGAGAGGACACTGGGTTAATTTTACTGTGTGGGGGGACACTGGGGACATAATACTGTGTGTGGGGACACTGAGGACATCATACTGTATGGGAGGACTGTGGACATCAAATCATACTGTGTGGGGAACTCTGGAGGTATCCTACTATGTGGGGGAACTCTGGGGACATCATAGTGTGTGGGAGGACACTGGGTAAATTATACTCTGTGTGTGGGGGGGACACTGGAGGCATCATACTGTGTGGAGGGACACTGGGTACATCATACTGTGTGGGAGGACACTGGGGACATCATACTGTGTGAGGGAACTCTGGGGTTATCACACTGTGTTGGGGGATACTGGGGACATCATACTGTGTGGGGGAACTCTGAGGGTATCATACTGCATGGGTGTATAATGGAGACATCATACTGTGTGAGGACACTGGAAACATCATACTGCGTGAGGGCCTTTGTGGAACATCATACTAGGGATATCATACTGTGTGGAGGAACACTAGGGATATCATAATGTGTGAGAGGACGCTGTGTACATCATATTGTGTGGGAGGACATTGGGGACATCATACTGCGTAGGGAAACACTGGGGACATCATAATTCATAGGGGAACACTGGGGACATCATACTGTGTGGGAGGACACTGGAAACATCATACTGCGTGAGGGCCTTTGTGGAACATCATACTAGGGATATCATACTGTGTGGAGGAACACTAGGGATATCATAATGTGTGAGAGGACACTGTGGACATCATATTGTGTGGGAGGACATTGGGGACATCATACTGCGTAGGGGAACACTGGGGACATCATACTTCATAGGGGAACACTGGGACATCACACTGCATGGGGGGATACTGGAAGTATCATACTGCTTGGGGGGACACTGGAGGTATCATACTGTGTGGGGAGAGACTGGGAGTATCATACTGTGTGGGGGGACACTGGGAGTATCATACTGCATGGGGGGACACAGGGAATATCATACTGCGTGGGGGACTCTGGGAATATCATACTGCATGGGTGGACACTGGGATATCATGCTGTGTGGGATGATAATGGGGACTTCATACTGTGTGGAGGGACACTGGGGGTAGCATATAGTGTGGGAGTACACTGGAGACATCATACTGTGTGGGGTTACACTGGAAACATCATACTTCAGACTATGAGGAGGGACACTGAGGGTATCATACTGCATGGGTGTATAATGGAGACATCATACTGTGTGGGAGGACACTGGAAACATCATACTGCGTGAGGGCCTTTGTGGAACATCATACTAGGGATATCATACTGTGTGGAGGAACACTAGGGATATCATAATGTGTGAGAGGACGCTGTGTACATCATATTGTGTGGGAGGACATTGGGGACATCATACTGCGTAGGGAAACACTGGGGACATCATAATTCATAGGGGAACACTGGGGACATCATACTGTGTGGGAGGACACTGGAAACATCATACTGCGTGAGGGCCTTTGTGGAACATCATACTAGGGATATCATACTGTGTGGAGGAACACTAGGGATATCATAATGTGTGAGAGGACACTGTGGACATCATATTGTGTGGGAGGACATTGGGGACATCATACTGCGTAGGGGAACACTGGGGACATCATACTTCATAGGGGAACACTGGGGACATCACACTGCATGGGGGGATACTGGAAGTATCATACTGCTTGGGGGGACACTGGAGGTATCATACTGTGTGGGGAGAGACTGGGAGTATCATACTGTGTGGGGGGACACTGGGAGTATCATACTGCATGGGGGGACACAGGGAATATCATACTGCATGGGGGACTCTGGGAATATCATACTGCATGGGTGGACACTGGGATATCATGCTGTGTGGGATGATAATGGGGACTTCATACTGTGTGGAGGGACACTGGTGGCTTCATAATGTAATTTGTTTGTGGAAGACATGGTAGGCATTACAGTGTGGAGGGGAGATTCTGGTGAGTCAAGCTTTGTTGGGAACACCAAGGGTACTATACTGTGTGTAGGAACACTGGCGCTATCATACTGAGGGGACACTGTGGGCATCTTACATTGTCAGGAACATCATAACATCATAATGTGTTGAGGAACACTGTGGACATCATTCTATTTGTAAATGACCTTGAGGACATCATTTTATGTGTGAGGGACTCTAGAGGCATCATGCTGGGTAGGGGGCAGTCATTGCATGATATTGTTTTCAGACCATGAGGGAATCAACTTCAAAGAGACCTCATATCCATCTGTCACAGGGTGGTTGCAACAGACAAAGGGGTAAAGTGGCAGGATGGTAGTAACGGGCAAAGGCAATCAGGGGAATTAGATGGACCCTTAGATTGGGGGTCCCTTGCTGACCCTGTTCCCAGAAGTACCTCTGAAGGTAAGGATGTCTGGGCCATCATCCTTGCCCTGCTCCTAAAAAGCGTTAGGCCAATGACTCGCCCCAGTCGAGGCCATGGGGTACTCGGAGCCTGACCTCTCTCTCTGACGTCCTCAGGCATCTTGGGGGGCTGTCACAGTGACATGACCTGGTCTGTGGCCACCCGGATGGGCGGTCAATAACAAGGCATGGACAACTTAAGAGTTTTTGAACTAAGGGGATTTGTAGGGGGTGGTTGTCGTGACACCACCTGTGGTATGCAGCTGTTATTAGCCGCAGCTGCAGGGCAGGACCTCAGGGGACGGTAGAATGGCAGCTAGGATTGTGTCGCTCTCCACGGGTAGTCCCCAGGGTATCCGGAGTAAAGGGGTATTAGAGTTAGTGGAGAGCCAGTGGGCTGAGCTGGCTCCAGGGCGAGATAGGGGCATCAGACAAGCAGACTCCTGTTGCCTGCACAGTGTTGCAGTCTTCCACTCCTCAGGTGGGAAATAAACAGTCTCACACAATGCTGAGTTCCAAACCCGGTTTACTGAGCTCTTTTTTGCAGGCAACACAGGTTACAGCTCAAGTACAGTTGCGGTCCGGGTCTTCCTTAGCAACCAGGATGGCTTGTCCAGTACGCCCCTTTCATCTGCCTTTCCTCATGGGCCTCTCTTCCTCAGTGCTGCCTGTTCTCCTTCCTGCATGCGCCTCCATGCACAGAGCCCCAATCATGGGCCTTCATGGGTAGACCTGCTGTGTCCCCCTGGCCCTAGTATGGCTGCCTTCTCAGCGTATATGCCGGGAGTTGGCTGGTTCTGTGGTTGTAGCTTGGAGTCTCCTCGTGACCTTCAAGGCCGGGTCCTGGTTCTCACTCTGCCACTCTGCTTCACTTTATATTTGCACGCACGGGTGGATCGCTCACTGCCCGTGCCCCTAGTGCTCCCTCTGTCTCCTCGTGGTCTCTGGCCTCGGGACCCAGGACGAACCTCATCTCCGCTCAAGTCCTCCTGGTCCTTTCTCTCTGTCCTCTCCTCAGCTGACCTCCTCATTTGACTGAGCCCTACTTCCTGTGGTGTTTTTTCTTTGTCCCTTTCCTTTCCCTGATCACTTCCTGCTCCCTGTCCACCCACCACCTTTCTTCCACGGGATGCCTGAGCCTTTTCACTACCTGGGTTCACCCGCTATCCATGGGACCGGGTATGTTGGGTGTGTTTGCGGGTGACTGGACTTACCAGACCTGGTTGCCGCAGATGGGAACACTGCTCCCGTATGTGGGTGCAGTACCCTTAGTGGCGACCAGACCACTGGGGCGCCACACTAACACCTGCTCACCTCCACCCAGGGGCTGGGATAAGCACATCAACTCCCACTCACAATAACATCCTCCCGGAAAGAGACAGGACAGCTTCAGCAGGAACTGCAACAGCATCCACACAGTGCACAGTCATGCAGGGCCGGGGACAAAGTTGGTCTAGGTCTATTTCTAAGGCGTCTGTTTACTCTGATGGCAAGGGACATCGTAACCTCCTATGACTTGAGAGCAACATGTTGAACCAGATAATCCGCCGATAGATCCAAACAGAACTGACTCCTAATGGCAAGATCATTCCATTGGGTGTAAGTGGCCCATCTTCGAAGCTCCAAGTAGTACTCCTCAACTGCCCACATCCCCTGCTTGAGTTTCCGGAGATTTGACTATGCTAGAGACATTCTATCTGGTTCACCATAAACCCAAGACAATGCCATGGAAAACTCGTCTACCGACCACAAAGATGAATTGGTTGGTAGAGAGAAGGCCTAAGTCTGGGGATCACCTTTGAGAAGGACAGTTATAGTTCCCACATGCTGTTCCTCACTCCATGATGAATGAGGATGAAGCCTGATATATAGCTTGCAAGCTTTTTGAAAACACCAAAACTTTGTCTCTCCCTCCAGACAAACTGTAAAGAAGAAATATCTTGGGTTTCGAGGTCAGATACCCAACAGCTCGATGTAGCTGCTGGACCACCTGGGTACGCAATTCAGCAACCTCCTCAGACAAAACTTGTGATGAAGCCATATGGCTTCAGAATATGGTAGGTTGCAGATAATGTCACGGTGTGGTTACAACGGACAAAGGGGTAAGGTAGCAGGATGGCAGTGACGGGCAAAGTCAATCAGAGGAACTAGTCTGACCCTTAGACTGGAGGTCCCTAGCTGACTCACCTCTGAAGGTGAGGATGCCCAGGCCGCCACCCTTGCCCTGCTCCTGACCAGCACTAGGCTAGAACACCCCTCACCTCCACCCAGGGATCAGGATAAGCACAACAACTCCCACACACAATAGCAATCTCCAGGAAAGCTACAGGACAGCAACAGCATCCCACATACCTAACAGTCACACAGAGAATGACCTCTATCAGAGACATCAGGTGATGGATCATGGGTCTACTTAAAGGTTGGGGAGTAGTCAACCACATCACCTGACACAGCAATAGTATCTCATATTACAGAGCCACAGCAACTCATACTGCAGAGCCACAGCAACTCATACTGCAGAGCCACAGCAACTCATACTGCAGACCCACAGAAACTCATACTACAGAGCCACAGCAACTCATACTACAGAGCCACAGCAACGCATACTGCAGAGCCACAGAAACTTATACTACAGAGCCACAGCAACTCATACTGCAAAGCCACAGCAACTCATACTGCAGAGCCACAGAAACTCATACTACAGAGCCACAGCAACTCATACTACAGAGCCACAGAAACTCATACTGCAGAGCCACAGCAAGTCATACCTCAGAGCTACAGAAACTCATACTGCAGAGCCACAGCAATTCATACTGCAGAGCCACAGCAACTCATACTGCAGAGCCACAGCACCTCATACTGCAGAGCCACAGAAACTCATACTGCAGAGCCACAGAAACTTATACTGCAGAGCCACAGCAACTCATACTGCAGAGCCACAGCAACTCATACTGCAGAGCCACAGAAACTCATACTACAGAGCCACAGCAACTCATACTGCAGAGCAACAGCAACTTATACTACAGAGCCACAGAAACTCATACTGCAGAGCCACAGCAAGTCATACCTCAGAGCTACAGAAACTCATACTGCAGAGCCACAGCAATTCATACTGCAGAGCCACAGCAACTCATACTGCAGAGCCACAGCAAGTCATACTGCAGAGCCACAGCAACTCATACTACAGAGCCACAGCAAGTCATACCTCAGAGCCACAGCAACTCATACTACAGAGCCACAGCAAGTCATACCTCAGAGCTACAGCAACTCATACTGCAGAGCTACAGAAACTCATACCTCAGAGCTACAGAAACTCATACTACAGAGCTACAGAATCTCATACTGCAGAGCCACAGCAAGTCATACTACAGAATCACAGCAACTCATACTACAGAGCCACAGAAACTCTACTACAGAGCCACAGCAACTCATACTGCAGAGTCACATCAAGTCTTACTTCAGAGCTACAGAAACTCATACTACAGAGCTACAGAACTAATACTGCAGAACCACAGCAACTCATACTACAGAGCCACAGCAAGTCATACTGCAGAGCCACAGAAACTCATACTACAGAGCCACAGCAACTAATACTGCAGAGCCACAGCAACTCATACTGCAGAGCTACAGAAACTCATACCTCAGAGCTACAGAAACTCATACTACAGAGCTACAGAAACTAATACTGCAGAGACACAGCAACTCATACTACAGAGCCACAGCAACTCATACTGCAGAGCCACAGCAACTCATACTACAGAGCCACAGCAACTTATACTGCAGAGCCACAGCAACTCATACTGCAGAGCCACAGCAACTCATACTGCAGAGCACAGCAACTCATACTGCAGAGCTACAGCAACTCATACTGCAGAGCCACAGCAACTCATACTGCAGAGCTACAGCATCTCATACTGCAAAGCTACAGCAACTCATACTGCAGAGTCACAGCAACTCATACTGCAGAGGTGTGGAGCCCACTGGGACGGGGTACTCGGTACCGGACCAGGGTATCACGGCGGCCCTGGACCGGAACGTGTCCCAAGCCCACAAGTAAAAGGGGTTATTTATAAGGATTGTCGTGACACCACCCACGGGTTGTGGTCAATGTGGGACCACCGCTGCTGCTGTACGCTGCCAGGAGGATGGATGGATGGTGCTGCAGCTAGATGGATGAGCCCACCGCGGGTTGGGGTTGCTCCTGACAGGGTGTGAAGATATAATAAAGTTCTGCATGCAGGGAATCACACACGGGAGGCTTAAGCAGGGTTCTCCAGGTTTTACTTCACAAGTTCTTTCAGTACAAGTTACAGTCACTTCCACAGAACTCCGGACATTCACTGAACCCTCTGCAGCCAGGTTACCTCTCTGAGACCCTTTACTCTCTGAAATCTCTCAGGCTTTCCTCTCCTCTGTTTTTCCCGTGGGCTGTATGAAGGCAGCTCGGTCCCTTGCTTGGCTTCTCCCTGGTGTATGGGCAACAAGCCTGGGTCTTATATGCTGCTGTTTCTCCAGCCCATGTGTTGGGTGACCAGACCTGGAATCTGTGTACCGTGTACCGGCGTGTAGCTACGGTCACCCAGAGCCGACTCTCTGGTCCCAGCCTAGGCTTGGGTGTCCCTGTCTTGCAAGGGATCACCGGGCTCTCTCCTACCCTTGTACATCAGAGGAGTCTGTCCTGCCAGTAGTTTATCAGCTCTACCGTCTTCCGCGGACCCAGCTGCAGTGGTCCAGTCTCAGTCTGTTCCTTCCCTTTGCTCCCGGGCTATGGAGTGGGCTTTCTTTCCATGGAACGGTGCCTCGCAGGATTCAGCGCCTCCAGGGAACCCGAGCCTTCAGGGAGGTCTATCTGTCTGTTCTTGGTCTTTACTTCTCAGCCTACTCCGGCCTACTGTCTTGGCTGCTTGGCTCTCACTGACCTACTAACTAACTCCTCCTAGTGTTCCTCTTTTGTACCTGGTCTGTCACCTGACCTACGTCCCACCCACTGTGACTGGCCCTACCACCCCTTGCCCGCCTAGAGTCCCGGGCTCTGGGTTGGGTCCGTGAGTGTGAGTTTTGAAGGTGTGTGTGTAACAACCTGTCTCCACCTGCCTGGCTGCAGTTCCTACCTGTGGCCACCCTGGTCGCAGGGGCGCCACAGAGGCACAGCAACTCATACTACAGAGATAACGTCTGTTGCTTGTATAGCACCACTATACTCCATGGCGGTGTACATCACTCCCACCATTCTCTATATTGGACATTAGGACCTATTTCCTGTGATTCCGATTTACTCGATTGTAAGTTTGGGGATTATGGAAGAAGCCGTAAGAAGCCAAAGACGAGGAGAACATACAAACCCCCCGCAGACGACGCTCTTCGCTCACTTAACAATCTCAGCTCTGCTACATCCGTATACAGATTCCAATAAGTGCTGACATGTAAGAAGCCGGAGAGCGGAGGTCACAGAAAGTTTATTGTGGAAAGTAAAGATTTTCCTGGGCTAATGAAACCCTAGAATGTAAGAGAAGAAGTATGTAAGGAGCGGAGTCCCAGGAACTCCCAGAAGAAGCCCTCCTCTCCAGAAAGCAGACACTGGGGCCGGGATCACTCCCTCTACGAATCCAGGAATGCACTGACTGTCCCCAGCACCAGGGCTCTGGGCTTCCTGTGCTCCTCTCGTTCCTCGGGATACCCTTCTCCTTGTATTTAATGAAGGTTTTTGCGCTTTCTTGGCGGCCGTCTCAGACATGCTGCCGTGTGTGCGGAGACACTGGCGCCACCATCTGCCCTTTCTGATTCCCTTCCTCTACATTGTCTCTTCTTATGGAGGTGAAGACAGCGGGAAAGGTAAGAAGTGGCTCCGCACAGGCGGCCTCCGTCCTCTGTGTGTGCCATCTGCTGTGTGCGCCCCCTGCTGTGTGCGCCCCCTGCTGTGTGTGCCACCTGCTGTGTGCGCCTCCTGCTATGTGCACCACCTGCTGTGACCGCCTCTTTCTGTGTGCGCCTCTTGCTGTGTGCGCCTCTTACTGTGTGCCAAGAAAAATGATGGGAGTGATGGTGTACCACGGTCCGCGCTGCTCAGGGTTCAGAATAACTCACCAGAGAGCCAATCAAATTTCCATCCTCTTTATTCCTCCTACGCGTTTCAGCGCCACACCCGGCGCCTTCCTCAGGGATACACAATGGGGATCACAACTGGACCAGGTGAGCGGCTCCACAGCACCACCACAATACACTAGTGTCACTAGTGATAGGGCACTATTGCGCCTCTTGTCCCCCTCCGTTTTATATCTTACTGTGTGCGCCTCTTGCTGTGTGTGCCCCCTGCTGTGTGCGCCTCCTGCTGTGTGCGCCTCCTGCTGTGTGCACCTCCTGCTGTGTGCGCCGCCTGCTGTGACCGCCTCTTGCTGTGTGCGCCTCTTGCTGTGTGCGCCCCCTGCTGTGTGCACCCCCTGCTGTGTGCGCCTCCTGCTGTGTGCACTGCCTGCTGTCTGCACCTCCTGCTGTGTGCACCGCCTGCTGTGTGCGCCTCCTGTTGTGTGGGCCACCTGCTGTGTGGGCCTCCTGCTGTGTGCACCACCTGCTGTGTGCGCCGCCTGCTGTGACCGCCTCTTGCTGTGTGCGCCTCTTGCTGTGTGCGCCTCTTGCTGTGTGCGCCCCCTGCTGTGTGCGCCCCCTGCTGTGTGCGCCTCCTGATGTGTGCGCCTCCTGCTGTGTGCGCCTCCTGCTGTGTGCACTGCCTGCTGTCTGCGCCTCCTGCTGTGTGCGCCGCCTGCTGTGTGCACCTCCTGCTGTGTGCGCCACCTGCTGTGTACGCCTCCTGCTGTGTGCGCCGCCTGCTGGGTGCGCCTCCGGCTGTGTGCGCCCCCTGTGTGCACCACCGTCACTTGCGTCAGGCCACCTTACGGCTTTCCTGTCACTTTTTGTGCTGTGTCCCTTTAAATATTATTAATAATAATATATAATAATAATATAATATATATATTGTATTATATATATATTATAATAATTGGGCTATATTATATATAATGACATTATATTATAATATTATCATACATATTTATTTATTTATAATAATATATTTATTCATTTATATAGAGCTATTAATTCCATAGCACTTTACATACATTTGCAACATATCACACATCAATGTTATTTATTCATTATATCTTGTAATGTCAGAACCGGACGAGCCGTGATATGGCAATTGTTCTGCTAGTTTTTTATTTAGCAGCTACAGGGGAAACTAATAAAGTTCAAGCTGCTGCGAAATTTCATTGCATACCTCAGCTGCTGCAGAACATCATAATACACCTCAACTGCTGTAGAACTTCATAATTCACAACTCAGCTGCTGCAGAACCTCATAATACACAACACTGCAGAACCTCATTGTACACATCTCAACTGTTGCAGAACTTCATAGTACACACAAGAGCTGCTGCATACCATAATAATACACGTCTCAGCTGCTGCAGAACATCATAATATACAGCAGAGCTGCTTTAAAATCTCAAAGTACACCCCTCAGCTGCTGCAGGACATCATATTGCACACCTCAGATGCTGCAGAACCTCAATATACCAGAGGTACTGCAGAACATTACAATACACCTCAGCTACAGAAAAATTTCATAATACACACCTCAACTGCTGCAGAACCTTATAATACACACCTCAGTTGCTACAGAACATCATAATACACACCTCAGCTGCTGCAGAACCTCATTGCACACAACTCAACTGCTGCAGAACATCAAAATACATATAATCTCAGCTGCTGCAGAACATTGTAATACACATCTCAGCTGCTGCAGAACATCATAATACACTCCTCAGCTGCTGCAGTGCCTCTTTATACACATCTCAGCTGCTGCAAAACTACATTATAAGCACCTCAGCTGCTACAGAACCTCATTATACACATGTCAGCTGCTGCAAAACCTCATTATACGCACCTCAGCTGCAGTAAAACCTCATAATTCACCTCAGCTGTTGCAGAACCTCATAATACACAACTCTGCTGCTAGAACCCCATAATACACACCTCAGCTGATGCAGAGCCCCATTAACCCCTTATTGCCTGAATTACAATCTACAATGCATATAAATTAATTCTATTGGTATGATGCGAATACGCAACAATAGGCATTAAGGGGTTAAATACCTCAGCTAATGCACAGGATCACTATGGAAAATGCTTGGCTTTGAAATGTTGCAGTTCTCACTCTGACCACCAGGTGACACAGAAGGCAGGAGGTCCCTGTATCATGCAGCTCTGTTGTCAGCTTTGCTGTACAGACTGAGGCAGAACGAGCAGAGTCATCTCATTATTATTAGAAGGTGGGAATGTAATGATGGCTGGAGGCCTACAGGGGGCAGGATAGTGACACTATGTGGCTGACACTGGCAACCCTACATTGTCGGGGGAGGGGATCGTCCCCCATCACTATCTGGAGCTGTGGGACATTGTAGTCTATACATATTCTGCTGTGCAGTCTACACATGGAAGCAAACATGTTTCTAGGACAGATCCTTAAACATGAATAGTGTGGCCGTATTATCAGCAGTGTATGAAGATGACGATATGTAAGATGAGGCTTTTTAGTTTGTTGCTTCTATTTGTGCCCTGTTTGGTGGTATGTACAATGAGTGTATGAGACCTGGTCACTGACACTGCTGTGTGCACATCATGCCGTATTATAGCCTCTGTGTGCTAACATGCACCATATAGCGGGAGAACCGCAACCGGGACACTTCATATCAAATGTACAGGCAAGGAGGTGATCCATCCTTCTATCCTCTCACTATTCTTTTTGACATATTTATTAATGACCTTGTAGGGGGCATACAGAGTAGAATCTCAATATTTGCGGATGACACTAAACTCTGCAGGGTAATCAATACAGAGGAGGACAATTTTATATTACAGGAGGATTTATGTAAACTAGAAGCTTGGGCTGATCAATGGCAAATGAGCTTTAATGGGGATAGATGTGTGGCACCCTGTGCCAGGTCACCACAGACTCCCTTGGGACATGGAAGGATGGTACACAGCGAGCAACCCCACTTACACACAATACCTTACACCCCAGGCCTGTAGGGGGAGCTCCACTGGTTGCCTTAAGCCAGTTTCCCCTATAAATACGGGTTCTGGAGGGAAAACACCAGAGTGTGCAGTCACTACAGAACTGTGAAGAGCTGAGTGAGCTGAGCTGGTACTGGAGCCGTGCTAAGCCCATACCAGCAACTACCTGAGAAAGTGGTAGACCCGCAGCGTGGGGGTCGCAGGCAGAGAAGAGAAGCGTGTACAAGAAGGGGGCAGAGGAGTCATACCGACTCACCCTAGTAGAGTTCCGGTCACTGGGTCCGAGCTACAGGGACATAGAGAATAGGCCCTGCAGAGAAACCAGCACTACAAGGAGGTTTAGCTCCCCGGACACCCGAAGCACCACCAAATGAGAGCCCGGAGTCTAGGCCAGACAGGAAGTCCCGCAGAAGTGCCCTCAGTGCAGCAAATCTGGGTGTGGAGAGAGACACACAGTAACAGTAACAGTCTGGTTGGGTTCCAAGCCTGCCAGACTCTGACGGAATAACAGACACAAGGAGGCCTACAACCCTACTCGCTGTGGAAATCCTGAAGTGATTTACCTCATCTCCGGTCGAGTGTACCCGTCAACATCAGTAAAGGTACCAAAAGACTTTATGTGTGCGTGTCCCTCCTTCCATCTACTCCACAGTGACCGCGTTACCCTATTACCCTCATCACCATCTACAGCCCCGGGGACACCCCGCTTGTCCTGTAGGGAGCGGTTCCACCTAGCTGCCGCACATCACCCCGGAGGCCCACGCAGCGCCGGTGCCATCACCGGGCCCCCTACAGGTGGCGTCACGACAGACATTTTATTATTTTATTGCCATCTCCATTCTTTTATCTGCATCCCCCGGGTCCACGGCCTCAGGCACCGCTACCCGTGACTTCCCCCAGAGACCGCACCTGAGTGACCGAGTATCCCCAGGGCCTGGGCTGGACAAATGTAAGGTCATGCACTTGGGCAGAAGAAACAAGAGGTATAATTATGTGCTTAATTGTAAAACACTGGGCAAAACTGTCACTGAAAAAGACCTGGGCGTATGGGTAGATGACAAACTCACATTTAGTGGCCAGTGTCAGGCAACTGCTGCAAAGGCAAATAAAATAATGGGATGCATTAAAAGAGGCATAGATGCTCATGAGGAGAACATAATTTTACCTCTATACAAGTCACTAGTGCGACCACACTTACAATACTGTGTACAATTCTGGTCTCCGGTGTATAAGAAAGACATAGCTGAACTAGAGCGGGTCCAGAGAAGAGCGACAAAAGTCATTAGAGGACTGGGGGGTCTGCAATACCAAGACAGGTTATTAGAGCACTGAGGGGACTGCAATACCAAGACAGGTTATTAGAGGACTGGGGGGTCTGCAATACCAAGACAGGTTATTAGAGGACTGAGGGGACTGCAATACCAAGACAGGTTATTAAAGGACTGAGGGGTCTACAATACCAAGACAGGTTATTAAGAGGACTGGGGGGGTCTGCAATACCAAGACAGGTTATTAGAGGACTGAGGGGTCTGCAATACCAAGACAGGTTATTAGAGCACCGAGGGGTCTGCAATACCAAGACAGGTTATTAGAGGACTGAGGGGTCTGCAATACCAAGACAGGTTATTAGAGGACTGAGGGGTCTGCAATACCAAGACAGGTTATTAGAGGACTGAGGAGTCTGCAATACCAAGACAGGTTATTAGAGGACTGGGGGATCTGCAATACCAAGACAGGTTATTAGAAGACTGAGGGGTCTGCAATACCAAGACAGGATATTAGAGGACTGGGGGGTCTGCAATACCAAGACAGGTTATTAGAGGACTGGGGGTCTGCAATTACAAGACAGGTTATTAGAGGACTGAGGGGTCTGCAATACCAAGACAGGTTATTAGAGGACTGGGGGGTCTGCAATACCAAGACAGGTTATTAGAGGACTGGGGGTCTGCAATTACAAGACAGGTTATTAGAGGACTGAGGGGTCTGCAATACCAAGACAGGTTATTAGAGGACTGGGGGGTCTGCAATACCAAGACAGGTTATTAGAGGACTGAGGGGTCTGCAATACCAAGACAGGTTATTAGAGGACTGGGGGGTCTGCAATTACAAGACAGGTTATTAGAGGACTGAGGGGTCTGCAATACCAAGACAGGATATTAGAGGACTGGGGGGTCTGCAATACCAAGACAGGTTAAGGATATGACAAGGGAATTACCAGAGCCAGGTATCCATCCACAGACAGCTGTTTCGGGGATGGATACCTGGCTCTGTTAATTCCCTTGTCATTTCCTTAACCCCAGAACTAGGTCCTTCCCTGGAAGGATATCTGGCTAGTCCTGTGTTTGAGACTCTTAATTGAGGCTCCATGGACTCCATTTGCATATTCAAATTTCCAGGGGGCAATGCACCCAGGAATTCACTGTGTTGAGCGCTTTAGCTGGCTGCCCGCAGTGTTTTCATGGACTGGTCTCCCTGAGATCAGTGAATACTTTATGATGTTGGTCTACCAGGCATTGCTCCCACCTAACCAGAATCCTACTACACCCTGATGAGGGGCAACACCCCGAAACAGCTGTCTGTGGATAGATACATGGCTCTGTTAATTCCCTTGTCATATCCTTAACTCGTAACTGAGTGGGATATTGACTAAAAGGGCCACTTAATATGGTGGTTATGGTGGTCTCTGCACGGAGTCCACCCCAGGGCTAGGTCCTTCCCTGGAGGGATATCTGGCTAGTCCCGTGTTTGAGACTCTTAATTGAGGCTCCACGGACTCCATTTGCATATACAATAGGGAATAGGGATAGTGACTGTAGGGATGTTGGGTAGAGTTGTAGGAAAGGTGGATGGGGGAAGATCCAGGTGGAGGCTATAAGAACAATGGAGGGGGCAGATCCAGGGTGGGGGCTATAAGAACAATGGATGGGGCAGATCCAGGGTGGGGGCTATATGAACAATGGATGGGGCAGATCCAGGGTGGGGGCTATAAGAACAATGGATGGGGCAGATCCAGGTGGGGGCATATGAACAATGGATGGGGCAGATCCAGGTGGGGCTATAAGAACAATGGATGGGGCAGATCCAGGGTGGGGGCTATATGAACAATGGATGGGGCAGATCCAGGGTGGAGGTTATAAGAACAATGGATTGGGACAGATCCAGGTGGGGGCTATAAGAACAATGTATGGAGCAGATCCAGGGTGGGGGCTATAAGAACAATGGATGGGGGCAGATCCAGGGTGAGGGCTATAAGAACAATGGATGGGGCAGATCCAGGGTGGGGGCTATAAGAACAATGGATGGGGGCAGATCCAGGGTGGGGCTATAAGAACAATGGATGGGGCAGATCCAGGGTGGAGGCTATAAGAACAATGGATGGGGCAGATCCAGGGTGGAGGCTATAAGAACAATGGATGGGGCAGATCCAGGGTGGGGCTATAAGAACAATGGATGGGGCAGATCCAGGTGAGGGCTATAAGAACAATGGATGGGGCAGATCCAGGGGGGGTTATAAGAACAATGGATGGGGCAGATCCAGGTTGGGGGCTATAAGAACAATGGATGGGGCAGATCCAGGTTGGGGTTATAAGAACAATGGATGGGGCAGATCCAGGTTGGGGCTTATAAGAACAATGGATGGGGCAGATCCAGGGTGGGGTATAAGAACAATGGATGGGGCAGATCCAGGTGGGGGCTATAAGAACAATGATGGGGCAAATCCAGGTTGGGCTATAAGAACAATGGATGGGGGCAGATCCCCGCTGGGATGGTATAAGAACAATGGATGGGCAGCAGTCTAGGTTGGGGGCTATAAGAACAAGGATGGGGCAGATCCAGGTTGGGGGCTATAAGAACAATGTAGCGGGCAAATCCAGGGTGAGAGCTATAAGAAGAATGGATGGGGGTGTAGCACCCCTGCGGATCGGTCGCCACTAGATGGCACAGCAGCCAGGATTGGTAAGTCGGTCTCCCTACACACACACCCAACACACTCCCAATCCTAAATCTAGGGACTCTATATCCAGCAACGGGATAGCGGGAGGAGCCAGGTGGTGGGTGGAAAGTTAGAGAAGGACCTAGTTAGGGGAGGTAGCAACAGAACAAAAAGGACAACAATACCAAAAAGGAGAGAAGAGTTAGTCCGAGAGAGTCAGCCAAGGAAGTCGAGGAGTGAAGTCCAGTCAGTAGAAGGAAAGGCGAGAACACCACTAGACACGACTGCGAGGACACGGACCTGGCGGCCTGTGCCACTATGAGGCCTATCCAGTTCCTGGGCTGTAGACCGTGATGAGAGAAAGAAGGGAGTCCAGGAGTGCTTGAATTAGGGAGGACACTGTGGGACTGGTCCGGAACCAGAGTGCCGGCTCTGCTGAAGTGGCTAGGACACTGTATGCTCCAACCACGAACCCTGGCGGGGTGCGGGGTCTTTATGTCCCGTGACCCAACCTCCGATGCAGTGAAAAAAAGGCTGTCGTAGTAGGGATGGGGGACCCGGTAGGTCACCCACTGAAAGCTTTTAACGGCTGGATCGTAGCTAGCATATGGACAGACCGAAAAGGCCCGAAAGAGACACGAAATGGGGTGACGCTGATGCACCATCCCGGCTGCTTAGACCACACCGGAGCTTCTAATGTGTCTATGAACGTTACCAACTGCTGAGAAAGAGTAAAAGCCGGTCAAAGCTTGATGTTGTCTGAGGCTGAGATTATTGTGCCTGAGGGGAGATAGACTGGTTTTGTGACCCGGCAGCAGGAGGCTGCCTGCGACTGTGAGCTCCACACCCCCAATGAACTTGCATATTCATAGACTTTGCAGTTGCCCTGGGGACCAGCTCTTCCCGTGGAGGGCTTAACATCCTTGCTGCTATTCCCATCATCCCCAGAGGTCCTGACTGCAGCGGCGGCTACCCAAAGCCGCACACCACGGGTGGTGTCACGTTCATCCCTAAAAACTGCCCCCTTTTATTGACCGCCAGGGTCACGGAGCCGGGTCTTGACCCGTGACTCCCCCAGTAGAACTGCCGCCCTATAAGAACAATGGATGGGGTAGATCCAGGGTGGAGGCTATAAGAACAATGGATGGGGGCAGATTCAGGTGGAGGCTATAAGAACAATGGATTGGGCAGATCCAGGGTGGAGGCTATAAGAACAATGGATTGGCAATCCAGGTGAGGGCTTAAGAACAATGGATGGGGCAGATCCAGGTGGGGGCTATAAGAATGGATGGGGCAGATCCAGGGTGAGGGCATAAGAACAATGGATGGGGCAGACCAGGTGAGGCTATAAGATATGGATGGGGCAGATCAGGTGGAGCTAAAGAACAATGGATGGGCAGATCCAGGGTGGGCTTAAAACAATGATGGGGCAGATCCAGGGTGAAGGCTATAAATAATGATGGGGCAGATTCAGTGAGGCTATAAGAACATGGAGGGGCAATCCAGGGTGGGGCTATAAAACAATGGATGGGCAGATCCGGGGGGCTATAAGAACAATGGATGGGCAGATCACGGTGGGGGCTATAAGAACAATGGATGGGGGCAGATCCAGGGTGAGGGCTAAAGAACAATGGATGGGCAGATCAGGGTGAGGTTATAAGAACAATGGATGGGGCAGATCAGGGTGGGCTATAAGAACAATGATGGGCAGATCCAGGTGAGGGCTATAAGAACAATGGATGGGGCAGATCAGGTGGGGGTTATAAGACAATGGATGGGGCAGATCCAGGGTGGGGCTATAAAAGAATCATGGATAGATGTGGGAGATCCAGGGTGGAGGCTATAAGAACAATGGATGGGCAGATCCAGGTGGGGCTATAAGAACAATGATGAGGGCAGATCCAGGGTGGGGCTATAAGAACAATGGATGGGGCAGATCAGGTGAGCTATAAGAACAATGGAGGGCAGATCAGGGTGGGGCTATAAGAACAATGGATTGGCAGATCCAGGGTGAGGCTATAAGAATGGATGGGGAGATCCAGGTGAGGGCTATAAGAACAATGGATGGGGCAGATCAGGGTGGGCTATAAGAACAATGGATGGGGCAGATCAGGTGAGGCTATAAGAACAATGATGGGGCAGATCCAGGTGGGGGCTATAAGAACAATGGATGGGCAGATCCAGGGTGGGGCTATAAGAACAATGGATGGGCAGATCCAGGTGGGGCTATAAGAACAATGGATGGGGCAGATCAGGTGGGGTTATAAGAAAATGATGGGGCAGATCCAGGGTGGGGCTATAAGAACAATGGATGGGCAATCCAGGTGAGGGCTATAAGAACAATGGATGGGGGCAGATTCAGGGGGGGTTATAAGAACAATGGATGGGGCAGATCCAGGGTGGGCCTATAAGAACAATGGATGGGGTAGATCCAGGGTGAGGGCTATAAGAACAATGGATGGGGTAGATCCAGGGTGGAGGCTATAAGAACAATGATGGGGCAATCCAGGGTGGGCTATAAACAATGGATGGGCAGATCCAGGGTGGAGGCTATAAACAATGGATTGGGCAGTCCAGGGTGGGGCTATAAGAACAATGGATTGGCAGATCCAGGGTGGGCTATAAGAACAATGGATGGGGCAGATCCAGGGTGAGGGCTATAAGAACAATGGATGGGCAGATCCAGGGTGGGGCTATAAGAACAATGGATGGGGCAGATCCAGGGTGGAGGGCTATAAGAACATGGATGGGGCAGATCCAGGGTGAGGGCTATAAGAACAATGGATGGGGCAGATCCAGGGTGAGGCTATAAGAAAATGGATGGGGGCAGATTCAGGGTGGGAGGCTATAAGAACAATGGATGGGGCAGATCCAGGGTGGGGGCTATAAGAACAATGGATGGGGCAGATCCAGGGTGAGGCTATAAGAATAATGGATGGGGCAGATCAGGGTGGGAGGCTATAAGAACAATGGATGGGGCAGATCCAGGGTGGGGGCTATAAGAACAATGGATGGGGCAGATCCAGGGTGGAGGGCTATAAGAACAATGGATGGGGCAGATCCAGGTGGGGCTATAAGAACAATGGATGGGGCAGATCCAGGGTGAGGGCTATAAGAACAATGGATGGGGCAGATCCAGGGTGAGGGTTATAAGAACAATGGATGGGGCAGATCCAGGGTGGGGCTATAAGAACAATGGATGGGGCAGATCCAGGGTGAGGGCTATAAGAACAATGGATGGGGGCAGATTCAGGGTGGAGGGTTATAAGAACAATGGATGGGGCAGATCCAGGGTGGAGGCTATAAGAACAATGGATGGGGTCAGATCAGGGTGAGGGCTATAAGAACAATGGATGGGAATCGGTGGGTAGTAATACAATGGAGGCGCAGGGGCTATAAGAACAATGGATGAGGGCAGATCCAGGGTGGGGGCTATAAGAACAATGGATGAGGGCAGATCCAGGGTGAGGGCTATAAGAACAATGGATGGGGCAGATCCAGGGTGAGGCTATAAGAACAATGGATGGGGCAGATCCAGGGTGGGGCTATAAGAACAATGGATGGGCAGATCCAGGGTGGAGGCTATAAGAAATGGATGGGGCAGATCCAGGGTGAGGGCTATAAAGAACAATGGATGGGGCAGATCCAGGGTGAGGCTATAAGAACAATGGATGGGGGCAGATTCAGGGTGGAGGCTATAAGAACAATGGATGGGGCAGATCCAGGGTGGGGGCTATAAGAACAATGGATGGGGCAGATCCAGGGTGAGGGCTATAAGAACAATGGATGGGGCAGATCCAGGTGGGGGCTATAAGAACAATGGATGGGGGCAGATCCAGGGTGGGGTTATAAGAACAATGGAATGGGGCAGATCCAGGGTGGGGCTATAAGAACAATGGATGGGGCAGATCCAGGGTGATGGCGTACTATAAGAACAATGGATGGGGCAGATCAGGGTGGGGGGTATAAGAACAATGGATGGGGCAGATCCAGGGTGGAGGCTATAAGAACAATGGATGGGGGTAGATCCAGGGTGGGGCTATAAGAACAATGGATGGGGGTAGATCCAGGGTGGGGCTATAAGAACAATGATGGGGCAGATCCAGGGTGGGGGCTATAAGACAATGGATGGGGGCAGATCCAGGGTGGAGGCTATAAGAACAATGGATTGGGGCAGATCCAGGGTGGAGGCTATAAGAACAATGGATTGGGCAGATCCAGGGTGGGGGCTATAAGAACAATGGATGGGGCAGATCCAGGGTGAGGGCTATAAGAACAATGGAATGGGGCAGAATCCAGGGTGGGGCTATAAGAACAATGGATGGGGCAGATCCAGGGTGAGGGCTATAAGAACAATGGATGGGGCAGATCCAGGGTGGAGGCTATAAGAACAATGGATGGGGCAGATCCAGGGTGGGGGCTATAAGAACAATGGATGGGGGCAGATTCAGGGTGGGGTGCTATAAGAACAATGGATGGGGCAGATCCAGGGTGGGGCTATAAGAACAATGGATGGGGCAGATCCAGGGTGAGGGCTATAAGAACAATGGATGGGGCAGATCCACGGTGGGGCTATAAGAACAATGGATGGGGGCAGATCCAGGGTGAGGGCTATAAGAACAATGGATGGGGCAGATCCAGGGTGAGGGTATAAGAACAATGGATGGTGGCAGATCCAGGGTTGGGGCTATAAGAACAATGGATGGGGGCAGATTCAGGGTGGGGGTTATAAGAACAATGGATGGGGCAGATCCAGGGTGGGGCTATAAGAACAATGGATGGGGTAGATCCAGGGTGGAGGCTATAAGAACAATGGATGGGGCAGATTCCAGGGTGAGGGTATAAGAACAATGGATGGGGCAGATCCAGGGTGAGGGTTATAAGAACAATGGATGGTGGCAGATCCAGGGTTGGGGCTATAAGAACAATGGATGGGGGCAGATTCAGGGTGGGGGTTATAAGAACAATGGATGGGGCAGATCCAGGGTGAGGGTATAAGAACAATGGATGGTGGCAGATCCAGGGTTGGGGCTATAAGAACAATGGATGGGGGCAGATTCAGGGTGGGGGGTTATAAGAACAATGGATGGGGCAGATCCAGGGTGAGGGCTATAAGAACAATGGATGGGGCAGATCCAGGGTGAGGCTATAAGAAAATGGATGGGGGCAGATCAGGGTGGAGGCTATAAGAAACAATGGATGGGGCAGATCCAGGGTGGGGCTATAAGAACAATGGATGGGGCAGATCCAGGGTGAGGGCTATAAGAACAATGGATGGGGCAGATCCAGGGTGGAGGCTATAAGAACAATGGATGGGGCAGATCCAGGGTGGGGGCTATAAGAACAATGGATGGGGCAGATCCAGGGTGGGGCTATAAGAACAATGGATGGGGCAGATCCAGGGTGGAGGCTATAAGAACAATGGATGGGGCAGATCCAGGGTGGGGGCTATAAGAACAATGGATGGGGCAGATCCAGGGTGAGGGCTATAAGAACAATGGATGGGGCAGATCCAGGTGGATCCAGGGTGGGGCTATAAGAACAATGGATGGGGCAGATCCAGGGTGGAGGGCTATAAGAACAATGGATGGGGCAGATTCCCGGGTGGGGGTTATAAGAACAATGGATGGGGCAGATCCAGGGTGGAGGCTATAAGAACAATGGATGGGTCAGATCCAGGGTGAGGGCTATAAGAACAATGGATGGGGGTAGATCCAGGGTGAGGGCTATAAGAACAATGGATGGGGCAGATCCAGGGTTGGGGCTATAAGAACAATGGATGAGGGCAGATCCAGGGTGAGGGCTATAAAACAATGGATGGGGCAGATCCAGGGTGGGGCTATAAGAACAATGGATGGGGCAGATCCAGGGTGGGGGCTATAAGAACAATGGATTGGGGCAGATCCAGGGTGGAGGCTATAAGAAATGGATGGGGCAGATCCAGGGTGAGGGCTATAAGAACAATGGATGGGCAGATCCAGGGTGGGGCTATAAGAACAATGGATGGGGCAGATCCAGGGTGAGGCTATAAGAACAATGGATGGGGGCAGATACAGGGTGGGGCTATAAGAACAATGGATGGGGCAGATCCAGGGTGAGGGCTATAAGAACAATGGATGGGCAGATCCAGGGTGGAGGCTATAAGAACAATGGATGGGGCAGATCCAGGGTGGGGGCTATAAGAACAATGGATGGGGCAGATCCAGGGTGGGGCTATAAGAACAATGGATGGGGCAGATCCAGGGTGGGCTATAAGAACAATGGATGGGCAGATCCAGGGTGGAGGCTATAAGAACAATGGATGGGGCAGATCCAGGTGGGGCTATAAGAACAATGGATGGGGCAGATCCAGGGTGGGGCTATAAGAACAATGGATGGGGCAGATCCAGGTTGAGGGCTATAAGAACAATGGATGGGGCAGATCCAGGGTGGGGCTATAAGAACAATGGATGGGGCAGATTCCAGGGTGGGGTTATAAGAACAATGGATGGGGCAGATCCAGGGTGGGCTATAAGAACAATGGATGGGGAGATCCAGGGTGGGGCTATAAGAACAATGGATGGGGCAGATCCAGGGTGGGGGCTATAAGAACAATGGATGGGGCAGATCCATGGCTATAAGAACAATGGATGGGAGTCAGGGTGAGCTATAAGAACAATGGATGGGGCAGATCCAGGGTGGGGGCTATAAGAACAATGGATGGGGGCAGATCCAGGGTGGGGCTATAAGAACAATGGATTGGGGCAGATCCAGGGTGGGGCTATAAGAACAATGGATGGGGCAGATCCAGGGTGGGGGCTATAAGAACAATGGATGGGGCAGATCAGGGTGGAGGCTATAAGAACAATGGATGGGGCAGATCCAGGGTGGGGCTATAAGAAACAATGGATGTGGGCAGATCAGTGGTGGGGGCTATAAGAACAATGGATGGGGCAGATCCAGGGGTGGGGCTATAAGAACAATGGATGGGGCAGATCCAGGGTGGGGGCTATAAGAACAATGGATGGGGCAGATCCAGGGTGAGGGCTATAAGAACAATGGATGGGGCAGATCCAGGGTGGGGCTATAAGAACAATGGATGGGGCAGATCCAGGGTGGAGGGCTAATAAGAACAATGGATGGGGCAGATCCAGGGTGAGGGGCTATAAGAACAATGGATGGGGCAGATCCAGGGTGGGGGCTATAAGAACAATGGATGGGGCAGATTCAGGGTGGGGGCTATAAGAACAATGGATGGGGCAGATCCAGGGTGGGGCTATAAGAACAATGGATGGGGCAGATCCAGGGTGGGGCTATAAGAACAATGGATGGGGCAGATCCAGGGTGAGGGCTATAAGAACAATGGATGGGGGAGATCCAGGGTGGGGCTATAAGAACAATGGATGGGGCAGATCCAGGGTGGGGGTATAAGAACAATGGATGGGGCAGATCCAGGGTGGGGCTATAAGAACAATGGATGGGGCAGATCCAGGGTGGGGCTATAAGAACAATGGATGGGGCAGATCCAGGGTGGGGCTATAAGAACAATGGATGGGGCAGATCCAGGGTGGGGGCTATAAGAACAATGGATGGGGGCAGATCCAGGGTGGGGGCTATAAGAACAATGGATGGGGGCTAGATCCAGGGTGGGGCTATAAGAACAATGGATGGGGCAGATCCAGGGTGAGGGCTATAAGAACAATGGATGGGGCAGATCCAGGGTGGAGGCTATAAGAACAATGGATGGGGCAGATCCAGGGTGGGGGCTATAAGAACAATGGATGGGGCAGATCCAGGGTGGAGGCTATAAGAACAATGGATGGGGCAGATCCAGGGTGGGGGCTATAAGAACAATGGATGGGGGCAGATCCAGGGTGGGGGCTATAGAAGTCCATGGCATATCATAGTTCATTTCCTCGGAGTCTATGGCATGCACTCATATCTGTCTGTCTGTCTGTCTGTCTGTCTATCTATCTATCTATCCCTCTGTCTATCACATATCCCTCTGTCTTTCCAGTGTATACAGTATATCTTCTCTCTTCCATCATTCTCAGCTGTGTTTATCTCCTCTGTCCGGATTCTCTGGCACGCGCCGTACATCTCTTCTCTCAGCCGGGAATATTCTCTGCAGTCTTACGGCTGTTCTTTGGGACCTGATTTCTGGCCACCAAGAGAATAAAAACAAACGTATACAATATCCCTGACATATCCAGACGTAGCAGAGCTGATTCAGCTAATGACTTTCTTTATTTGTGCCCTGTGGCTCCAGAATGACAAAACCCAAATATTGAGCCCTTGTTATAGCCAACAAGCACTGCCAGCCCAGACACTTCGCAGCTCTTCCTGCAGTCCTATGTAAAGTTACGCTGAAATGTGAGCAATAGATCTGGAGACCAGGATTAAAATGCATAGGTTCTGCTCATGCAGAGCACAGCAGCAAATGACAAGCAATGCATAGTGTCAGATGGAGCAGTGTAAAGCCGTACATCACCAAGCACAATGCAGAGCGTCGGATGGAGCAGTGTAAAGCTGTACATCACCAAGCGTCAATGCCGAGCGTCAGATGGAGCAGTGTAAAGCCGTACATCACCATGCACAATGCAGAGCGTCAGATGGAGCGGTGTGAAGCCGTACATCACTAAGCACAATGCTGAGCGTCAGATGGAGCAGTGTAAAGCTGTACATCACCAAGCACAATGCTGAGCGTCAGATGGAGCGGTGTAAAGCCGTACATCACCAAGCACAATGCTGAGCGTCAGATGTAGCGGTGTAAAGCTGTACATCACCAAGCACAATGCTGAGCGTCAGATGGAGCGGTGTAAAGCCGTACATCACCAAGCACAATGCAGAGCGTAAGATGGTGCGCTGTAAAGCCGTACATCACCAAGCACAATGCTGAGCGTCAGATAGAGCGGTGTAAAGCCGTACATCACCAAGCACAATGCTGAGTGTCGGATGGAGCGGTGTAAAGCCGTACATCATCAAGCACAATGCAAAGCATCAGATGGAGCGGTGTAAAGCCGTACATCACCAAGCACAATGCAGAGCGTAAGATGGTGCGCTGTAAAGCAGTATATCACCAAGCACAATGCCGTTTTATAATGGGCTCCTATGGGCTGCGGATGCTGATCCAGTTATGAGCTTTTTGACAGCTCAAAACCGGATCAGGATCTGCATTTACTAACGCAAATGTGACCCTAGCTATTACTGTCTCTAAGTGAAAATGACAACGTTTTCCTGTGCTCTCTGCTAAAGCGCACTGCCTGGGGCTTCCTGTGAAGCTGCATCCATAGTAAACATGGGGTTACTATGGAGCAGCGTTCGCAGGAAGCACCCGACTTTAACGGTGTACATTACAGCAGGCATCCGGTTAACATGGGTGTTCAGTGTGGCCCTACCCTATCCCTTCGCTGTTCATATAAAACCTTAATCCTCTGCTGGTTGTTGTAGTGCCCCATGGCAGTCAGAGCCATTATACACAGGCCAGGTGCGGACATATCATTGGTACAGCTGCACTGGGACCCAAGGGGTAAGGGAGCCCATTTTTAGCTCCAATGCAGGTGTGCAATATGATGAGCTGGCGCTTCATACACTGACACCACAGGGCGCTTCATACACTGACACCACATGGCGCTTCATACACTGACACCGCAGGGCGCTTCATACACTGACACCACATGGCGCTTCATACACTGACACCGCAGGGCGCTTCATACACTGACACTGCAGGGCGCTTCATACACTGACACCACATGGCGCTTCATACACTGACACCGCAGGGCACTTCATACACTGACACCGCAGGGCGCTTCATACACTGACACCTCAGGGCGCTTCATACACTGACACCACATGGCGCTTCATACACTGACACCGCAGGGCGCTTCATACACTGACACCGCAGGTCGCTTCATACACTGACACCGCAGGGCGCTTCATACACTGACACCACATGGCGCTTCATACACTGACACCGCAGGGCACTTCATACACTGACACCGCAGGGCGCTTCATACACTGACACTGCAGGGCGCTTCATACACTGACACCGCAGGGCGCTTCATACACTGACACCACATGGCGCTTCATACACTGACACCGCAGGGCGCTTCATACACTGACACACATGGCGCTTCATACACTGACACCGCAGGGCGCTTCATACACTGACACTGCAGGGCGCTTCATACACTGACACCGCAGGGCGCTTCATACACAGACACCGCAGGGCGCTTCATACACTGACACTGCAGGGCGCTTCATACACTGACACCTCAGGGCGCTTCATACACTGACACCACATGGCGCTTCATACACTGACACCGCAGGGCGCTTCATACACTGACACCGCAGGTCGCTTCATACACTGACACCGCAGGGCGCTTCATACACTGACACCACATGGCGCTTCATACACTGACACCGCAGGGCACTTCATACACTGACACCGCAGGGCGCTTCATACACTGACACTGCAGGGCGCTTCATACACTGACACCGCAGGGCGCTTCATACACAGACACCGCAGGGCGCTTCATACAGTGACACCACAGGGCGCTTCATACACTGACACTGCAGGGCGCTTCATACACTGACACCTCAGGGCGCTTCATACACTGACACCACATGGCGCTTCATACACTGACACCGCAGGGCTCTTCATACACTGACACCGCAGGCGCTTCATACACTGACACTGCAGGGCGCTTCATACACTGACACCGCAGGGCACTTCATACACTGACACCGCAGGGCGCTTCATACAGTGACACCACAGGGCGCTTCATACACAGACACCGCAGGGCGCTTCATACAGTGACACCACAGGGCGCTTCATACAGTGACACCACAGGGCGCTTCATACAGTGACACCACAGGGCGCTTCATACACTGACACAGCAGGGCGCTTCATACAGTGACACAGCAGGGCGCTTCATACACTGACACCGCAGGACGCTTCATACACTGACACCGCAGGACGCTTCATACACTGACACCGCAGGGCGCTTCTTACACTGAGGCCTGTTTCACATCTAAGGTTGGTGTGCGTTTTGCTAAATTTGCGTTTTTACGCATGTGCGTTTCCAAAAACGCCAAACGCATGCATTTTTGCAAACACCGCACAAAACGTCGGGAAATGCGTCTAGCGCGGTGTTTGCAAAAACGCATGCGTTTGGCATTTTTGGAAACGCACATGCTTTTTTTCATGCATTTTTACATGCGTTTCCATTAAAATCAACGGGGGCAAAAACGCTAGCGTTTTTATGTGTTTTTAACGGTAAAAATGCCTAAAAATGCAAATTAAGCAAAACGCACACCAACCTTAGATGTGGAAACACCCTGAGACCACAGGGCGCTTCTATCTAATCTCCGCAGCCTTTAATATCATTTTTCATATGTAAATTCAATGAAAATCTTTTTGTCTAAAGGATTAGCGGTAACATGATGGAGAAAACATATGAAGGGAAGTCGCTCAGCGAGGAGACACGGAGGAGACAAGGTGCTGCGGCGCCGGCTTCATTTACTGATAGGAATATGCTGTATTGTGAGGACTATGAAGCATTAAATGAGCGATTATACACCGAGGACGTATACATTCCACTTATAGCTGACAGTAACAACATGTGCACAGGAAACGCTGAGAGAACACATGATCAGATCAAGGTCCATATCTAATATCATTAGTCAGATGTAGGAAATAGTACAATAAAGCAGATCTGAAGCTGGACTAGCGGATATGGACTGTACACATGGACATAGCGGGATATGGACTTGTGACACATGGACATAGCGGGATATGGGCTCGTCACACATGGACATAGCGGGATATGGACTCGTCACAACATGGACATAGCGGGATATGGACTTGTCACACATAGACATAGCGGGATATGACTCGTCACACATGGACATAGCGGGATATGGAATTGTCACACATGAACATAGCGGGATATCGACTCGTCACACAAAGACATAGCGGGATATGACTCGTCACACAAGGACATAGCGGGATATGGACTCCTCACACATGGACATAGCGGGATATGGACTCGTCACACATGGACATAGCGGGATATGGAATTGTCACACATGGACATAGCGGGATATGGACTTGTCACACATAAACATAGCGGGATATCGACTCGTCACACATGGACATAGCGGGATATGGAATTGTCACACATGGACATAGCGGGATATGGACTTGTCACACATAAACATAGCGGGATATCGACTCGTCACACATGGACATAGCGGGATATGGAATTGTCACACATGGACATAGCGGGATATGGACTTGTCACACATAAACATAGCGGGATATCGACTCGTCACACATGGACATAGCGGGATATGGAATTGTCACACATGGACATAGCGGGATATGGACTCGTCACACATGGAAATAGCGGGATATGGACTCGTCACACATGGAAATAACGGGATATGGACACGTGACACATGGACATAACGGGATATGGACACGTGACACATGGACATAGCGGATATGGACTCGTCACATGATGTATCGCATATGGACTGTGATACATGGACATAGTGGATATGACTCGCTACACAAATGGATATAGCAGGATATGGACTTGTTACACATGGAGATAGTGGGATATGGACTCGTCACACATGGACATAGCGGGATATGGACTCGTCACACATGGACATAGCGGGATATGGAATCATGACACATGGACATAGCAGGATATGGACTCGTGACACATGGACAAAGCGGGATATGGACTCATCGAACATGGACGTAGCGGGATACGGACTCGTCACACATGGACATTGCAGGATATGGTCTTGTCTCACATGGACGTAACGGGATATGGACTCGTCGCAAATGGATTTACCGGGATATGGACTCATCGCACATGGACATAGCGGGATATGGACTCCACACATGGACATAGCGGGACATGGACTCGTCGCATATGGATGTAGCGGGATATGGACTCCACACATGGATGTACCAGGACATAGACTCCACACATGAACTTAGTGGGATATGGACTCGTGGGACATGGACATAGCAGGATTTAGACTCCACACATGGACGTAGTGGGATATGGACTCGTGGAACATGGACATAGCAGGATATGTACTCCACACATGGATTTAGCGAGATATGAACTCGTCGCACATGGACGTAGCGGGATATGGACTCGTTACCAATGGATGTATCGGTATATGGACTTGTGACACACGTACATTGTGTGATATGGACTCGTCACACATGGATGTATCGGTATATGGACTCGTGATACATGGACATAGCGGGATATGGACTTGTGACACATGTACATAGTGGGATATGAACTCGTCACACATGGACATAGTGGGATATGGACTCGTCACACATGGACATAGCGGGATATGGACTCGTCACACATGGATGTATCGGTATATGGGCTCGTGACATATGGACATAGCGGGATTTAGACTCGTGACACATGGATATAGCAGGATATGGACTCGTCACACATGGACATAGTGGGATATGGACTCGTCACACATGGACATAGCGGAATATGGACTCGTCACACATGGACATAGCGGGATATGGACTTGTCACACATGGACATAGTGGGATATGGACTCGTGACACATGGACATAGCGGGATATAGACTCGTCACACATGGATATAGCAGGATATGGACTCGTCACACATGGACATAGCGGGATATTGACTCATGACATATGGATATAGCGGGATATGGAATCATGACACATGTACATAGCAGAATATGGACTATGACACGTGGACATAGCGGTATATGGACTCATCGCATATGGACGTATCGGTATATGGACTCATTACACATGGACGTAGCAGGATACGGACTCGTCACACATGGACATTGCAGGATATGGTCTTCTCTCACATGGACGTAGCGGGATATGGACTCGTCACAAATGGATTTACCGGGATATGGACTATACACATGGACGTAGCGGGATATTGACTCCATACATGGACATAGCGGGATATGGACTCGTCGCACATGGACATAGCGGGATATGGACTCCACACATGGACGTAGTGGGATATGGACTCGTGGAAGATGGACATAGCAGGATATGTACTCCACACATGGATGTAGCGAGATATGGACTCATCGCCAATGGATGTATCGGTATATGGACTTGTGATACGTGGACATAGCGGGATATGGACTCCTGACACCTGTACATAGTGGGATATGGACTCGTCACACATGGACATAGTGGGATATGGATTTGTCACACATGGATGTATCAGTATATGGGCTCTTGACACATGGACATAGCGAGATATGGACTCATCACACATGGACGTATCGGTATATGGACTCGTGACACATGGACATAGCGAGATATGGACTCATCTCACATGGACGTATCGGTATATGGACTCGTGACACATGGACGTAGCGGGATATAGACTCGTCACACATGGACGTTGCAGAATATTGTCTTTTCTCACATGGACGTAGCGGGATATGGACTCCACACATGGACATAGCGGGATATGGACTCCACACATGGACATAGCGGGATATGGACTCATCGCACATGGACATAGCGGGATATGGACTCCATACATGGACGTAGCGGGATATGGACTTGTCGCACATGGACGTAGCGGGATATGGACTCCACACATGGACAGAGCGGGATATGGAGTCCTCGCACATGAATATACACTCTGTGCAAAATTATTAGGCAAGTTGTATTTTATTGATTACACTGGGGAACACAATGTTTTAGGAGTTAGGTCTGACAACTGTTCTTAATTAATTTTTGGATGCTGAATCCAGAAATGATCTCAGTTTTTCTCTATCACGTCAAGTTTTTGAACTATATGATTTTTGTTTTCTCAAATATATGTAAACTACTGTACCTAAAAAGTGTTTTTTTTTTTTTTAAATAGTTCAAATATGAACAAAAAATGAAATATATAAGAAATAGGCATGACAAATATGTTTTTTAACACTATCATGTTTTTTACAAAGGATATATATATATATATATATATATATATATATATATATATATACAGTGCCTACAAGTAGTATTCAACCCCCTGCAGATTTAGGTGGTTTGATAAGATGCCAATAAGTTAGAGCCTTCAAACTGCAAACGAGAGTAGGATTTATTAACAGAAGCAGAAATCTTACAAACCAAAAAGTTATGTTGCTCAGTTGAATTTTAATAAATTTTAAACATAAAAGTGTGGGTCAATTATTATTCAACCCCTAGGTTTAATATTTTGTGGAATAACCCTTGTTTGCAATTACAGCTAATAATCGTCTTTTATAAGACCTGATCAGGCCGGCACATGTCTCTGGAGTTATCTTGGCCCACTCCTCCATGCAGATCTTCTCCAAGTTATCTAGGTTCTTTGGGTGTCTCATGTGGACTTTAATCTTGAGCTCCTTCCACAAGTGTTCAATTAGGTTAAGGTCAGGAGACTGACTAGGCCACTCCAACACCTTGATTTTTTCCCTCTTGAACCAGGCCTTGGTTTTCTTGGCTGTGTGCTTTGGGTCGTTGTCTTGTTGGAAGATGAAATTACGACCCATCTTAAGATCCTTGATGGAGGAGCGGAGGTTCTTGGCCAAAATCTCCAGGTAGGCCGTGCTATCCATCTTCCCATGGATGCGGACCAGATGGCCAGACCCCTTGGCTGAGAAACAGCCCCACAGCATGATGCTGCCACCACCATGCTTGACTGTAGGGATGGTATTCTTGGGGTCGTATGCAGTGCCATCCAGTCTCCAAACGTCACGTGTGTGGTTGGCACCAAAGATCTCGATCTTGGTCTCATCAGACCATAGAACCTTGAACCAGTCTGTCTCAGAGTCCTCCAAGTGATCATGAGCAAACTGTAGACGAGCCTTGACATGACGCTTTGAAAGTAAAGGTACCTTACGGGCTCGTCTGGAACGGAGACCATTGCGGTGGAGTACGTTACTTATGGTATTGACTGAAACCAATGTCCCCACTGCCATGAGATCTTCCCGGAGCTCCTTCCTTGTTGTCCTTGGGTTAGCCTTGACTGTTCGGACAAGCCTGGCCTCGGCACGGGAGGAAACTTTCAAAGGCTGTCCAGGCCGTGGAAAGCTAACAGTAGTTCCATAAGCCTTCCACTTCCGGATAATGCTCCCAACAGTGAAGACAGGTAGGCCCAACTCCTTGGAAAGGGTTTTGTACCCCTTGCCAGCCTTGTGACCCTCCACGATCTTGTCTCTGATGGCCTTGGAATGCTCCTTTGTCTTTCCCACGTTGACCATGTATGAGTGCTGTTCACAAGTTTGGGGAGGGTCTTAAATAGTCAGAAAAGAGATAATTAATCCACACATGTGAAGCTCATTGTTCTTTGTGCCTGAACTACTTCTTAATACTTTAGGGGGACCAAACAGAATGCTGGTGGTTTGAGGGGTTGAATAATAAATGACCCTCTGAATTAACTTTTAGCGCTTTAAAAAAAAAAAATAATCTTTGTGGCTGCAGTGCATTTCCCACTTCCAGGCTGATCTACAGTCCAAATGTCACAATGCCAAGTTAATTCCGCATGTGTCAACCAGCTAAATATGCAGGGGGTTGAATACTACTTGTAGGCACTGTATGTATATGCAAGTAACAAGTCTTATTACAGATATCAGTGCAATTGTGCATCTCTGGCAGGTAAGTTGTGGAGGAAAAACTTGACGTGCTAGAAAAAAACTGACTACATTTTTGGAATCAGCATGCCAATTTTAGTATAAATCAGCTCAAAAACCTAACTCAACAGAAATTTTTTTTCAAATTGTTCCCCAGTGTAATTTTTATTATTGATCAACAACTATGTTTTCAATCACCCAAAAGACTCAAATATCAAAGCTTAATATCTTTGGAAGTTGGAGGGGTTTTTAGATTTGGCTCTTAGGAGGATATTTATTAGTGCACGTAACTATTACTGTGCAGAATTATGAGGCAACTAAATAAGAACCAAATATATTCCTATCTCACTTGTTTATTTTCTCCAGGTAAACCAATATAACTGCACAAAATGTAGACATAAACATTTCTGACCTGCAAAAACAAAACCCCAAAAAATTAGTGACCAATATAGCCACCTTTCTCTATGATGACACTCACCAGCCTCCATCCATAGATTGTCATTGGCTTGATCTGTTTATGATCCACGTTGCGTGCAGCAGCCACCACAGCCTCCAGACACTGTTCCCAGAGGTGTACTGTTTTCCCTCCCTGTAGATCTCACATTTTAGGAGGGACCACAGGTTCTCTATGGGGTTCAGATCAGGTGAACAAGGAGGCCATGTCATTATTTTTTCCTCTTTTAGACCTTTACTGGCCAGCCACGCTGTGGAGTAGTTGGATCATGGGATGGAGCATTGTCCTGCATGAAAATCATGTTTTTCTTGAACAATACCGACTTCTTCCTGTACCACTGCTTGAAGAAGTTGTCTTCCAGAAACTGGCAGTAGGTCCGGGAGTTGAGCTTCACTCCATCCTCAACCCGAAAAGGTCCCACAAGTTCATCTTTGATGATCCCAGCCCATACCAGTACCCCACCTCCACCTTGCTGGCGTCTGAGTCGGAGTGGAGCTCTCTGCCCTTTACTGATCCAGCCTCTGGCCCATCCATCTGGACCATCAAGACTCACTCTCATTTCATTAGTCCATAAAACCTTTAAAAAATCAGTCTTAAGATATTTCTTGGCCCAGTCTTGACATTTTATCTCATGTTCCTTGTTCAGAGGTGGTCGTTTTTCAGCCTTCCTTACCTTGGCCATGTCCCTGAGTATAGCACACCTTGTGCTTTCTGATACTCCAGTAACGTTGCAGCTCTGAAATATGGCAAAACTGGTGGCAAATGGCATCTTGGCAGCTTCACGCTTGATTTTCCTCAATTCAATGGCAGTTATTTTGTGCCTTTTTTGCCCAACTCAATCCCTGCGACCCTGTTGGCTATTTGCCATGAAACGCTTGATTGTTCGGTGATCACACTTCAAAAGTTTGGCAATTTCCAGACTGCTGCATCCCTCTGCAAGACATCTCACAACTGTGGACTTTTCAGAGCCCATCAAATCTCTCTTCTGACCCATTTTGCCAAACGAAAGGAAGTTGCCTAATAATTAAGCACACCTTATATAGGGTGATGATGTCATTACACCACACCCCTCCTCATTACAGAGATGCACATCACCTGATTTACTTCATTGGTATTTGGCTCTCAGCCTATACAGCTTGGAGTAGGACAAAAGTATCATGTGATCAAAATACTCATTTGCCTAATAATTCTGCACACAGCGAAGCTGGATATAGACTCGTCGCACATGAACGTAGCGGGATATGGTCTTGTCTCACATGGACGTAGCGGGAAATGGACTCCACACATGGACGTAGCGGGATATGGACTCCACACATGGTCGTAGCGGGATATGGACTCATGGCACATGGACGTAGCGGGATATGGACTCCTCACACATGGACATAGTAGAATATGGACTCATCGCACATGGACGTGGCGTGATATGGACTCTTGCTGTAAGCGAATTATGTTAACATCTAAGGGGTTAAATAACTGCAATCAGAGCTAGCTCCAATGTCAGCACTTACCATCCATTACCGGCTGTATAACTCAGCTGACACCTGCAGTGTACAGAGCACTCTCAGCTCCTGAGACTAAACCATACATCTGCAGAACATGTCGTGGAGATTTCCCTTTGTTATCTGACATAAACTTAACCAAAATTCCATATAAACAGAAACAAACTCCATAGGGAATTAATGGAGTGGCGGTCAAGCATGGACACTCCTGCTCCATTCTAAGTTGAATAAAATACTGTATTTTGCACAGCAGGCAGAACCCGATCAGTTATAATGTGGATAATAGACAACTTATCGTTACTAAACAAACCCTTTAAATTACATAGAAACAATCTAGGGCCCATATTATTATTATTTAAATGGCCTTCTGCTCAATCTTGATCCATGGCAGATGGATCCACCATGATGGATGAACATTCTGTAGGAAGATTGATTTTGTGCAGCGTAGATAGGTCCACCAGGGTCTTCTCCAAGCCTAAATTGGTCCACCAGGTACTTCTCCAAGCCTAAATAGGTCCACCAGGAACTTCTCCAAGCCTAGATAGGTCAACTAGGGTCTTCACCAAGACTACATAGGTCCACCAGGAACTTCTCCAAGCCTAAATAGGTCCACTAGGGACTTCTCCAAGCCTAGATAGGTCAACTAGGGTCTTCACCAAGATTACATTGGTCCACCAGGAACTTCTCCAAGCCTAAAAAGGTTCACCAGGGACTTCTCCAAGCCTAGATATGTCCACTAGGGTCTTCACCAAGACTACATTGGTTCACCAGGAACTTCTCCAAGCCTAAACAGGTCCACCAGGGTCTTCACCAAGACTACATAGGTCCAGCATAGAGTATACAAGGTAACAATAACAAGGGTATAGACAATAACAATGGTGGGTTCAGAACCTGCAAGGGCAGTAATGAGTACAAATCACAATCATTACACCAATATTAACCAACCCCCAGGATGGAAAGGAATCCTATGAACCTTATACACGAAGTACCGTATGTGTGTAATATCCTGAAGAACCTGAAGAGATGGGCGAGGGAACAGAATTATAAATAAATAACTATACCATGTGCCCCAGGCCCCATGCGTATCGCAGCTTCGTCAGGGGAGATTGTTGTATGGAGCACAACAACGTCTTTAAATACCTGTACATCATAAAGGAACCGGCACCAGCTGTGTGTGTGCGGGCGGAGCGGTGGACCAGACATACATCATAATGATGGGATAAGGATACCACAGCCTTTAACCCATGTATTCCTCCTGCTGGCTCCCTTATTATTAATAAATATTTATATAACACCATTGGTTCCATGGCGCTTTACATGTGTATGGGCAGCCCCGCGAGGGCTCACAGTCTATAGGGGATGGGTGGGAGACAGTAGGAGGGGGAGAGGTGAGGGTGAAGTGGTGCAGTGAATTAGGTCTCAGTGTGGGTTATACGCTTGAAGGAAGAGATGGGTCTTCAGATTTTTCTTGAAGGTTCCCAGGGTAGGGAGAGTGTCTGATGTGGTGGGGGAGAGAGTTCTAAAGTATGGCGGATGCACGAGAGAAGTCTTGTATGTGGTTGTGTGAGGAGGAAATGTGAGGGGAGCAGAGAAGGAGCTCTTGAGAGGAGTGCAGATTGCGTGAGGGAAGGTATCGGGAGACCACGTCGGAGATGTATGGGGGGGGAAAGGTGATGGATGGCTTTGTATGTCAGGGTTAGGGTTTTGAACCGGGATCTCTGGGAATTGGGGAGCCAGTGAAGGGCTTGGCAGAGGGGGGGAAACGGGAGTAGCAGGGAGACATGTGAATGAGTCGGGCAGCGGAATTGAGAATGGTTCGGAGAGGTGCGAGGGAGGTAGTGGGGAGGCCGGTGAGCAGGAGGTTGCAGTAGTCAAGGCGGGAGATGAGGGCGTGGACAAGTGTTTTAGCAGTGTCTTGGTCAAGGAAAGAGTGGATTCGGGTAATGTTTTTGAGCTGGAGTCGGCAGGCGGTGGCGAGGGCTTGGATGTGGGGCTTGAACTAGAGGGAAGAGTGGAGGATTACCCCAAAGCAATTGGCCTGGGGGACGGGTGAAAGTGTGCAGTCATGAACAGTGATGGATAGGTCGGGAAGGGGGAAAGAGCAACTAGGGGGATGATGAACTCATTTTTATCCATGTTGAGCTTGAGGAAATGGGCGGAGAAGGATGAGATGGCAGACAGGCATTGCAGAATTTTGGATAGTAGGGAGGAGATGTCGGGGCCGGACAGGTAGAGCTGGGTGTCATCGGCGTAGAGGTGGTATTGGAGGCCATGGAACTCAATGAGTTGGCCTAGGCCGAGGGTGTAAATGGAGAAGAGAAGTGTTCCCAAGACTGAGTCTTGGGGAACTCCAACACATGGGGGGTAGGGCGAGGAGGAGGTGTGGGAGTGGGTGATGCTGAAAGTCTGGTACATTAGGTAAGAGGAGATCCAGGAGAGGGCTAGGTCAATGATGCCAAGAGATTGTAAAATTTGAAGTAGGAGGGAGTGGTCGACTGTGTCGAAGGCGGCAGAAAGGTCGAGAAGGAGGTGGACGGAGTAGTATCGCTTGCTCTTGGCGGTCAGTAAGTCGTTGGTGACTTTGGTTAGGGCTGTTTCGGTGGAGTGGTGGGGTTGGAAACCGGATTATAGGCTGTCAAAGAGGGAGCAGGAGGATAGGTGGGAGGACAGTTCAAAATAGTCGTGTTGTTCAAGTAATTTTGAGACGAAGAGGAGGAGAGATATGGGGCGATAGTTGGAGACTGTTGCAGGGTCGAGGGAGGGTGTTATTAGGGCATGTTTGAAGGATGAGGGGAAGACACCGGAATTAAGTGATATGTTGAAGAGATGGGTTAGGGCAGGGATGAGGACTGTGGTGAGGTTAGAGATGAGTTGGAAGGGGAGTGGGTCAAGGGCACAAGTGCTGAGGTATGATCATGCTAGAAGGGAGGAGAGGTGATCTTCAGTCATGGGGGAGAAACTACATTTGGGCGAGAGGGGTTGGGCGATGGAGGCAGGGGCCGAGGGGATTGTGGACCAAAGCTTTTTCTGATTTTGTCGATCTTCTCTTTGAAAAAGGCAGTGAAGTCATTGGCGGAGATGAGCAGAGAGGGTGGGGGTGCAGGGGGACAGAGTAGAGAGTTGAAAGTTTTGAAAAGTTGCTTGGGGTTGTGGGACAAGGCTGCTATTAGGGAAGAGAAGTAGTCTTGTTTTGCTGCGGTGAGTGCAGTTTTGAAGACAATGAGGGACTGTTTGTACAAGGTGAAGTGCTCTGTGGAGTGGGATTTCTTACATCTCCGCTCAGCCGCCCTAGTACGTCCGTCGAAGTTTTTTAGTGAGGGCAGTGAGCCAGGGATGTCTGTGTGCGCGGGTGTGTTGTATGAGAGGTGGGCAGCCTGGTCGAGGGCTGTGGTGAGAGTGGTGTTGTAGAGGGTGGCAGCTGCGTCAGCCTCTTGAGAAGAGGCCAAGTCTGAGAGAGGGACGAGGGACTCAGAGAGTGAGTGGAAGTCGATGAGACTAAGGTTTCTGAGGGGTGTTTCTGGTGAGGGGGGAGCATGGTTGTGGGGGAGAGGGAGGAGAAGGTCAGCAGGTTGTGGTCGGATAGAGGGATGGGTGAGTTTGCGAGGTCAGTGAGGGAACATAGGCAGGTGAAGACGAGGTCTAGTGTGTGGCCATCGTTGTATGTGGCGGAGGAGGTCCATTGGGAGAGGCCGAAGGAGGTGGTTAGAGACAGGATCTAGAGGCAGCGGTGTGGGGGGTGTCGATGGGGATGTTGAAGTCACCCATGATGATGGTGGGGATGTCAGAGGAGAGGAGGTGGAGAAGCCAGGTTGTGAAAGGGGTCCCTTCTTATTGAGATACTACTGTGGCTACTATGGTGACTATGACTTTGACTATTGACTGTGGTATTGGTGGTACCTGGCACTGCCTCAGCATGACTAGGCCTCATGAGGTTTGAAGGTATCGGTCCTTATAATCTGACTCTATGCCATATTACTGTTATGTTGCTATTTTCATATATCTTAGCAACACCCAACATTAATGCATTATACATTTAATGTGTCTAACATCCCCCCAACGTGCTTAGAGGGCCACAGGTGTACTATTGATACGGATCCGGTGTAACAATATCAGTGGGGCATCTACGGGATATTATTTATTATCTATTTAGTTATAATTCTGTTCCCTCGCCCATCTCTACACACCCTCCAGGATATTACACACACTTCGTGTAGAAGGTTGATGGGATTCCTTCTCATCCTGGGGGTTGGTTAATATTGGTGTAAAGATTGTGATTTGTCTTCATTACTGCCTTTACAGGTTTGAAGCCACCATTATTATTTTGTACACCCTTGCTATTTTACCTTGTATACCCTATACTCTATGCTTGAAGAAGACTTGGTGGACCTATCTAGGCTTGGGGAAGTTCCTGCTGGACCTATGTAGGCTTGGAGAAGTCCCTGGTGGACTATGTAGGCTTGGAGAAGTCCCTGGTGGACTATGTAGCTTGGATGAAGTCCCTGGTGGACCTATCTAGGCTTGGAGAAGTTCCTGCTGGACCTTAGTGAAAGTTCCTCTGGACTATGTAGCTTGAGAAGTCCTGGTGGACCTATTAGGCTTGGAGAAGTTCCTGCTGGACCTATGTAGTCTTGGAGAAGACCCTGGTGGACCTATTTAGGCTTGGAGAAGTTCCTGCTGGACCTATGTAGTCTTGGTGAAGACCCTGGTGGACCTATTTAGGCTTGGAGAAGTTCCTGCTGACTATGTAGTCTTGGTGAAGACCCTGGTGGACCTATTTAGGCTTGGAGAAGTTCCTGCTGGACCTATGTAGGCTTGGGAAGCCTTGGTGGACCTATTAGACTTGGGGAAGATTCCTGCTGGACTATGTAGGCTTGGAGAAGTCCCTGGTCGACCTATTAGGCTTGGAGAAGTTCCTGCTGGACCTATGTAATCTTGGTGTAGACCCTGGTGGACCCATCTAGGCTTGGAGAAGTCCCTGGTGGACACTTCTGATCACCACTACACCCATCTCTTCAGATCACTTACCTTTTCTCACCTTATTGTATTGCCATGTGTTTCTTGTATATACGGCTGCCAACAATTGAGTGCTGTTCAAACATGTAATGTTATTATATGTGGTCCATTCCCACGTGCCCTACTGTTTTTATTTGGTTTTACAATTCTCTCTGTATATGTGCACAAAAATAAAAATATTTTTTTCACTTTCCATACTATCTTGTGGCATACGTGCTCTACGCTCACATCATTGACCCTTTGTTTGTCATCCATCTTCAGTATTTGCTGTAAAAATGATATATTGACCACTTCATTAGTATAACATAAAATCAATATCCCGGCTTTAGCCTGAGGAAGGATTTACCCTTGGTTGAAACACCAATATGATTTAACACCCCCCCTGAGCCATGGAAATCCATTAGTAAATTGTCATGATATTGGCAGATTGTTGGGTCTGATTAGATGGGTCAAGTGTGAAATGGTGGCGGATCTGTGTACACGGAGCAAAGGAAGACCACGAGCCTCCAAACTACGGAGACATAAGTGTGCAGCCATATGGAGGAACACAACGTCATGGCGTTATTCTCCTGTGACAGCAGAACAATACATCCGTAATACAGAGACCAGATGGGTTTGACATGATTTGGTGGATTCTATAAAGAATAAGAGGCATATAAATTTACGGGTGCTGTGTTTTGGTTATATGGAGCTATTATATTTTCATGTGCATAATCCCTTTAAAAAAATTTAAACTGGCGGGCACCTGTACTCCTTGAATGCACTCTCCATTCATTCACTGATTCAATATGAGAGTAGGAGGAGACTTGAATTACTTTAGCACTTTACTTCCTCCCAGTTTATGTCAGCCGCTCAAACAGATAGTGACAGAACTCTGGATCTTCAGATAACCAAAATGGCGCTTTCTGCTTGGTTCCTCTCCATGTTTTTGTATCTTCCTTCTTTTATAAGCTCCAGTCCACCTTCCAGCCCTCTGCTAGAGTATTTTGCTTAAATCTCACCTCCTTGTGCAACTCAAGTTTTATCCTCCTCCTGCTATTCCAGTTTGACTCTTTTCAGCAACTCCATGCCTGAATTCAGCTTTCCACACTTGCTTCTAGCTGCTATCCAGTATCAAACTGCTCTGTGCTGTTGGTCTCTTCTTCAGTTCCAACCTGCCAGCCCTGCTTCATGTAAGCTAGTTTGCTTTACAAGCTGTTGGCAGCTTCCTGGTTTTGTTGATTGTTACAGTAGCAGTGCTATGGACAATGCAGGACTTTTAAGTAAAACTGCACTGCATCAGGTACTGGACTTGTTTTCAGAGACTTCAGTTCCCAGGTTTCCTGGGTGTGAACTGTACTCAGACTGTTGCTATGGCATTTCTCAGTGTGAACTCTGTCCACAAACTATTCTGCTTACAGTATTCTCAGTGTGAACTGTGTTCATAGACTGCTCTGCTATCAACATCTCTCTGTGTGATTTTTCTAAAGACTACTCCATTTGGCTTCTCTAAAATAACTATTATTGTGTGTTTTATGAACTTTCTTTTCTTGTGACTCTTTCGTTTGTTCCACTGCCATGTGTGTTAATGCAGACTTTTTCACCTTTAAACCTTGTCTTAGTCATATCTTTAACATAGTAACATAGTTTTTTAAGGTTGAAGGAAGACTTTAAGTCCATCTAGTTCAACCCATAGCCTAACATGTTGATCCAGAGGAAGGCAAAAAAAAACCCCATGTGGCAACACTAAGCTCCACATTGGGGGAAAAAATTCCTTCCTGACTCCAGATACGGCAATCAGACTAATTCCCTGGATCAACGCCCTATCAAAGAATCTAGTATATATAACCGGTAATATTATAGTTTTCAAGAAAGGCATCCAGGCCCTTCTTAAATGTTAGTAGTGACTCACTCATTACAACATCATGTGGCAGAGAGTTCCATAGTCTCACTGCTCTTACAGTAAAGAATCCACGTCTGTGATTATGATTAAACCTTCTTCCCTCCAGACGTAGAGGATGCCCCCTTGTCCCAGTCTCAGGCCTAAGAGTAAAGAGATCATTAGAAAGGTCTCTGTACTGCCCCCTCATATATTTGTACATTATTATAAGATCACCCCTAAGCCTTCGTTTTTCCAAGCTAAATAACCCCAAGTTTAATAACCTGTCTTGGTATTGCAGACCCCTTAGTCCTCTAATAACTTTTGTCGCTCTTCTCTGGACCCGCTCTAGTTCAGCTATGTCTTTCTTATACACCGGAGACCAGAATTGTACACAGTATTCTAAGTGTGGTCGCACTAGTGACTTGTATAGAGGTAAAATTATGTTCTCCTCATGAGCATCTATGCCTCTTTTAATACATCCCATTATTTTATTTGCCTTTACAGCAGCTGCCTGACACTGGCCACTAAATGTGAGTTTGTCATCTACCCATACACCCAGGTCTTTTTCAGTGGTAGTTTTGCCCAGTGTTTTATAATTAAGCACATAATTATACCCTTTGTTTCCTCTGCCCAAGTGCATGACTTTACATTTATCCCCATTAAAGCGCATTTGCCATTTAGCAGCCCAAGCTTCTAGTTTACATAAATCCTCCTGTAATATAAAATTGTCCTCCTCTGTATTGATTACCCTGCAGAGTTTAGTGTCATCTGCAAATATTGAGATTCTACTCTGTATGCCCCCTACAAGGTCATTAATAAATATATTAAATAGGAGCGGGCCCAACACTGACCCCTGTGGTACCCCACTGTTAACTGTGACCCATTCTGAGTGTGTTCCATTAATAACCACCCTTTGTTTCCTATCACTAAGCCAGTTCTTAACCCACTTACACATATTTTCCCCTATCCCCATTGCCCTCATTTTATGTATCAACCTTTTGTGTGGCACCGTATCAAAAGCTTTTGAAAAGTCCATATACACCACATCCACTGCATTTCCTTGGTCCAGTCCAGAACTTACTTCTTCATAGAAGCTTATTAGATTAGTTTGACAGGAACGGTCCCTCGTAAAACCATGTTGATAATGGGTCATGAGGTTATTTTTGTTCAGATACTCCAGTATAGCATCTCTTAGAAAACCCTCTAGGATTTTACCCACAGTAGAGGTTAAGCTTACTGGCCTATAATTTCCAAGTTCAGTTTTTGTCCCCTTTTTGAATATTGGCACCACATTTGCTATACGCCAGTCCTGTGGTACAGACCCTGATATTATGGAATCTTTAAATATTAAAAATAATGGTCTATCTATGACAGTACTTAATTCCTGCAGCACTCTGGGGTGTATCCCATCTGGGCCCGGGGATTTGTCAATTTTAGTGATTTTTAGACGATACCGTACTTCCTCTTGGGTTAAGCAGGTGACGTTTAATTGAGAATTTTTGTTATCACTGATCATATTGTCTGTCATGGGATTTTCTTGTGTAAATACTGTTGAAAAAAAGTCATTTAGCATATTTGCTTTTTCCTCATCCTCATCCACCATTTCACCCAGACTATTTTTAAAGGGGCCAACACCATCATTTTTTAGTTTCTTACTATTTATGTAGTTAAAAAATATTTTGGGATTCTTTTTACTTTCTCTGGCAATGAGTCTCTCTGTCTCAATCTTTGCTGCCTTGATTTGCTTTTTACAAATGTTATTTAATTTTCTGTATTTATTTAATGCTTCATCACTACCTACTTGCTTTAATTCCCTAAATGCTTTCTTTTTGTCACATATTGCACTTCTTACCGCTTTATTTAGCCATAGTGGTTTCCTCCTATTTCTAGCATGCTTATTCCCATAGGGTATATATTGTGCACAGGTCCTATTCAGGATGCTAATAAACATCTCCCATTTGTGTTGTGTACTTTTATGTCTCAGGACATCGTCCCAGTTTATTGCACTAAGATCATCTCTCAACCGTTGGAAATTTGCCTTCCTGAAGTTTAGTGTCCTTGTGGCCCCTCTACTACACGTCTTAGTAAAGGATACTTGAAAGCTTATTAAGTTATGATCACTATTACCCAAGTGACCTCCAACCCGTATATTTGATATGCGGTCTGGCCTGTTGGTTAATATTAGGTCCAGCAGTGCCCCCCTTCTTGTTGGGTCCTGAACCAGTTGTGAAAGGTAATTGTCTCTTATAGTTTTCAAAAACTTATTACCTTTGCTAGAACTGCAGGTTTCTGATCCCCAATGTATTTCAGGGTAGTTGAAGTCCCCCATAATAATGACTTCTCCCTGAGTCGCTGCTTCATCTATTTGCTTTATGAGGATATTCTCCTCCACTTCCATTATTGTTGGGGACTTATAACAAACCCCTATCAGTAATTTATTATTTTTTCCCCCTCCCCTTATCTCCACCCACAGAGACTCTACATTTCCATTAGATTCACCTATATTATCACGCAGGATGGGTTTTAAGGATGATTTTACGTATAAACATACACCTCCTCCTCGCCTATTTGTACGGTCATTTCTGAACAGACAATAGCCCTGTAAATTAACAGCCCAGTCATGACTCTCATCCAGCCAAGTCTCTGAAATCCCCACCATGTCATAATTATTTTCCAACAAAATCAATTCTAATTCCTCCATTTTGTTGGTGAGGCTTCTGGCATTAGTGAACATGCACTTTATGCATCTCTCTTTACCTCTATTCCTTCCTACTAGATTGACTGTTCTAACCCCACCCCCCATGCCACCCCCAATTTTATTACTTGTGCCCAGGTTACTGTTTACACTATCTTCCCCTCCTATACAATGAATACCCTCCCCCCCAATCCCTAGTTTAAACACTCCTCCAACCTTCTAGCCATTTTCTCCCCCAGCACAGCTGCACCCTCCCCATTGAGGTGCAGCCCGTCCCTAGCATAGAACCTGTAGCCAACAGAGAAGTCGGCCCAGTTCTCCAGGAACCCAAACCCCTCCTTCCTACACCAATTCCTGAGCCACTTATTTATCTCCCTAATCTCCCGTTGCCTCTCTGGTGTGGCACGTGGTACAGGCAGTATTTCAGAGAATACTACCTTGGAGGTCCTTGCCTTAAGCTTGCAGCCTAATTCCCTGAAATCATCTTTAAGGACCTTCCACCTACCTCTAACTTTGTCATTTGTGCCAATGTGCACCATGACCGCTGGGTCCTCACCAGCCCCTCCCAGTAATCTGTCAACCCGATCAGCGATGTGCCGGACTCGAGCGCCAGGTAGGCAGCACACTGTTGGACGATCCCTGTCTTTGTGACAGATTGCCCTATCTATTCCCCTAATAATTGAGTCCCCCACTACCAGCACCTGTCTGGCCTGCCCTACTCTCCTGTTTTCCCCCTTACTGGAGCAGACACTCCTCTGGCTTTCAGAGGTCATGCCCTGCTGCAGCAGTGCTGTACCTGAACTCACACCCCCCTCATCTGCCAACATAGCAAATTTATTGGGGTGTGCCAGATCAGGGCTAGCCTCCCTGGCACCCTTCCCTCTACCCCGCCTTCTAACTGTCACCCAGCTAGCTACCTCATGGTCCTGAGGCTCCATAGTACCATCCTCCCCCACATCTATCCCATTGAGCAGCTGTTCAGTGAGCAGCAGACTCCTTTCCATATTGTCTATGGATCTCAGCGTTGTCAGTCGTTCATTTAGATCCAGTATCTGGGCTTCCAAATGCACAACGTACTCACATCTCACACAGCAGTATGCACCCTCGGCCGGCTGGTCAAGGAATGCATACATGTGGCAAGATGTACACTGGATGGCATTGCCAATCATGGAGCTCATTTCCTAATGGGGATTGCACCAGACAGAAATGATAAGTAAAAAGAAATGCAAAGTATTAATAAAATACAACCAGCAATTCAGTAAGTCCTCCCTTCCAAACTCCCTGAATCCAAAGTCACTGAATCACAAGTCACACACTTACTTCTGTCGCACTTGCTCTGTCACACAAAGCTCGTCACACTCGCTAGACACTCAGATATATAGAGTTTTTTTCCCTTAGCAGAAAATCAGCCTGTATCTCAGTGCACTTCCAAGGGACTGGAAGCCCCAACCAGCTGCTTCTTATAAACCCTTAATTATGCACCCCCACCCTTAATTAACCCCTTGTAAGTATAGCTACACCACAGGTTTTAAGTGCAATTAGTTAACCCTTTAACTTACAGGTAGTAAAATAAGAGACTATAAACTTGTAGAGAGAAAAGAAAGATAAGAAAGCCCAATAAAATTAAAAGGTGAAAAAAAACAAAAACAAACAGTCAGCAATTCACACAGGTATTTGTTGCAGGATTCCCAAACACCTCCTCACTGAATCACAAGTCACACACTTACTTCTGTCGCACTTGCTCTGTCACACAAAGCTCGTCACACTCGCTAGACACTCAGATATATAGAGTTTTTTTCCCTTAGCAGAAAATCAGCCTGTATCTCAGTGCACTTCCAAGGGACTGGAAGCCCCAACCAGCTGCTTCTTATAAACCCTTAATTATGCACCCCCACCCTTAATTAACCCCTTGTAAGTATAGCTACACCACAGGTTTTAAGTGCAATTAGTTAACCCTTTAACTTACAGGTAGTAAAATAAGAGACTATAAACTTGTAGAGAGAAAAGAAAGATAAGAAAGCCCAATAAAATTAAAAGGTGAAAAAAAACAAAAACAAACAGTCAGCAATTCACACAGGTATTTGTTGCAGGATTCCCAAACACCTCCTCACTGAATCACAAGTCACACACTTACTTCTGTCGCACTTGCTCTGTCACACAAAGCTCGTCACACTCGCTAGACACTCAGATATATAGAGTTTTTTTCCCTTAGCAGAAAATCAGCCTGTATCTCAGTGCACTTCCAAGGGAAGTATTATGTTGTGCTAGTAGATTCCTTAGTTATCCACAATAGTTATTACAGAAAGATAGATTGATAGAACAAGGGAGTTAAGGCCCTGTCACACATAACGACACACCAGTGATCCCAATAACAATGTGCAGAGATCCCTGGTGCGTCATTTTTCACATCGCTGGTAATATGTCAAACAGGTATCTCACCAGCGATGTGAAAAACAACGCACCAGCGATACAGAATAATACGGAGGCTGTTGGGAATTGTCACTCCATAGCGTAGCATTGAGATCGTTGGTCATTGTCCCTTTCAAACACAACGACGTAGCGCTCCCAGCGGGAGTGCAACAACGTAGAAATGATCCAGAGCAGTGTGTAGCGATCAACGATCTCACAGCAGGGGCCAGATCGTTGGTGCGTGTCACACATAACGAGATCGCTAATGGGATCATTGTTACGTCACAAAATCTGTGACGCAACAGCGATCTCGTTAGTGATCTCGTTATGTGTGACAGGGCCTTTACTGTTGATGAATACAGATATATATCTTGTCTAAATGGTCTGTTGTCTGAAGAGATAACTTGCTTGCTAATAAAGTCCTTTAATTCTAGCAGCCTCTGCACTATCTTTAAGCAACATATAGGGTGTACAAGCTGAAGAGATGAAGAGAAAGACATAGTGATTCTGGCAGGTATAATAAACTATTAGGCTCAAATAAACTGTTCTGTCTCTTTCTAATGGATGCAAATCCCAAGTGTTCATATCATCAGTCAATTAGATAATTGTGTAACTTGTACTCACATCACCAGACGTCAACAGACAGTTTAACTTGGCCAGAAAGATGACTTGTAGTAAGACCAGGAGAAACTCTGTAGTTTTCTTCCAAAATCTTGTATTAAGTACAATGTAATGGCAAGTAAAAAGGAGTAATCTGTACAGGGTAGTACACATGCGTCTTCAGTAATGGCTTCTCTAGACTAAACTGAGGAGGAAGGGAGGAGCAACTGGGAAGGGAACAGGGTCAAACGTCATGCAGTCTAAATCTACCTAGCAACAACAGGGACATTTCCTGATTGGAGGAAATGCATAACATACAGAAAATACACATTACAGGTTGTTCCCATTCGTGGGACACAACACAAACACCATGACTAAGCTGCAGCTCTGCTATATCTGTAATATGGCAGATGACAATAACAGGTTTCTAATAGTGAGTTAGAAGGTAGGAGAGATCTGCAATACTAATGACTGAGCTTGGAAAGAAAGGTTTCACAAAGGTTCTGTACATGATGAAATAAAGCACATTGTGAAGGGCTTTTTTCCATTTAAGATTAATAAAAAGGTGCTAAAGGCTGTAACATTTGTGCCGGTGTCTGCTTCAGCCACAAGGTGGCGTCACACTGTTGTGGCGGATGATGCTGGGACTTGTTCCTGGAACTTGTGGTCTGAAGATGCGGGGTTAATCTGTTATTTGGTTTCTGTCTGCTCTGGGTAGCGCTGTCCTATTTACACCCCAGAAAGCCAGCTCTCAATACCAGTCAATAGAGTGTACCCCGGTTGGTGCGTCTGTCTTGAGCTCCTGTATTCTGACCTGATTTTCACGTTTATTCTCCTCAGCCTTTACACTTGATTTTTCACTTGTTGTCTGATTCTGCTCCTGACGTGACCTCCTGGATCTGACGTGGCTTCCTGATTATCCTTCTTGCCAGCTAGCCTCGCCGAACAGCAGCTGACTCTGCGGCCCTGACCCTGGGACTGCTGTATATGTCCATATTCCTGCACAAGGGATAAAGTAAATCTGTCAGGTCGTTCTATACCTCTAGCCTATCACTAGCTGTCCCTGCTCCTTGGTAGCTGTTCCCTAACCATCCCTCTCTGACCTAAACGTGCTCTATAAAGATTTAGAAAAATGCTTTTTAACTTACAAGCAGTCTCCATTCGGAGACTGTAAAGGCGGGATCCAGGGCTCCATTGTCCCCTCCTCGCTGACTCTCGGGACGCCCAGTTGAGTGTTCATCGTCTTATTGTTTTTAACACCTCCTTTTGAATTTCCCGCCTTCTCTGCTGCATGATATACTGGGCCGGAACGTCAGTCATATCTGGCCCCTGCATTGTGGAGGCTGATCATGTGATAGACCCGGCTCTGGCGCATGTGCACTTATTGAAGCCGGCCGTACACGTCATGACTCCCAGGATGCTCCAGGCCGGATTGACGTGTACAGCTCGGCTTCAATATGCCAATGAATTGATAATGCCAGTCAGCAGTGTTCAAACTGTGATTAGAAATGGAAAATCAGGGGCTCTGTAAAAACCAAACCCCCAATCAGGTAGACCAACAAAAATTTTGGCCACAACTACCAGGAAAATTGTCCAAGATGCAAATAAAAACCACATATAACATCAGCTGAAATCCAGGACTCACTGAAAACTAGTGGTGCGGCTGTTACAAGATGCACAATAAGGAGGCACTTGAAGAAAATGGGCTGCACGATCGAGTCGCCAGAAGAAAGCCATTACTGGCAAATGCCACAAAGTATCTCACCTACAATACACCAAACAGCACAGAGACAAGCCTCCAAACTTCTGGAACAAGGTTATTTGAGGGATGAGAACAAAATTGAAGTTTTTGGCCACAACCATAAACATTGTATTTTGAGAGGTGTCAACAAGGTCTAAGATGAAAGGAACACCATTCCTACTGTAAAGCATGGAGGTGGGTCTCTGATGATGTGGGATGTGTGAGCTACATAAGCACAGGAAACCTGGCGAAGTTGAAGGAAAGATGAATGCAGCACGTTATCAGCAAATACTGGAGGGAAATTTACACTCATCAGCCCGCAGCTGCGCATGGGATGTAATTGGACGTTCCAACATGACAAATCCAAAACACAAGGCCAAGTCAACCTGTTTTGGCTACAGCAGAACAAAGTGAAGGTTCTGGAGTGGCCATCTCAGTCTCCTGACCTCAATATCATTGAGCACTCTGGGGAGAACTCAAGCAAAGCCAGATCATGCAAGAAAGCCCAGGAATTTACAGGAACTGCAGGCTTTTTATCAAGAAGAATGGGCAGCTTTACCATCTGAGGAAAATAAAGAGCCTCTCCACAACTACCACAAAATATTCAAGCTGTCATTGATGTTAGAGGGGGTAATACACATAGTAAGAACTGGGGGATGTGAACTTTTGATCAGGTCAGTTGGATGTTTTTAGGGTTTTCAGTATGATTTAAAAAGAGAAAACACAGTAATGACAATAAATGGCTTCACCCAACCACTAACCATGAAGTGGGAAAAAAGACAATGTGTTATTATTCATGTTCTCTGAAAAAGGCCAAGAAAGAAAAAGATCTGCCGGGGCATGGAAACATTGGAGCACAACTGTACAGTTGTTTGCTTTTCTTCACACTCGACCATAATATACAGTGTTTTTTTTTATTCTTAACCACTAATGTAGAGAAATACACAGGTTAATAGAGGAAATCATAAGAGCTGAGAGTCTTGGAGCCTCGTTCTTTCTATCTATTGATTTCTCTTCCCTGATAATCCACTTGACCAGAGAAACTGGCAAATTGCTCACACATGTCACTTATGGAAAGCACAATGCGGTTGTTGGGTCTTTCAGTGGTTGTGCATGTACATCATCGCAGATATTGCACCCAGACGTCCAATGCCGATGACGTTGGTGACAAATGACACCTTGTGATTTTGAGTGAATTTATTAGACTGGGGCTACTAAGATCACGGTGTCGCATTGTGACCTCGTATGTAATCATTACTGATGACGTCATATAGTGACCTCCACTAAATATCACATAATAATCCAATGTGTGAGAGTTTATGTTGTGATCTCAAGTTGCACTTGACCCAACGCAAGTTCATAGCTAAAAAATATGTGCAGGACAGCGAGTTTCACAAATTATTATTATTATTTATTTATAGAGCACCATTGATTCCGTGCTGCTGTACATGAGAAAGGGTTACATACAAACAAGTTAAAAATACAATGAACAAACTAACAGTGACAGACCGATACAGAGGGGGACCCTGCCCTTGTGGGATTACATTCTACAGGCAATGGTGAGGGAGACAGTTGGTATGTTGGGTGTACGCCTCGTGGTGGTGAGCCTGGTGTTGCCAGGTCATGGTGGTGGGAGAGCGTGGGTAGCCGGATGGTGGTGGAGCCCAGGGCCAGTGGTGGTGGAGCACGGGTCCAGTGGTAGTGGAGGCCGGATTGCCCAGTGGTGGTGGAGACAGCCGGGGTCCCGAGTGTGTGGTGGAGCACATGGGTACCTCAGTGGTGGTGGAGGTGGCCGAGTGGGATCCAGTGGTGGTGGAGCACGGGTCATGGTGGTGGTGAAATGGGTGGAGCACCCCGTGATACTGGATTGCAGGCTGTAGGCTGTTCTGAAGAGATGGTTTTCAGGTTCCTCTTGAAGCTTCTGAGTGTGGGGGACAGTCGGACATTTTGGGGTCAGAATTCCAGAGGATGGGGGATGCTCGGGGAAGTCTTGCAGGCGGTTAGATGAGGAACGTACAAGTGTGGAGGAAAGAAGGAGATCTTGGGAGAAGATCGAGTGGTTATCGAGTTGGATATATCAGAGGAGGAGATTTAGTGAATTGGATACGCTGGGGAATTTGGAGCAAATGTTCTCTTATCTTAGAAATTCTACATATCACATATAGTCCCACACCTTATAGGGGGTTTTCCACGAGCAAAGTTCACTTTAAAGTTGATTTTAATGAATAGGTCTTGGAATAATAATAATTTAAACTTTGAATGTGTTTAAAAAATGTTCCTGTGCTGAGATAATCTTATATATGTGTCCCTGCTATGTACAGTGTAATGGATGTGTCTCACCGTACAGGGACATGGTCTGATCATACCACATCTCCTGTGCTGAGATAGGCTAGGGTCACATTTGCAGTGTTTTTTGCCATCCCCGCAGCTGCAGGGATGAACAAAGCATCCGGCAACCGGATTGCACATTATGAGCAATACGGTTACCGGATGCAGGTTTAGGGACACATTTTAAATGCAAAATGTGTTTGAAGGCACTTGAGATTACCGCATCCGGATCTGGATGCAGTAATCGCAATCTGCCTTCCAGGTGTGACCCTAGCCATAATCTTATATGTGCTCCTGCTATGTAGTGTGTAATGGATGTGTCTGACTGCACAGAGACATGGATGTGACATAACGTTCTTGACAGTGAATGATGACAATGACAGTGATGGAGAAATATGGTGGGTACCTTTTAGTCGCTTGATCAGTCACTCCCTCTCTGCATCCTTGCTGTTCCTCATCCCCTACCTTTGTCCCTGGGTTGAAAGATTCCAAAAAGTTATGATGGGTCTCAACTTTTGATGGGGAGGTCTGAGGGAGATGGTTCTGGTGCTGTCAGATCCAGCTGGATCACATTTACATTTAGAGACCAAACATGGTTTTCCTACCTGCCTTCTGCTAGCTGTTCTCCGTATTTCCCCACCCAAGGGCGTTAGGACGAACCAGGTGTGCGGGTGGCTTGCCCTCATGATTCTGACTCACCGTAGCGGGGCTCAGGCCTCAGGCAATAGCTACTGTCACGGTTCCATGTGGAGGCCAGAAAGGCCCAGTGGTCAAAGTAAAAGGGATAGGGTAATTTGGTAATAAAAAGTCTGTCTCGTGACGCCACCTGTGGGTATCCGGTGATTGCACCGGCCTGCTTAGACCTCTGGGGATGTGCGGCAGCTAGATGGAAGCGCTCCCCACAGGACGACCGAGAGTCCCCGGAGTCAATGGATGGGGTTGAAGGGAATAGGGTAGCGCGGTCGTGTCATGCGACCGGAAAGAGGGACACATACACACAAGTCTGTTCGGTACCTTTCACTGGTGTTGACAGGTACGCTCAACCAGGGATGAAGTAGACACTTCAGGAGTTCCACAGCAAGCAGTGGTGTAGGCTTCCTAGTGTACATAGCTTCAGGTAGAGTCTGACAGGTATGGAACCCAAACAGACCAGAGTTGCACTTTTTGGTGTGACTTCTTACACCCAGGTTTGCTGCACTGAGGCACTTTTAAAGGAATACTATCGATTTCTCAACTACGGGCTCTCATTTGGCGGTGCTTCGGCGTCCGGGGGAGCTAAACCCCCTCGTTGTGGTGCTGGTTTCTCTACAGTCTGCACTATGGCTCTTGTAGCTCGGACCCAGTGTCTGGAACTCTGTCAGGGGAAGTCGAGATGACTCCTTTGCCCTTGCTTGGTAAGTTCTCCTGTTCCTATGACCCTTTTTTCGAGGGTCTACCACTCTCCAGGTGTGTGCTGGTATGGGCCAGTGTGGCTCCAGTACCAGGTAGTTCTTAGCTGTTTACAGTTCCTAGTGACTGCACACTCCAGGTTTCTCCCGAGGACCCTTTTAAGGGAAACTGGCTTAGCAACCAGTGGAGCTCCTACAGGTCTGGGGTGAAGTGTGTGTTATCAGTGGGTCTGCATGGATACCTGGCTGAAAGTGCAGTACCCAACATGTGTTACTGCCTACTACTAAAGCACCACCAGGCCATGTACCCGCTGTTTGCGGTGACACGTTGGCTTCTGCTACTCCTACAATACCCTCTTAAGGCGTTCTTGCCATCTCCCAAGCAGTAGTCCAAACATTGCTATGCCTGCTACCAATACCAACCAGCCAGCTAGTTACCTGCTGTTTTGGTGACATTAGGAGAATTGTCCACCAAAATTCCAAAGTTAATACTTTTTATGTGGGAATTGGCCACTTTGTGGTGCAATTGGCCATCCTTTCTTGGGGAGACATTCTTGTGTGCGTGTGTGTGGTTTTGCGTATTCTACCAGGCTTCTGCAGTGCTACGTTCAACACTCCTTGTATCTCCTCGAATAGTTCGCAAGGCCTGTTGAGCCATACAGTTCGTGACATTTGTTTTCAGTGTGGTCCTGAGATTAACTGCCTAGTAGCAATAAGTTACTTGCCTTCACAAAGCAACCAAACTTTACAGGTTGGCTCTCTGTAGTTCCTCATAAAAGATTTATTTTGAATTACACTGTGATTGAAGGACATTTCTGTGTGTTGTGTTGTGGTTGCGATTATTACCTAGGCTCTACTGAGACGGCTACACCTGTACTCATCTTATTCTATTAACTGAGTTGGATACAGTATGGAAATTGAGGGTATTTAATGACCTTTTTGCCAATATAGTGGCGAACATATGCCTGTTCAGCAACAAACACAAACTTTACAAGGTTTGGTCATCTTAGTTCCATATTTTTAAAAGTAACGTTTTGAGGAATTTAAGCTGTGTTGCTGTCACTTGGAGAGATTCAATTACAAACTAGTATAAATCTAGTCCACTCTAAATTGTTGTTATAAGCCCAGCTTAAGTCTGTCTGAAATTTTCTGAGGAGCAGTCATGTGCGCCTATCATTGATGATTGATTGCCCCTCTGTAACAGAAAACATGCTCTCACATGACACTAGTGGCAGGGCAGGCCAGCGCCTCCAAGGCGTATAAGTATAGGTCAGGCCAAGTGTTCAGCTTGGATGCACAATAATTAAAGGGAAGTGAATCATCATGAATGACGCAGGTATGGTCAGTTAAATATCCCCTTATCATCTTGTTCAAGTTCTATCTCCTTGGCATTGTTACAGGCACAGCTAGCTCTTGCAGATATGCTGGTTTATTGAAAATGGCCAAGATTGTGCACATTTTCCACCCCACTTCTGTAGTAGCAGCTGTGTGTGTCTCTCTCCATTAATCATTGCTGTTGAAAAGAGCTGGTACCTCTACCGCCAGCGTTGTCAGAAGGTGATGTTTTCAGCAAGTGATGTATAACAGCACCTCTTGAAGGATGCCATTGTGCAACTGATTTGTAACTCAAAAAGGAGAGAACAAATATTCTCCTTGTAGCGTCGGTCGAGAAATGTGGCTAACCAGTATAGGTTGTTGGCGAAAATGTGTATTACCCGAGGGTCTTAAAAAAACACTTATGAACTGTGCCATGTGAGCCAACCTTCAAACAGGCAAAGGTTCTGTGTCACCAACACAAGGAACAATACCCATTCTCTCCTCATGCTGCCTTGCCTTCACCTCTCCAGCCCATCCAAGTTGGGGTTGGGAGTCAAGTCTGTAGCAGTGGGAGTCCACTTGATGAGGGTTTTCCCAACTGTATAAAGGAGGGTCCTCACAAATGTATAAAGGAGGGCCCTCCAAAATGTATAGGGGGCCCTCCCAAAAGAGTAAATGAGGGCTCTTCCCAAGGTATAGAGGAGGGCTCTCCTTAATGTACAAAGGTGGGCCCTCCCAAATGTATAAAGGAGGCCCCTTCAAAATGTATAGTGGGCCCTCCCAAATGAACAGAGGAGGGCCCTTTCCAAAGTACAGAAGAGGGCCCTCCCAAATGTATAAAGAAGCACCCTCCAAAATGTATAGGGGGTCCTCTTAAATGAATAGAGGAGAGTCCTTCCCAAAGTATAGAGGAGGGCCCTCAAAAATGTATTAAGGAGGGCCCTCCCTAATGCACAGATGAGATGACCTTCAGTGCCAGCAACCATGACTTTGCTTATGCTGTGTGATTCTTAAAGAGGACCTGTCACCCCCTGGTGCTATGCTAACTGAATGTAGCATGTCTCCAGCATTCAGGGAAAGGGCCCCCCATGTCTCTAGCCCCCCTGTAAGCTGTTGAAAAGACTTTATAAAGTGTACAGATAAGGAGTCCGGAGGGACTTACTCAGTAATGAGTCATCACTGTTGCTGGTGTCTCCCCGCCTCCACCCCTTTCTGTTCCACCTCCAGCCCTCTCTTGTTCAGCCTCCTGTATGTGTCATTGCTGAGGCCTGGAGGTGGCACAGAGAGGGCTGGAGGTGGCACAGAGGGGGCTGTAGGCGGGGAGGACACCAGCAACAGCAATGACACATACAAGAGGCTGAATAAGAGAGGGCTGGAGGTGACACAGAGAGGTCTGGAGGTGGAGAGGACACCAGCAGCAGCTTGTATAGATAGCCCTCCGAAATGAATAAAGGAGGGCCCTTCCCAAAGTATAGAGGAGGGCCCTCCCAAATGAATAGAGGAGGGCCCTCCCAAACATGCATTACAGGGCCACCACTGGGCCCTCAATACACTCAGATTTGCAGGCCCTTTGAACAATTGATTTGAGGGCTGCAGAATGACTTGGAGGATGAGGAGGAGAGACAGTAACTGGCATACGAGTAGATGGAAACCATGATGGAAGTTGGGCCGACTACTCTTGGCATGTGTAGGATATGTGATATGGCGTCCCATGCTGCCACCCTCCACCAGGTTCACCCAGTGTGCCGGCACAGAAATGTTTCATCCCTCACTGTCCACAACAAATTCTTCACGTGCCTGTTGTTATGATGACCTTCCTAGTCACAGCATTGGTGGCAGCACTGTTGATATTGTTTCACACATGCTTGTTTAAGTCATGGACAGCACACTGTCTAAAATAGTGGCTGAGTTTCGTGGGGCAGCCACAGGAAAGAGATCACGTAAGCATTCTGTTCCCACAAGCCTAAATGTCAACATCTCCACAGATAGCAATCTGGCAATGTGCGATTTTAGTATTTGTGCCTACTGTGGGTACGTGGTTGGTTATTTTGCTTGGTTAACTAAGTGGATTAGGTTGATGTTTGCTTTCTTTTTGCAAATGCACCTTGTGGGCAGGAGATATAAGCACCTACTGGATAGACAGCAGATTGTCAAGGACAAAGCACAGGCAACATGGCAGTGGTTTGAGCCGCAGACACAGATTTGGTACCCTGGTGTGCCACCCACCTACTGCAGTGCTTGGCTGCCATGTGGATACGTATACTCGTGGTGCTCAGGTTGCCTTTGCACTGGCCTCTGCTCAGCTTGGTTTGGCAGATGCTACAGATTACAATGTTTTCCTCTGAAGGACTTTCAGTTAAAAAATTCCAGACAGCCCTGACTTGGGCCACAGTTGGGGTATTCTTGGGCACAGTTGACCCAGTTCTCAGTCTGGTGTTACGTATCAATCTTCCTCTGTATTGCTGTGCTGGCTATGCATGCCAACGGCCCAGGTCAGATAAGTGGACTCATCATCAACCAAAATCTATGTTATCCTCCTTCACAATTGAGATTGTAGGTTGACCTGCTGGCAACTGTGTCTCATCATCATCGCCTTAAACATCTGAAGACAGTAAATCAGGTTCCTCAAAGTGACTTTCTTGTGGCCATAGGTCCTCAAATACTACTCAATGCTCCCAACCTCCCAAATGTATAGAGGGCACTCACTAATGTATAGAGGACCCTCCCAAATGAATGAAGGAGGGCCCTTCCTAATGTATAGAGGGACACCCAGGCCACGCACTACACTAGGTCCAGGTCAGGATTAGGGCAAGATTACTCCTATGGGAGAGCACAGTCCCTGGTCCTGTCTGGAAGGAGCAACCAGGGTAGTGGGGATGGATGGAGAGGAAGTAGCCAGAGGGAGCACCTGGGGAGGAGTGAAGTTAGAAAGCACACACGTAGATGACGTGGGACATGTGACAGAGGGTATAAATAGAGTGGGAAAGATCTAGAAGGACAGTTGAACAGCAAGAGTCGAGTTGGCGGGAAGCTAGAGGAAGGAAACCTGTCAGAGAAGGAAAAGAACTCGAGAGAAGTGTCCAGAGGACTGGAGCTAGTGAGAGCTCATCCTGAGGCCAGACTGAAAAGCAGAGAAAGAGAACCAGGTGGCTCCAGGACGAAGAGAGGGTCCCAGAGGCACGGGCAGTGAGCAATGCGCCCATGGGGCTCATATCCATTGTCAGGTGCAGGCAGTGGAGAGACCAGGCTGCAGAACAGGGGCACCGAGACCCCAAGGCTAGTGGAGAAGACAGACAAGGCTCAACTAGCAACCCGGAAGCTGTGGTACTTCCATGGTGACACAGTCGACAACCGCACACATCTGCTGAAAAGGTGGCAAAGAGAGGGTTAAGGGGAGATACTACAAAGTGGCCCTAGGAAAAACCCACAGCTGCTGGCTCAGAGCTCTGTGTGGCGAAGCGCAAGGCAAGAGGGCGAAGCAAGCACAGTGTGAGACGACCGAGGAAGGAAAAGAGAAGTGGCACCGGTTACGTGCCATCCTCCTACCCAAGAGTAGCTGGATCCCTGCCTACGAGAACCCAGTGCTCAGCAGGCTGTTGCACAAGTAACAGTGAGTAAAAGATCTGAAGACTGCAATCTGCTGTGTCTGTGAACTTTCTTGACACGTCGGGAGCACCAGAGACATAACTACCAACTCACTCAGGTACCATCTGCTGCCCTGGGGGTCAACCCTACCTGTAGAGGGCTTTACAACGCTGCTGCCTCCCTACCATTGGTCCCCAGAGGAACTGTCATGCAGCAGCGGACATCTATAGCCGCAACCTGCTGGTAGCGTCACATAAAACAGTTATCCCCAGGTCTGGTCATTCCTTCTCTAATGAACTTTCCTTGCCTCGCGACCTTCCCAAAAGGAGAGAGCCACCCACACCAAACTTTTAATGACACTGCCAGGGTCACAGACCCGGGTCTCAACTCCTGTGACTCCCGTGAAGGCTCAAAACCCGGTTCCGAGTTTTCGAAGACCCTGGAGGGGCGTGTCAAATAGAGAAGGCCCTTCCCAAAGTATAGAGGAGGGACTGCCCAAATGTCTAAGTAAGAGCGGTCCCTCCAAAACGTACGTTACAGGGACTCCAGAGGCCTCTGAGGTCAAAGATCAACATATCTACTGGTACTTTGTAGCTGGCCTTGTAAAGTGTTGGGGAATAGCTAACTAAAAATGATGTATGGCAGGGGGACCTTTCAAAATGTATAAGTCAGGGCGCCCCCACTTGTAAAAGGCGACAAAAAGGTACAACAGTGTGTGTGAACAAACGCTAAAAGCGATATTTTTTTGTTTCTCTAGTTTATTTAGCCTTATATACAAGTGATTATGCAGGAAAACTGTTAGTGGACCTTTTTGGCCTGTTAAATGCGATTTAGGTTAGGTTTGGTAGGGTTTCTTGTGTATCTGTAAAAGTGGCGTAATCCTGCGACAAAGCTATTCCCACAAACCATATGTGAGTAAGAAATGTCTGCAGGCAGATTCCCCAGGCTCTTCCCATTCTGTTTCATCACTTTCTCATCCATTTCAGCCTTTTCCTCAAGCCCCCACAGACTACACCTAATCCATAGGTGTGGTATCCCACTCCCAGGTAAGATGAGGACACAATACCGAGGTGCACACACACACCTTGTACCTAACACACATCCTAACTCCAGGCCAGGGGATGAAGGGAAAGAAACGAGCAGACCCCATCACTGGCTAGAAGAGGGAACAGGTTAAAAAGGGGGTGGGAGGAGAGAGAGTTAGTCCGCCAGAAGAGGGGTAGAAGAAGGAGTAGAAAGAAGAGAATTAGGATTTGGAGCAGACAGAGAAAGATGGAGTTCTAGGGGAGAAGTAGAGGAGGATCAGCGCAGAAAGGGCAACCTGGAAAGGCATATAGGTGAAAGGCATCGGTGGAGTTACCCTGGACTGCCTGGGAGTTGACCGGATCGCTGACCCGAAGGACACGGTGCTCCAGCTGGCCTGCAACTACTAAGAACTGTGAGCAAAGGTGAAAGAACTGCACCCTTGGTGTCCTCCTGCTTATGCAGACCCTACAATGCAGTTATAACTACCACCATCCACATAGACTGTCAAATCAAGTCCCAGGGGCCTGCTCCACCTGTGGGGAGTATTACCATCCAAACTGCCGCAATATCCATCTCCTGAGGCCTACCTAAGCAGCGCTGGCCAATCCTGACCAGGTACCACAGGTGGCGTCACGAAAGACATTATAATTCCCTGAAAATACCCCTTAAGTGGACGGTCTGGGCCACAGAGCTGGGCTACTGCCACCGTGACTACCCCAAAATGACTGTCGGCCCAGTGACCGAGTACCCCGGCCCTTGCGACCGCTCCAGATCCGTTCTAACGAACGATTACTGGACATTTGAACATTTGAATTAAAAATATTTTGTAAGCCTTACTAGAAGCAGATTGAGCCAGGATCGGGGAAATTCACGGGAAGACCGGAAGGTCGCCACGTAAATATTTTGGCTTTTTTTCATCCACAGCTGCAAGAGGAGCCCGGATGGTAAAAGTCAGATAAAATTAACTCCGCTCAGAGTCTTTGTGCTTTTCAAGAGAAATATCGCTGAATTCTAGTTTTAAGGTCAATGTCAAACTGGAAATAAAGTGCAGATGTTCATTTAATCATTGGGGCAATGAAATCTGCCCGGAAGAACAATCCAAAATCCACTGAACAAGATAGAAATACACTTTTGTTTCCATATTGGAGATCTGTATAACATCCAAATATCCACATGTGACACATCCCGGAGAAGAATGCAGGTCACAAAAATGAGTGTTTTTTATGTGAAAAGATGTGCAAGAATCGATAAATGATGATGAAGAGATAGAAAGATAGATAGAATGATGGAACGAATAGATGGTGCTCTGCAGTGTATGTGAAATGCTCTGCTGTAGTTAAATGGGAGTAAATTTCCTTTGGCACATTCGGAGTTAATATCTAATGCTGCTGTGGTGTTGCGGTCATTGCTCTGCAGGTGGGATGTTGTGGGTGTGTTAGGTGACCACTCCCCCAGCCTTTAAATAGTTCCCTGCCAAGACCGTGTGCTGTAAGGACGTTGTGCAGTTCCTGCCTAGAGTTTCCCTTATTTTGTGGGAGTTGCTGTGCATCCTGGTCCACGGGTGGTGGGGAGGGGCACTTAGTGTAGGGCTGATCAGGAGGAAAGGGCAAGGGTTGCAGCCTGGACATCCTCACCTTCAGAGGTAATTCCAGGAGCGGGGAGAGCCAGGGAACCTTAGTCTAAGAGTCAGACTAGTTCCCCTGTTTGCCTTTAGCCCAACTTACTATCCTGCTACCTGACTTCCTTTACCACACTGTGACAGACAGATGGATAGATAGATGGAAAGAATAGATAGACTTATACACAGCTATAAATTGAAAAAAAATAAGAACATCACATAGTTTTTCTATCTTCAGGTGCAATGCCTTCCTTGCAGTATTCCAATTGCTGGGTACATAGCAAAAATGATGAAGCAGGCAGCCCTCTCAAAAACGTTTAGCTACATTCCTGTATTAGCCCTTGTGGTTCAGTGGCAATGTTTAAAGATGCTGTATGAATTGAAACATTGCCGCTGAACCACCAGGGCCAATAAAGGTCTGTAGCTAAACTTTTTTGAGAGGGCTGCCTGCTTCATCTTTTGTGGTAGATGACTAGCTATATTAGATTTATAATTAGATAAATAGATGTCAAACAGCTATATAATGTCCCCCACCCAGGGGTGTAACAACCGCGGTCACAGGGGTTGCAAGTGCAACCGGGCCCGGAGGTACAGGGCCCCGGCGCCCGCTGACCCCTGCGCCTGCTTTACATGGATGTGCGTTCCTGAGGACACGCATCTATTTCACTGATCATGGCCGCCAGAGGACTGGCAGGCACTGCAACTTTCAAACTCCCACGGCCGCTGCGTGCTGTACTGTGATGAGGTCATGTGACCTCATCACAGTAAGGACGCAGCTGCCTGCGGAGCAGTTTGAGCTCCATTCAGGAGCCGAAGAGCTACAGCTTCTGGAGAGGGGGAGGGAGAGAGTGTGTGTGTGGGTGGTTATATAGGGGGCAGTGTGTGTGTGTTGTGTGTGTGTGTCTGTCTGTATGGGGGCTGTACAGGGGGTAGTGTGTGTGTGAGGGAAATGTGGGTTTATACAGGGGGCAGTGAGTCTGTGTGAGTGGGGCAAGTTATATAGGGGGCTGTGTGTGTATGTGAGGGGGGGGGGGGTTTATACAGGGGGCAGTGTGTTTATGCGGGGAGGATGTATGCAATATGGAGGCTGCATTACTGAGTTATACTGTATGGAAGACTGTGAGGCTGTATTATACTATATAAAGGGCTGTGAGGCTACGTTATACTATTTGGAGGGCTGCGATACTGCATTATACTATATGGAGGGCTATGAAGCTGCATTATATTATATGGAGAGCTGTGAGGCTGCATTATACTATATGGAGGGCAATGAGGCTGCATTATTCTATGTGGAATGATGTGACCCTGCATTATACTATATGGAGGGCTATGAGACTGCATTATACTATAATGGAGGACCATATATACCAGGATAAGGGCATATTCCAGAAGGAGGACCATATATAGCAGGATGAGGGACATTAGTCCATAATGAAGGGGAGAGGGGTGAATTCGTGAGTCTTTATAGGATTCAGAACATTACATGGGGCCCATACAGCTGACCAATGTAGGTGCGCGTGGGGGGCCCAGGTCCAAATTTCGCACCAGGGCCCTTCGGACTCTAGTTACGCCACTGCCCCCACCCCATATATATTTTCAGCTTGCACCCTTAAATGCCTTTCATTTGGCACTAATGGGTGTTTAGCCTTTTATTTAGCCCAAAAATAAACAATTTTAAAAAAAGCGTTAGGGTGCACCCCTTATTTTTGATAGCCAGCTAGGGTAAATCCAATGGGCTTGGGCCTGCAGACCATAGCTGGCAGCTTTTCGATGGCTAGTAATCCAAAACTGAGGTCACCCCACACAGTTTTTTTGCAATTATTTATAAATAAATAAATAATAAAAAAAATGTGAGATCCCCCCTGTGAGGTAGCAACCGGGGACCCGCTTGCATAACGACAAAACACGTGTTTATAAGTTTAACCAATGTCTACCCGTTTATTTTTCACATATAATAACATAACCCGGGTAGCATGTTTGACACATATCACATTGATTATAAACACCATACATAAATACACCATACATTTACATATAACATTACATAATACATATATTGCACATAACGCTTATAGTAACCCGGGACCTGTAACCATCTCTCTGTCCCCATTGGAGCTCTACTAACAGCTCCTGTGGTGGCTACGGCCTCCGGCCTATATACACTTTACACATACATTTCTTAGTTCACCATATGTATATTTATCCACGATGATTCCTCTGCGTTCATAACAGGGATTGAGCAACCTGAGTACCGGGTATGTCATGTATCCCCAAGGGGCTCCTTCCTGGACGTGTTTCACTCCACGTCCAGGTCAGCGCCCACCTGGTTCAACCATGGTGTCCCCACTCTAGGAGCCCTTTTTAACCCCTGCTTCTGACCTTCTTTACATACGCCTCAACGGGCCCTGTGGGTCCCAATGGCGGTTCCTGCCGCCTGGCTTTAGTCACCCAGCCTGATGACTCCATACATATATATCCCATAGTCAGGATTCCTGCCTGACCGGGTCCTTACATACCGTATGTGATCCATCATTCAAACGTCCATGGATCACACACATTTCTTACACTCGCTCACAGCCCATCATAATACATCCATGGACTGTGGCTCCTCCATGACCATAACAGGGACCTGGTCAACCTTAGTATCCGGGCTAACCATCCGTTACCCTACTAGGAGCCTTCATGACCCCTGTCTCTGGCCACAGGCACACCCACACCATTAGAGGTCGTGGTTGAGGGACAGGTACCCACTGCAAGCAGCAGGGCAAGCCTCCCTCTCGTCCCACAGGGACGGAACGCCTCCAACATCATCCACTCCAGCTGGGGCTCTCCCACAGACTCCGCACATGGCCTTTCTATCTAAGCCATCATATCCATATTGTTTACAACAGGTCCCTCACGAACTATCTAGTCGGACCTCGGGCAGCTATGCCTGCCGGGCACCTTTCACGCGCCGGGTACACAGTTCACACAAACTTTCAGGAACTGCTTTCTTACTGGGCACGGATCCGGGTCTCGCTACCTGTGTAACGGGTCCACCAAGCGTCCCCCAAGGCTCCTTTCCCGGACGTGGTTCACCCCATGCCCGGACCAGTATCCACCGGGTTCAGCCATGGCTTCCCCACCAGGTGCTATCACAACCGCGGACCTCGGCACCGGCATGGAGCTAGCATGCTCCCTTCATTCACACAGAGCCTCTGGACTGCTCTGCACTTGGCTGGTCTCAGCACAATCTCCAGTCTCTGAATGAATCTCTCAGCACGAGTCTCTCAATCACTCAGCTGGCTGACTCTTATCGTGCCGGCCACACCCACCTGACACACCCACCTGGGTTGTCAGCAATCACTCATTACATCCCATTCCTCAGGGCTTCCTCGATCTCATGAGCCACTCATTAGTCACATTAAACCTCATTGTGTTCAGGATAGGTTCAAACAGCATTATCACAGGAAAACCGGCCAGTGTGAACAGGATCCTCCTGATCCTGCATGTGATGCGCCCCGGCCATGAGGATCATGCCGGCGGTGCCTCACACCCCCCAAATTGGATCAACAACCAATGTGAAACTGACTGATGGAGTCTAGTATTTTCAAGCTAAAGATATCAGGCCGCATCTGTCCCAGAACTGGCACCTCCATTAGATGCGCCAATCCTGCCGCTTCGCCCTGACTCTTCTCGCTGCCCTGCTGCATTGACAAACATGGTAATTGTATTTGGGGTTGATGTCAGGTCTGCAATGTCAGCTGGCACCAAGTCCATGGGTTAGTAATGTTTAGGCGTCTAACAGATACTAGCTGGGTTATTAATGATGGGTAAGAAAAATAAAGACACCAAAAATATTTTATTGGAAAATACACTCCCCAACACATTCCCTCTTTCACCCATCTATTGAAAAACATAACATGAGAAACCAAAATCCCTCCTCCAAAAAAAAAAAAAAAAAATACTCCAGTAGTCTAGGGTTTCTGCCATAGACCAACAAGTCCAACATAGTCCAAGAAAGCGAACCTGCAAGACATAAAGAGAGAAGAAGTAAATAAATAGTACAGGAGACACCCTCGTTAACCAATTTATTCCCCATTAAAATCAAGTAAGGTCCGATGCAGTCCAATGGAGATTCCTAGAAGTCTCTTTCTCCCAGCAAATGGGGCAGCACGTTCGGAGAACGCATGCCTCCTTTGCAGGTATAGATGGCACTGCCCTACTCCCGGCAGTGTGATTAGTAGTGACGTCACAAAGGTTACCGCAGTCACATTCGCAGGGTCACACAAGGGGTATCCCGTGAGTGTGACCTGAGGTAGCCTCACTGACATCACCGCAAGTCTCGCGATGCTTAGGATGACCTTCTGGTCTTCTAGAAGAGCAAATGTCTCATCCTGACTAAATACTGCCTTCTTTTCTTCCCTAAACACCTCTCTCGTGCCGCATAAACAATGCCAGGAGGTCACGGACAGCCCCAGTGCATTATCTGTGGCAACATTTAGTTGGAGCAAAAAGGACTTTAAGGTGGAGAAACCTAAAAATGTGAGAAAATGTGTAGAGTTGTGTTTGGTGTTTGTAATGGTTCAGAAGGTCAGGATTTAGGTGGTCTGGGTCTGGTATTAGTTTAGGTTATCTGCTTTGGGGGTCTGTATTTGTTTGGCAAATATTGTTAGCAGGTTTGTGTTTGTCTTGTCTATGGTCTTACATTTGTTTATAGGGTCTGGTCTGGAGGTTTGTGTTTGTTCAGGGGTCTGGTTTGGGGTTTGTAGTTGGGGTATGAGATTTGATCTGATACTTTGTTAAGGAGGCTGGTCTGCCTGTTTTTATTTGTTTAGTAAGGGTCTGGTCTGGGGTCTGTATTAGTGTAGAGGGACTGGTCTGGGATCTGTAATAGTGTAGAGGGCCAGGTCTAGGGTCTGTATTAGTGTAGAGGGACTGGTCTGGGATCTGTATTAGTGTAGAGGGCCTTGATTGGGGTCTGTTTTAGGGTAGAGGGTCTGTCTGGGGTCTGTATTAGTGTAGGGGGTCTGGTCTGGGGTCTGTGTTAGTGTGAGGGCCTGGTCTGGGGTCTGTATTAGTGTAGAGGGCCTGGTCTGGGGTCTGTATTAGTGTAGAGGGCCTAGTCTGGGATCTGGATTAGTGCGGAGGGTCTGGTCTGGGTTTGTATTAGTGTAGAGGGTCTGGACTTGGGTCTGTATTAGTGTAGAGGGTCCAGTCTGGTGTCTGTATTAGTTTAGAGGGTCCAGTCTGGTGTCTGTATTAGTTTAGAGGGTCTGGTCTGGGGTCTGTATTAGTGTAGAGGGTCTGGGGTCTGTATTAATGTAGAGGGTCTGGTTTGGACCTGTATTAGTGTAGAGGGTCCGGTCTGGGGTCTGTATTAGTGTAGAGGGTCTGGTCTGGGGTCTGATATTAGTGTAGAGGGCCTGGTCTGGATCTGTATTAGCGTAGAGGGTCTGGTCTGGGGTCTGTATTAGTGTAGAGGACCTGGTCTGGGGTCTGTATTAGTGTAGAGAGTCTGATCTGGGGTCTGTATTAGTGTAGAGGGTCTGGTCCGGGGTCTGTATTAGTGTAGATGGTTTGGTCTGGGGTCTGTATTAGTGTAGAGGGCCAGGTCTGGGGTCTGTATTAGTGTAGAGGGCCCGGTCTGGGGTCTGTATTAGTGTAGAGGGTCTAGTCTGGGGTCTGTATTAGTGTAGACGGTCTGGTCTGGGGTCTGTATTAGTGTAGAGGGCCCGGTTTGGGATCTGTATTAGTGTAGAGGGCCAGGTCTGGGGTTTGTATTAGTGTAGAGGGCCTGGTCCGGGGTCTGTATTAGTGTAGATGGTTTAGTCTGCCGTCTGTATTAGTGTAAAGGGTCTGGTCAGGGGTTTGTATTAGTGTAGAGGGTCTGGTCTGGGGTCTGTATTAGTGTAGAGGGTCTTGTCTGGGGTCTGTATTAGTGTAGAGGGCCCGGTCTGGGGTCTGTATTAGTGTAGAGGGCTTGGTCTGGGGTCTGTATTAGTGTAGAGGGCCTGGTCTGGGGTCTGTATTAGTGCAGAGGGTCTGGTCTGGGGTTTGTATTAGTTTACATCTTCCGGTTGGGTCTCTATGTGTCTGGAGTATCTTGTCCGGAGTCTGTATTAGTGTAAAGGGTCTGGACTGGGGTCTGTATTAGTGTAGAGGGTCTGGTCCGGGGTCTGTATTAGTGTAGAGGGTCTGGTCTGGGGTCTGTATTAGTGTAGCGGGTCTGGTCTGGGGTCTGTATTAGTGTAGAGGGCCCGGTCTGGGGTCTGTATTAGTGTAGAGGGTCTGGTCTGGGGTCTGTATTAGTGTAGAGGGCCTGGTCTGGGGTCTGTATTAATGTAGAGGGTCTGGTTTGGACCTGTATTAGTGTAGAGGGTCCGGTCTGGGGTCTGTATTAGTGTAGAGGGTCTGGTCTGGGGTCTGATATTAGTGTAGAGGGCCTGGTCTGGATCTGTATTAGCGTAGAGGGTCTGGTCTGGGGTCTGTATTAGTGTAGAGGACCTGGTCTGGGGTCTGTATTAGTGTAGAGGGTCTGGTCTGGGGTCTGTATTAGTGTAGAGGGTCTGATCTGGGGTCTGTATTAGTGTAGAGGGCCTGGTCTGCGGTCTGTATTAGTGTAGAGGGCCCGGTCTGGGCTCTGTATTAGTGTAGAGGGTCTGGTCTGGGTCTGTATTAGTGTAGAGGGCCTGGTATGGGGTCTGTATTAGTGTAGAGGGTCTGGTCTGGGGTCTGTATTAGTGTAGAGGGCCTGGTCTGGGCTCTGTATTAGTGTAGAGGGTCTGGTCTGGGGTCTGTATTAGTGTAGAGGGCCTGGTCTGGGCTCTGTATTAGTGTAGAGGGTCTGATCTGGGGTCTGTATTAGTGTAGAGGGCCTGGTCTGCGGTCTGTATTAGTGTAGAGGGCCTGGTCTGGGGTCTGTATTAGTGTAGAGGATCTGGTCTGGGGTCTGTATTAGGGTAGAGGGCCTGGTCTGGGGTCTGTATTAGTGTAGAGGATCTGGTCTGGGGTCTGTATTAGTGTAGAGGGTCTGGTCTGGGGTCTGTATTAGTTTACATCTTCCGGTTGGGTCTCTATGTGTCTGGAGCATCTTGTCTGGGGTCTAATAATAAAAAATAAATTGAAAAAGAAGGAAGGATAATTTATAATTGAAGAGAAATGATCGGGAAAAAAAAAGCCAATTATTTTCTTCTACCATCATTCATTATGTGGAGGAGATGACCCTGGAGCACTGTCCTTTGGCAATACCAATCTTGTATCATTTTTCATAATTTTAGTATCATACACCCATTTTTCCTTTCTCCGTCGCGATGTGAGGGCTTGAACCGTCATCAACCTCCGGCAAGAAACATCGGAGATATATACATGAGATAAAACAGGAAACTGAAATTACATCTCACATAAAGGTCAATGGTTAAAAGACCAAAGAGGATAAAAATACAATTTATAATTGGCTGCGTTGGATCCCAGCGCTGCAGAATTTGTAATTTACCAATGTTGACCCTTCGGCCGCTAAACCAGGACTCCGGGTCACAAGACGGTGGTGACAACCCATAAATAATAGCCGAGAATATAAAGGGCAAAGAACGCAAAGTGTCCGGACTGTAGTGAGCAGGTCAAGAAGGGGCCGAGGAAACGTGACACTATATACAGGTGTGTGCTACACAGATGTACGGAGGTGTGCAACATGAAATAAATGCTTATTTGAAGTAATAGTAGGCAGCACTCACCATTCCGTTGCTTCGGGATTTCTTTATTTCTTTAGTTCAAACTGCACATGAGTGACATGCCGGTGGGGTTGTGGTTGCGGAGTCCATCCAGGTTCTACACACTCAGATGAGTGGACCCGTTGAAGCTCACCCAAGCAAAACATGTGCAGTCCCATGACGCACCCTGTAGTTTGAAATAAAACAATCCGGGTGCAACAGAATGGTGAGTGCTGCCTACTATTCTTTCAAATGAACTTTAGGACTTTTCAAACAAAGGCAGAGCACCACAATTCAGTAGTGGGACAGGTCCTCCATTACCTCCATAGCCAGTTGTGGCTTAACCTGAGTCCACAGTCATAGGCAGTAGTGTGGGTCATTCTTATAATTCATTTAAAGGGAACCTGTCACCCCCTTTGAGCATTCTAAACTGTGCGCACCAGCTTACACATTATGTAAATGGGGTTGTAGTAACCCCTGTATGTGCCCCACCAGGGGCAGACCTACCATGGTGCAGCTGGTTCAGCTGCACCAGGGCCCACATCGGCTAGGGGGCCCCTCAAGCCTGCAGGGGGGCCCCCAGCCGACCTCCAAAGGTCCAGAGGAGAGAGGAGAGGAGGGTAACTGAGGCGTCCCCTGGCTGATCCCGCCCCTCCTCTCCTCTGCCGCCCCACCGGCTCCCAGGACAGCAAAGCGCGGCTCGGCGCAGCAGGTAGGAGCCGCATCACCCGCAGCAAACACCCCCGCTCCTCACAGTCGTTTACTAGAACCCAACCCCCCCGCCACTGCTCCTCAACTGCAGATGCCTGTACCAGGGCCGTCCGGGGTCAAGGTCTGCCACTGTGCCCCACATACAGTTAGGGCCAGAAATATTTGGACAGTGACACAATTTTGGCGAGTTGGGCTCTGCATGCCACCACATTGGATTTGAAATGAAACCTCTACAACAGAATTCAAGTGCAGATTGTAACGTTTAATTTGAAGGGTTGAACAAAAATATCTGATAGAAAATGTAGGAATTGTACACATTTCTTTACAAACACTCCACATTTTAGGAGGTCAAAAGTAATTGGACAAATAAACATAACCCAAACAAAATATTTTTATTTTCAATATTTTGCTGCGAATCCTTTGGAGACAATCACTGCCTTAAGTCTGGAACCCATGGACATCACCAAACGCTGGGTTTCCTCCTTCTTAATGCTTTGCCAGGCCTTTACAGCCGCAGCCTTCAGGTCTTGCTTGTTTGTGGGTCTTTCCGTCTTAAGTCTGGATTTGAGCAAGTGAAATGCATGCTCAATTGGGTTAAGATCTGGTGATTGACTTGGCCATTGCAGAATGTTCCACTTTTTTGCACTCATGAACTCCTGGGTAGCTTTGTCTGTATGCTTGGGGTCATTGTCCATCTGTACTATGAAGCGCCGTCCAATCAACTTTGCAGCATTTGGCTGAATCTGGGCTGAAAGTATATCCCGGTACACTTCAGAATTCATCCGGCTACTCTTGTCTGCTGTTATGTCATCAATAAACACAAGCGAACCAGTGCCATTGAAAGCCATGCATGCCCATGCCATCACGTTGCCTCCACCATGTTTTACAGAGGATGTGGTGTGCCTTGGATCATGTGCCGTTCCCTTTCTTCTCCAAACTTTTTTCTTCCCATCATTCTGGTACAGGTTGATCTTTGTCTCATCTGTCCATAGAATACTTTTCCAGAACTGAGCTGGCTTCTTGAGGTGTTTTTCAGCAAATTTAACTCTGGCCTGTCTATTTTTGGAATTGATGAATGGTTTGCATCTAGATGTGAACCCTTTGTATTTACTGTCATGGAGTCTTCTCTTTACTGGTGACTTAGAGACAGATACACCTACTTCACTGAGAGTGTTCTGGACTTCAGTTGATGTTGTGAACGGGTTCTTCTTCACCAAATAAAGTATGCGGCGATCATCCACCACTGTTGTCATCCGTGGACGCCCAGGCCTTTTAGAGTTCCCAAGCTCACCAGTCAATTCCTTTTTTCTCAGAATGTACCCAACTGTTGATTTTGCTACTCCAAGCATGTCTGCTATCTCTCTGATGGATTTTTTCTTTTTTTTCAGCCTCAGGATGTTCTGCTTCACCTCAATTGAGAGTTCCTTTGACTGCATGTTGTCTGGTCACAGCAACAGCTTCCAAATGCAAAACCACACACCTGGAATCCACCTCTGACCTTTTAACTACTTCATTGATTACAGAGTTAATTGCAGCCCTTAGAGTCCATTGTTCAATTACTTTTGGTCCCTTGAAAAAGAGGAGGCTATGCATTACAGAGCTATGATTCCTAAACCCCTTCTCCGATTTGGATGTGGAAACTCTCATATTGCAGCTGGGAGTGTGCACTTTCAGCCCATATTATATATATAATTGTATTTCTGAACATGTTTTTGTAAACAGCTAAAATAACAAAACTTGTGTCACTGTCCAAATATTTCTGGCCCTAACTGTACCTCAGAAAATAACTTTTATTCTGTTCAGCGCTGGCCTATTGAGTCAGGGAGGTCCAGGTGGATAAAGTCCTCACCACCCCTCTGGGCTGCAAAACCCACCCTGCAGTTTTTAAAATTCCTGCCCCTTCTCTGGCCAGCGCTTGAGCAACAGCTGCACTCGCGCCTGCGCAGTGGAGCGGGTGTCCGTTCTTCATTGAACAGTGCTGATGTCTCACGAGACTTCACAAATCTCACGAGACGTCGGCACTATGCACGGACACACACTCCACTGCGCAGGCGCGGGTGTGCCTGTCAGTGCCGGCATCTCGTGAGATTTGTGAGGTCTCGCGAAACATCGGCACTACTCAATGGAGCACGGACACCAGCTCTACTGTGCAGGCGCGAGTGCAGCTGTCAGCGAGTAGACAGGTCCACCATGGACTACTCGAAGCCTAGATAGGTCCACTATGGTCTTCTTCAAGGTTATGTAGACCCACAAGGGTCTTCTCCAAGCCTAGATAGGTCCACCAGAGTCATCTCCAAGCCTACATAGGTCCACCATGACCGACAGGGATCCTGGACTTTGCGAGCTTGTGATGGAGCTGCTCCAATTCGTGCTGACTCACAATTTTTTTGTTTTTAAGGATCGATATTATCTGCAGACCCAGGGCACTGCCATGGTGGCGGCCTGCGCCCCCTCGTACGCCAACCTCTTCCTGGGCTTTTGGGAGAGGGACCTTTTTGGCGGCGAGGGGGTGGGGGCCGTGTCCCATGTGCAGTGCTGGATCAGATATATCGATGATTTACTTTTCTTTTGGACCCGCACGGTGGAGCAGCTGGAGGCATTCATGAGGGAGTTGAACACTATTGAGATCAACTTGAAACTGACATATACATACAGTCAAGTCGACAGTTGACTTCCTGGATATCAGGCTGAGTGTCGATGATAATGGCTCATTACAGTCTGATCTCTTCAGGAAAGCCACGGCTGTCAACTCCCTCCTGCATGCCTCCTCTTCCCACGACCGAGCAACTATAAGAGCTATCCCTGTCGGTCAATTCCTGAGGACAAGGAGGATTTGCTCAACAGAAAACTCTTTTGAGGATCGGGCCAGGGAACTAAGGACTAGATTCGAGGAGAGAGGGTATAGTAAAAGATCTATCAAGGCAGGTTATAATAGGGCCAAAAGTGTTTCACGCACACAGCTGCTGGCTCACGGTGGATCTGGAAGGTTGGAGAAAAACAAAGGGGATGGTGTGGTTAGATTCATTTCTACATATAACCAGGACTGGAGAGAGATGAGGTCTATTCTGTCCAAACATTGGGCGGTCCTCCGTTCGGATAGTGTCCTTCGACACTGCCTACCGGAATACCCCCCCATGACACCTAGACGTTGTAGGAACTTAAGTGATTTACTGGTGCACAGCCATTATGCCCCCAGAGTGCCGTTTTTGTTTGGATCTAAAGGACCACGACAAGGATGCTTCCCATGCGGTCATTGTGCGGCCTGTGCCAACATAGTGCGGGGACATACTTTTGAATCAGCTGATAATGTGCAGAAGTATATGATCAGGGACTACATATCTTGTAGTACCACATATGTGGTCTATTACGCTAAATGTAGCTGTCCCTGCATCTATGTTGGACTCACTTCCCGCAAATTCCGCGTTAGGGTTAGGGAACACTGCCGCGACATCTGTGACGCAGCGAAGGTAAAGGCTGAGGATGTGGCCGGTTTAAAAACGCTACCACAGCACTTTAGGGAGCAACATGGCTGTGACCCATGTTTCCTCTCTTTTCTGGGGATTGATGTTATTCATGGGGGGATTAGGGGGGGAGATTTAAGGAAACGACTGGCCCAGTGTAAGACAAAATGGATCATCACACTTGGCTCTCTAGCACCGGCAGGTCTCAATGAGACAGTGAGTTTTTCACCATTCCTCTGAGGGCTTTAAAAGATGATTCAATTTGATTTAAATTTTTATCTTTTTATATCTTTTTCATAGATTTGTATGTCTTCACCCCTATCCACCTCCCTGGATGGATGATCCTGTGCCATGGGTTGTTGCCGCCACCTTACGCCCAATATATTACCTGAACCTGTGACTGTCTTTGGAAACTATCTACATGCTGTATTCATATGTTGATGGGGGTTGGATTCAATGTGGTGGGATATAATTGTATGACATACTTGCCTCCCCCCACCTTCTTTTCCCTCCTCCTGACCAGCTGTGGAGAATAGTTTTCCATTAACTATATCAGGTTCTTCTCCTCACAGAAGAACGCCTTTCCTCACCGCCGCTGCTATGGTGACGCGTCCCTAGCAAGCGGCGGTGTGCGGATGTGCGCAGGAGCTCCCGGGTTTCCTGGGTAACGCCACGCTCATCCACTGCGTGTTTACATCTACACGTCAGTAGGATGTGATGTGGAACGTTCCCAGGAAGCCGGGTTGTAGCTCCGCCCACCGCCGGCGTCACTGTGAGGAAGCTCGGGCAGTGTGCGCGAGTATAAAGAGGACCCGTGGGCACGGTTCAATACACACTCCCCCCGAAGAAGCAGGCAGTCTTGCCTGCGAAACGGCTGTAGGGTTCCACTGCACTATATTTATGCACTTTCTTTGGTACATTGAAACGGAACACACCTGATACCCTTAATGAGTTCCTTGTGGACTGGGAAGCGGTTTCTTTGAGACTTTTGGGATATGTGCAATAATCCTATGTGCTAATAATACTGCTCAGGACCTAATTAACTAGTGAGATTCCGGGGTTGTGCAATTGTTTTGTCTTCTCTTGGTGTCTTCCTGCTGTAAGTCCAGTTATTAATAAACATTTATATGCATTTGAATCCTCGGTTTCTGGTTTGTTTCTAATTGTAATACGAGGATGCTGGTTTCCCCATGAATACCATGGGAGCAGACTCTCATTTTTAAGTGATGAATTTTATTATATAGGTCCACCATGGTCTTCTTCAAGGCTATATAGACCCACAAGGGTCTTCTCCAAGCCTAGATCGGTCCACCAGAGTCTTCTCTGTTGATATTTTGATAGTGTCAAGCCATCAGGTTGCTGGTCTTCCTCTTCACCTTGTTCCTTCTATTCTTCCTCCATGATGTCCTTCTCCAGTGATTGCTCTCTTCGTATGATGTGTAGACAAGTCATATCTTGGTGATCCTTCCTTCCAGTGACATGTCTGGCTTGATTTGTTCCAGTATTGATGTGTTTGTTCTTCTTGCCATCCATGATATTGATAACATCCTTCTCCAGCTCCACATTTCGGATACGTCAATTCTTCTTCTGTTTTGTTCCTTTATCATCCAGGTTTCTCTTCCATATGTTACTACAGACCAGACTATGTAGGAGCCGTGTCTTCATCACCAGTGACCTGGTCCTTGATGTGAAGACCTCGTCCAGTGACTTCATTGTTGGTTTTGAGAAAAGTGTGTAAAAGCCACATTTTTTTCACATCACACATCACAGAGTTGTTAAAAAAATGTAGCTTTTTTGGCGTTTCCATGCAAATTTGAATCAGTGCCACCTAAATGGGAAGAGCTGAAGAGGAGTTGGAGCAAGATTGGTATGCCCACAACTAACCAAAGTGCTGGCGTTTTGTAAGCCACAAATACTACTTCAGTCCTCAACTTTTTGTTTTTACTGCGCTCACCAGAGAAATGGATACATTGTACCCAATGCTCTGTGAGCAAAAGATCTCTCTCCTGGTTTGCTATACTCTATCTGTCATGGCTTGACTCCAGGACTTGATCTAGTGACCTCTGGTTTTGGGGTCAGTTTGCCTCTCTTTTAAACCACTGCATGTTTAGCATTGCTCCGACTACTGTTATTTTTCTTGTCTTTCCTTTGCCTTTCTGTTTTATTTCACTCATAAGTCATTTTTTTTGCCCTATCACATCTTGGGAGGGGCTATTGATTGTCAACATGCACATGCCTCAATGTTGGCTATATTCCAGTTTTTTTGTTGTTTCCTTTCCAGCATTCTCCCATTCTGTTTAATTTGGGATTTGGAGTCGTTCCTCTTAATCTATAAGCCTCTTGGGGTTTCTTTCCGTCTCTTATTTCTTCTCTGTACAATTGTGTGAACAAGGCTTTAGCCCTGTGCCTCATCCTCTGCCTCTGTGCACTTCTATTGTGTTTATTGGTGTTTTGTGTTATTCTTGTTTTATAGTTGAGGGTTCAATTAAGGATACGCAGGGTCAGCTGACATTAAGTGGGGGGGCCATTGTATGAATTTAGCATGCCAAAATTCACGATCAGACAGGGACAAAAAAGGATCAGGTTTATGGTACTCCTAGTCTGTATAGGGACCTGTAGTTAATATCTCCCTGCTACGCTTAGGGGGTGAGGGAATCAGGAACTGGAGGATGAGGTGGGCAAAGGGAGATAATCTAACCCTGATACTAGGGTCCATGACTCACCCTGTTCTCGGAGGTACCTCTGAAGGTAAGGAGGTACAAGTCGCTACCCTTTCTCCTAAGCTTCTGAAAAGTCCTAGGCACAAAGCCCATTCTTCCACCCATGAACCAGAACTTTCTAGAGATGCTCGGAACCTCCGGTTTAACACCCGCACCGTGTCCAGAGCCGGTCCTCTGCCTGGGACCAGACCCCTCTGGTTGGTAGTCGTACCGGGTCCATATTCGGGCACACCGCAACACCTGGTGCCCCTAGGGTCTCCCTCCTGCCACGACGGCTCCTCCGCCATCCTTCACTCCTCACTCACCAAGGGATCTCTCCGACTCTCCTCTTACACTTAACCATCTGACTCTCCTCCCACCCACACACTTTTCTACCCTGTCACTCCTCTCATGGGACTGGGTCCTCCCTACAGCAGGTTCACCCACGGCCCCCTACGCTAGGGTGTGTGTAAATGACTGTGGTGAGGGTCATTTATTCACCATTCCATTTCCCCAGTCACAGGAATACCACACACTCTTATCTGGGTGCAGTACCCCTACATGGCGACGCGACCAGTGGGGCGCCACAGACACTCCCAAGGTTGGATCAACCCTGTGTGAGTTGAAGGGCACAGTCATAACAATATCAGCCTAGGGTTCATATATTTTAGCTCACAGAGAATTGTCAATTCTGGCATGAGGTCTGTCTGAGGCCACAGGCTCAAAAGAGCTGACAGACTTGACACTAGCCCCTCCGTTCGGCAGAATCCTGAGAAACCCAGACACCCTTTAATCTCCATACAGGGATCTGGATTAACAATGAAGGTCCAAAAGATTGCTGCCTATGGATGGGCTGCCCCCCGGCGGTGCAAACTAGTGACAGGAATAGTCTTCAAGCAGGGTCAAAACCGGGAGGTCACAAAAGCAACATAAACAGGATCTGTAGTCAGGGAGCCATGTCAAAATCGAGATGGCAGAAAGGTAAAAAAATCGTCAGGCAGGAGAAGCGTCCAAAAATCAGGCCAAGGTAAAACAAGAAAACACTATTCAGAGCAGGAGACTAGCCAGGTAAACCCAAGTCATATCTGGCAGCTTACAGCAGTGAGCTGAAGGCTCTAGTAGGGTATGGTGCCTTCTAAAAGGCTGAAGCCCCGGAGCTGATGACTTCAACTGGACAGAACACACACCCACTCTATCAGACTGGATAGTACTGCAGGTCCCAGGCACTCTAACCTTATGGGATGTGCAGACCCTACGCTGATCAGAGTTTCTGGCTCTGTCTTCGCCTCTATCACCAGCACATGGCAGAAGCAGATGTGGCAGGAGCAGGCTTTGGTGGAGATGTGACAACTGGATACAATTGATTCTCGATTTTTCTCCTGCCCTTGACTTTCTCATACAGAACCAGCATTTTCTCTTTTCTCTGCCAACTTGCTCTACCGGCCAGCAGCCACTTCATGGATGAAAGCCAAGGGATGCTGTGTATGTCCACATCCCTGTATAGGGGTTAACGGATGAACGCCAAGTTTTCTCTAGTTTTTTTTTTGCCTTTTACATTCCATATTAGTATCTGTGGATTGTTATACATATCTGGTGACTTTATTTCCTAATTCTGTGGCAGAATAGTGAACACTTGCACATTCGAAATTCCGGAGCTCCGGGCTCACACCCAGCTCCCAGGGCTTTATCAATTCTGCATTCTATTTTTTATCTTCTCTTGTGTAATAACCCAGATGTTAGAAATCATTTAGTTTCTGTTTTATCAAGTTTATAACTCTCTGATATTTGATACTTCATTATGTCCTGAGGACGACTCTGCCAAAACATGGAGCCATGGTTTTAATTGAGTGTACAAATGAAAGGTCAGAAAGGACACCCAGGATTCTTCATTTTCTTCAGTAGCGCTTTATTATTATTTTTAATTATTATTGGATTTAACGTTTTCCCTCCAGCTGACCGGTTGGATGGGAAAGGCAGCAAATGATTCCTTCATCTGCTAAGGCATCAGAGTTTTGCCTGGTGTGGAGACCTGGGGGTCAGTGGGTGCTCCCGTCCGCTGGCCTGACCACCTTTAGAAAGACAGCATGGACCAGGGCTCATCCCAACTGAACGTCAGAGCGGAACACTACTCCGACAACACAGGGTGAGGTAACCACAAAATAAAGGTGTATTGGATCCCCAAACAGTTATTGGCATATAACACATAACCAAGCAAAACACAAAATATAACCCTCCGCTTGCTCCCCAGGGATTACAAGGCTCTGCTGTAGCCAGGTGACCGAAATATCCCAACCTAGATATCTTACTTAAGTAGTCTCTGGTGCATCTCTAGTCAGGGCCGAGGTCCCTAGACTAAGGTGCAGTTAATAATATAATTCAGGTTCTGATCCCCTTGGTTGGCGCCGAAGAGTCTAGGCCTCGAGTTATGGCCTACCAATCGGATCCAGAGATCCTAGATTGGAGCCATGTAGCATGTTAACACCTGGTCAGTGAACAGACCTCCTTATATAACCGTGAGCACTCAGTTCAGAACATTGGTAGACTTCACGATTGGTGGAATAAGACTGTGTTCTCATTGGCTAGATTAAAAGCCACATACATAATGAGTCATGAGTCTTTGGCAGGTGATGAAGAGTCAGGTAATTTACATAGAATCAGCAATACATATCTTTGGACAATAGAAGGCTCGCATCCTTAATTGTCTTTGAGTCTCTGACCTTCTCTAACAAAGGGGTGAGATAATTACATAAATATTTGGACACTCATAAGAGTTTAGCAAATCAATGAGCGGCTTATCACAACTTAACAAACCAAAATACCAACATGTCTGGCTAATATAAGAACTTAACTCATGCTATACATATAAAGAGTCCATGTCGTCACACCTGGTTGCAGCCGGTTATACCCCGTTTGTTCACTTACACGTTCCTCAGGAATATAGTCACCGTTTTGCACAATGGAGCCTTTGAGATTTTTCTATGTCTCTTTTGCTGATTATTACATGGGGGCTGTAATTTTTTAGGGGATTTCTATGGGTCTTTGCTTGTTTCTATAGCCTATATTAATTTTTGGGTCTGGTCTGGGGTCTGTATTGATTTCGCCGGTAGTGTAAGGTGAATATTAGTTTAGGCAATCTGGTTTGGGTGAGTATTTGTTTGGGGGTCTCTATTTGCATACATAGTCTTGTCTGGGGTCTTTAATTTGTTTAGGGGGTCTTGTTTGGGTCTGTGACTGTATAGGGGGTTGTGCTTGTTTGGAAAGTCTGAACTGGGAGCTACATTGGTGTTGGGGGTTCAGTCTGTGGACTGCATGAATTTGGTGAGTTTTGTCTCAGGCTTGTATTTTATATGGTCTTGTCTAGGTCTTCATTCAGAGGGCCTAGGGTTTCTATTTGGGGGTCTTGTTTCAAGTCTGAATAAAGGTTCTACTCCGGTAGCTGGTCAAATCTTGGGTCAGATTTAGTTTAGTTTACAGAATATGGTGTGAGGTCTGTATCTATTTTGGGGTCACATCTTCAGTCTGATTTTGTTGATATAATATGGTCTGGGGTCTGTATTTATTTTAGGGTCATGTCTTAAATCTTTTAGTCTAGGAAGTGTGGTCTGGGGTCTGTATCTCTTCTTGGCTCTCATATTGAGTCACATGTAGTAAAAGGAGTGTGGTCTGGAGTTTTTATCTATTTTGGGGGTCACGTCTTGGGTCTCAGTCTAGGGAGTGTTGTGTAGGGTCTATATCTATTCTAGGGTCAAATCTTGAGTCTGATTTAGTTTAGGGAGTGTGGTCCTGTCTCTGTATAGTATTTTGGGGTTATGTCTTTTTAGTTTAGGGAGTGTTGTCTTGAGTATGTATCTTTTCTCGGCTCTCATACTGGGTCACATGTATTATAAGGAGTGTGGTCTGTGGTTTCTATCTATTTTGGGGTCAAGTCTTGGGTCATTTAGTCTAGGGAGAGTTTACTTCGGTCTGTATCTATACCGGGGTCCGGTTTACAGACTCCCTGAGTCCGGTTTAGTTTAGGGAGTGTGGTCTGGGGTATGAATCTATTCTAGGCTCTGATATTGGGTCATATGTAATATTAGAAGTGTGTTCGGAGGTCTGTATCTATTCTTGGGTCCAGTCTTGGGTCTTTTAGCCTCAGGAGTGTTGTCTGAAGTTTATACCCATTCTGGGGATCACATCTTGGGTCTTATAGCCTCAGGAGTATTGTCTGGGGTATGTATCTATTCTGGGTCACATCTTGGGTCTTTTAGCCTCAGGAGTGTTGTCTGGGGTATGTATCTATTCTGGGGTCACGTCTTGGGTCTTTTAGCCTCAGGAGTGTTGTCTAGGGTATGTATCTATTCTGGGGTCACGTCTTGGGTCTTTTAGCCTCAGGAGTGTTGTCTAGGGTATGTATGTATTCTGGGGTCACGTCTTGGGTTGTTTAGCCTCAGGAGTGTTGCCTGAAGTTATATCTATTCTGGGGGTCACGTCTTGGGTCTTTTAGCCTCAGGAGTGTTGTCTAGGGTATGTATGTATTCTGGGGTCACGTCTTGGGTCTTTTAGCCTCAGGAGTGTTGCCTGAAGTTATATCCATTCTGGGGGTCACGTCTTGGGTCTTTTAGCCTCAGTATTGTCTGGGGTCTGTATCTGTTCTAGAGTCACATTTTAAGTCTAATTTAGTTTAGGGAGTGTGGTTTGGGGTGTGTATCTCTTCTGGGCTCTTATATTGGGTCACATATATTATATGGAGTGTGGTCTAGGGTCTGCATCTATTTTGGTGTCACGTCTTGATTGTTTTAGATTAAGGAGTGTTGTCTGGGGTCTGTGTCTTTTCTGGGGTCACGTCTTGAGTCTGACTTAATCTAAAGAGTGTGTGTCTGGGTTTTTTATCTATTTCAGGGGGTCATATTCACTACATTTTAGGGTATGCCATGGAAGGTGACCACCATACATCAACTTTTGGAAATCACACCAATGTAACTTCCAAAAAAGGAGGCAAATATGTATTAAGTTCCATATTATTGCCCAGACAAAGGCTTGGTGGAGAAACTAGACAATTGAGATTTGGACTTATAGGTAGCTTTAGTAAACTGTGAGCTGCGCTGTGTCATCATATTGTATATTGTATGTAATGGAAAGAGACCTTCATAGTTATTGTTGTATGGTCATAATATATTAAGCTCTTCCATCTTCTCATTCTTTCAGAACATCTAACCGGGAACGTACCGCCAGCGTATGAACTGGTTGATCCCATCAAGGTAGACGAGTATGGAAAATTCTTGTCTTATACCCTAACTCATCATGAAACTCCCGGGAGAAGAAAGCGGGATGCCCGTCCTAAGGGGGTGCACTACAGGATTCGACAGGGAACTACAGACTTATACTTCAACATGACCGTAAATGAAGGATTTCTTGTCTGATGACTATATTCTTGAAAGAAGAACTGGGAACCAGAGTGGAGTAAGGATTACGCCTCGATCAGGACTTACCTGTCACCTAACCGGCACGGTGCTACATCCTGAGGTCGGGATTGGTTACGCGGCTTTTAGCGCTTGCAATGGTCTGGTAAGAAGAACCTTAATATTATTTATTTAGATTTTTTTTTTTAAACTTTACCATTTCTTTGCTATCGGGGAAGTGTTTGACAACCAATATGGCCGTCAGTATAGATTCCACTGGAGTTGTCACTCCTTGGCTCCTCGATATACAGAAATCAATGTTCTCTAGAATTGTTCAGATCCCTCAACGCATTTCTGTCTACGGAGATGACAGCTGACGAATGTGAGTCAATAAGTGATGGACCCTGTAGTTATTTCATTATGGTCTAGACATAATTTTAGATTAGTATTTCATTGGATCTGCCCACTTATGAGGCACGTCATCCAAGTTTTGGCCAAAAACAAAGCCAGCAGTGAAAAGGTGAACAATTCTATAGCTAAATTAATAGAAAAAGCCGACTCACATACCTCCAATAAAATCCATAGTAGTTTTATTCATACGAATAAAAATCAACAAGGTAGGTAGTGTAGGGATTTGCTCACTGAGCGTGTTGGGGGATGCTCAAAGGGTAGCAGGATTGAGGCAAACAGGCACGTTTTTACAATAAAATAAAGTCCATTCAGTTTATTACACATCATAAACCTAATACATGATACAGTCAATTAACAACTGAGCATTCCTGACATTTAGTCTGTTCTAATGGCGGGAACACCCATCTGGCATTATATACATAGTCCCTTTTAGACACATGGTTACATTACAGAAACTAATCCCAGCTCCATTCACTGACTCCTGTTAGTCCATCATTCAGAAAACTGCCTCTCTGGGATCACCAACACCTGTCAGTTCCAGATTGTCAGCAGGACTGTAGATTCCTGAATATTCCTGTGGTCTCCTCATTGCATACCTTCCAGGACGCCGGCTGTTTCCACACTTCCATACTAGGTGTGTTCGATGACAACGGTTTCTCCAATCACCAAGAGAGCCCTCACAGGTACTGCCAGAGCCATCCCAAGCTCTGAACGTATGGATTCTCCACCATGTGCTTCTGGTAACATGGTTGCTACAAATCCAGAGGAACATGTGACCAAACAGAAGTTGGACTATATCTCACTTGTTCCACATGGGACACACCTATAGGAGGTTTCAGGTTTGCCAGACACACCTATGTCCTTCTGCTAGCTTGCATACCAACCACTTGTATGGCATTATCTGAACCTGTGGAACTACAAGTCCCAGCATAATGCATTATTTAAACTTGCTGAACTACAAGTCCCAGTATATATATATGCAATGCAGCAAGCCAATGCATCACAATATGCATTTCTTAGTCTCAACCAATTCTATAGCTATATCGAAAGGTTTTTGCATTTTGGACTAATTACATTTTTCTACCTTATATAATTTAGGGATATTGCTTTTCTGCATTGATAGACTTACATTGCTTTGATGAGTTGTAGCCCTTCCATGCTTAAAGGGTCACTAAACTTCAGAAGAAGCTTTGATACATTTAGATGGTGGTGTTGTGCTGATCGTCATTACTGAAGGGAAGCAACAACAAAAAGTACAAAAGGTTTAAAAAGTTTATTGATCCTTTAATGATCCATATTTTTTAAATGATCACTGATATTCAGTAGCATTGTAGAGCATCAATATGGGGGATTAGGGATGAGCACAATGTACACTTGATTGATGGTTGTTTTTCATGCACTTGTAATATTTGGAATTTATAGTACCACTGTATATAAGAATCTTTGATATCATAGAATCTTCAATAAGTATCTGCATATAGCACAATGTTAAACACACACAAGTATTGTTGCATGATATAGGGGTATTGTCACCAGAGCCTGCTCTTGCAGCGTCTTCTTCTTTCAACAGACACCACTGTATTCGCCCTGTAGGGGTGCTGATAATAAAGGAGTCAGTACCAGACACCGCTGTATTCGCCCTGTAGGGGGTGCTGATAATAGAGGAGTCAGTATCAGACACCGCTGTATTCGCCCTGTAGGGGTTGCTGATAATAGAGGAGTCAGTACCAGACACCGGTGTATTCGCCCTGTAGGGGTTGCTGATAATAGAGGAGTCAGTACCAGACACCGCTGTATTCGCCCTGTAGGGGGTGCTGATGATAGAGGAGTCAGTACCAGACACCGCTGTATTCGCCCTGTAGGGGGTGCTGATGATAGAGGAGTCAGTACCAGACACCTCTGTATTCGCCCTGTAGGGGGTGCTGATGATAGAGGAGTCAATACCAGACACCGCTGTATTTGCCCTGTAGGGGTGCTGATGATAGAGGAGTCAGTACCAGACACCGCTGTATTCGCCCTGTAGGGGGTGCTGATGATAGAGGAGTCAGTACCAGACACCGCTGTATTCGCCCTGTAGGGGGTGCTGATGATAGAGGATACAGTACCAGACACCGCTGTATTCGCCCTGTAGGGGGTGCTGATGATAGAGGAGTCAGTACCAGAAAACTCTACAGAGTACAGGCTCTGATCATCAACCAAGGTTAGAGTGGCGAGTGTGTGTGTGCTGTCCAGTTGAAGACATCAGCTCCAGGCTTCAGCCTATTAGAAAGCACCACACCCTACTGAAGTTTCCAGGTTACTGCTGGAAGCTGCCGGATATAGCTTGTGCTTCCCTGGCTCAGTCCTGTCTATTTTGCTCTTGCTATCATTGTTCCTTGTCTTGACCTTGGTTTATGTTTTTGACACAGATTCATGAAATGAGACTCTTACCAAATGTTGTCTGTTTGTTGGGTGGTATCAAGTTTCCCTCCCTGGAGTAAGGTGGCTGGTGGAGGTTTTAGAACTGTTCATTTTGTGCCAAGTTTATAAACCGCACATCTAATTTTGAGGAATTTGGAGCGAGAAATGTCAGCAAATACCACAATTAGGTAGGGACTCAGGAAAGAGATATGCCTTGATGCTAACTGCAATCTAATATATAAAGCTGAATGTATGTGTGTATGTATGTATGTCCGGGATTGGCATCTACACCGTTGCAACTACAGCCACAAAATTTTGCACAGTCACACGTCTGGACCCCAAGAGCGTCATAGGCTATGTTGTGAGGCGAAATTTTAACCCCGCGCGTTCCAGTTCACCAAACAATTTTGCCCCTATCTACATAATGGGGAAAAAGGCTAAAGGAAAAGTGTTGGAGGAAAATCGACAGCTGTCAGTTATAGCCACAAAATTTTGCAAAGTCCCACGTCTGGACCCCGACAGCGTCATAGTCTATGTTGTGAGCCGAAATTTTAACCCTGAGCGTTCCAGTTCTCCAAACAATTTTGGCCCTATCTACATAATGGGGAAAAAGTGAAAGGAAATGTGTTGTAGGCAAATTGACAGCTACCAGATGTGAACAAGGGGGACTTAAAGAATGAGAGCGATGCCGCCAAAGAGTATATTCCGTACAGTTGCTGAGGTGGGGCCCCGACATACGATACTCACCACACACGGGGATATGAACACACACACAAAATGCGCCTCACACTACCACGTGCTTGAACACATATACCACCCTCAGCACACATTTCACCACACATACACCAACCTCGCCACATAATCACCCTAAAACACACACAAGTCAGTATTATCCTTCAACAATAAAAATCTGATTAATAAGCAGCAAAACTACAAGAGAAACAAATGTACCATATAGGAAATACGGCAGCTGTCAATCACATGAGCTGTCTATTATGTGTATGTGTGAGCTAATATATACTGTCAGGGGGGAGGGTTTCCTGTTGCCTGGGGATTTATCAGGCTGCCTATAGCAACCAATCACAGCTCAGCTTCTATTTTGCTACTGTTAATCTGAGCTCTGATTGGTTAATATAGACAACAAAGGACATTCTCAGTAAAGCTTCTGTGAGGTAATAGGATGTCTGTGAGGTAATAGGATGTCAGTTAGGGTATGTTGGTGGAAAGGCTGATGTCAGTCACATTACCTCTATGTGAGAGAATATAGAAACTGTGGAATATCTGTGCTGTTGAAATATATGTTGTGAAATGCTTCTATTAGCTTAGTTTTTGCCTTTTAATAATTACATTTCTATCGATTTGTTTTGTGGGTTTTGTGTGCTGAATTAATTTTTGTTAACACATTCTATTTTGTTAACAGCAGTTATTAACCCGGGCGAGGCCGGGTAGTACAGCTAGTGCTCATATAAAAATGGTCTAAATGTCTCAATCTTTAAATGTATTTCCTTAGCAGTAATGCATGTCCAAATGTCTATATTCAATGTTTGCATACCGTAGTGTTTCAGAGTGCAGCTGTTTACCTACTTGTTACATCAAATACCACAATCAGGTAGGGACACAGATATGCCTTGATGTTGACTGCTGGGCTCACATAAAACTGGCCTTGTTTAAGCCCTAAGAGACTAATGTTTTAAATGTATTTTCTTAGCAGTATTGAATGTCCAAATTTCTATATTCAATGTTTGCAGATCTTAGTGTTTCAGAGTGCAGCTGTTTGTGGTATTTACTTTAACAAATAAATAATCAACTAGGGACCCAGTAAACAGATATGCCTTGACGTTGGCTCCTGGCCTTTTTTATATGCTAAAAGTCTACATTTTTAAATGTATTTCCTTAGCAGTAATGCATGTCCAAATTCCTATATTTAAAGAGGACCTGTCACCAACCATACATGGTGATCTAATTACAGCAGTGGATACAGCATGTCTGCTGCATTCAGGCAAGGGGTCCCCCAGCCCTTGAGCCCCCCTGTACCCCGAGATAATACACTTTGAAAACTTACATAGTGGAGCCAAATAGGAGGTGGCTTGTGGCTGGAGCCAAAGCGCAGTTTCACACCCCCTGTATGTTTAATCCGCCCACCGCCTCCTCCCTGATGCCAATCATTGTCTCCCTCACCTGCTGCATAGTACACAGAGCTTATTGCAGTGCTGGCTGCTTTGCCCCGCCTCCTGCGGTGACGTCACCGCCTTTCCACGCCCTGCTCCATGGTTAACATGGAGCAGGGTGGGGAAAGGCGGTGATGTCACAGCAGGAGGCTGGCCGCCCTGCCTCCTGCTGTGACATCACCGCTTATACCCGCCGTGCTCCATGTTAAAGTGTGCAGATTAAACATACAGGGGGTGAGAAACTGCCCTTTGGCTGCAGCCACAAGCCACAAGCCACCTCCCATTTGGCTCCACTATGTAAGCTTTCAAAGTGTATTATCTCGGGGTACAGGGGGGCTCAAGGGCTGGGGGACCCCTTGCCTGAATGCAGCAGACATGCTGCATTCCGTGCTGTAATTAGATCACCATGTATGGTTGGTGACAGGTACTCTTTAATGTTTGCATACTATCGCAGGGTGGTATAGCAGATAGGGAATCAGGAAGCAGGATAGTAAGATGGGCTAAGGGCATTCAGGGGAGCTAGTCTGACCCTTACACTAGGAGTCCCTGGCTCAGACTCACCCTGCTCCCAGAGGTACTTTTGAAGGTGACGAGGTCTGAGTCGCCACCCTTGCCCCATGCTCCTTCTGAGCCCTAGGCTGAAAGCCCTACCTCCACCCACAGACCAGGAGTACACAGCAACTCCTAAGGAAGGAAATATCAGCATCACCAGCACGCATGTCTTCACTGCACAGAGTCCTAGTAGAGACTAAATTCTATCAGTGACACCCAGTGCAGGGAAGAGGAGCTAGTTAAAGGCTGAGGGAGTGGAGATCGGAATGCACTGACCCACCCCTCCACCTCCACCTGCAGAGCCACACACTACAGCAGCTTTATTAGATTAACACTCAATGTGCCAAAGGATAGAGCTAAACCAAAGCAGCAACACACAAACTGCAAAGCAGTCAACACGTGACACATACATTAGCATTTCAGAGTGTAACTGTTTATCTGTTAAAGCAAATACCACCAGACAAAGACAAGATAAGTAACGGATGAATTGGGGCTAATGTATGTTAGAAAGTTGAAGAACTCTGCATTTCTATACCATCAAGCTGTATTCATGTGAATCTGGAATCCCCTTTAATTTTAGACCAGCACGCCGCCACCCCTTTATGTTTGCGTTTGTCTCGGAATTACAAAGCTTTTCCAATTTTCTGTTTGACTTACAAAACGTAGAGGAACAGCTGTCGCTTTTTTTCCGGCTTAGATATTAATAACCCAATATAAAGCCGCCAGAAGCCGTCTGCTGACAGTGGATGCGCTGACGCTACCAGCTGCCGGTTTTGGACACTGGTTATAGACAATACGCCGCTCCGCTTGTTTGGCATTTTTAAGGATGGCTTTGAAGAACTCTATCCTTTTGTAGAAGAAAGGGGGCAGCCATGCGGACGGCGGCTGGATGATGAGTGTTGTTGTTTTCTCGGCAGTTTTAAATAATCCGGTTTACGCAGAATATCGCTGAGGAAGCACTAGACGTATGCAGCGCCAATATCTGAAGGGAAGCGTTCAGATCATCCTTTACATACAAGGATATTGTTTCTGCCTGGGAGAGTTGGCTGCATTCTAACATTTTGGATGGAAAAAGAGAGAAGAATATTTAAAGGGTTAATCTCATTTAGTCAATTTGTACTACTGAAACTAGCAGTATTGCTGTGTAGGTCAACGCTGTGGAGTCAGAGTCGTGGAGTCGCAGTCGGTGTTCGTTTTGGGTGGAGTCGGAGTCACATTCAGGGAAATTGAGGAGTCGGAGGTTTGTCTTACTGACTTCACAGCCCTGGTTATGGAGTCGGAGTCAGTGTCCATTTTGGTGGAGTCTGAGTCGGATTCAGGGATATTGAAGAGTCGGAGTCAGAGTTGGATGTTTGGATTACCGACTCCTCAGCCCAGCAAGAATGATAATAAAATTAACACCTATCTTGTAGTAATACTGTCACATCCCCACCAGACCCTGCTTCATTGACTTCTTCATCATCACAAGGCACCGCTGCATCCACCCTTTGAGTGGAGCTGGTGATAGAGAAGGCAGAGCCAGAGACTATGGAGAGCGCTAAGGTTAGAGTGGCTGATACCGGCTATACGTCACAGTCTGACAGAATGGATGTGTGTGTACAGTCTATCTGAAGTCAGTAACTCCTAGCTTCAGTCTATTGAAAGCACCGCATCCTGCTAATACCTTCAGTTTTCTGCTGGAACTGCTAGATATAGCTTTTGGTTTCCCTGGCTAATTTCCTATCTTGTATTGGTGTTTTTCCTCAGCCTGTTTTTTGGACACTTCTTTCACCTGATGATTTTGTACCTTGCTGCCATCTTGGCTCCCTGAGTACTCTATCGGATGTTGATTTTGTCCTTTTTCTGATCTCTCGGCTTTGACCCTGCTTGGCAACTTTTATATCTCTAACTTCTACCCTTCCATGGACAGCTATCTCCTAGACTCTGCTGTAAATCCAGATCCCTGTATAGGTGTTAAAGAGGACCTGTCACCACCCGCTACATGGCAATCTAAATGCAGCACTGAATGCAGCATGTCTGCTGCATTCAGGGAAGGGGTCCCCCATGTGTCTGTGTGCTGTGTACCCCAAGATATAGCCTTAGGAAATCTCACTGTTAGAAGCCATGAAGGCATTCCCTGTGGCTGGAGTTAACTCTATTCACGGGGGGCCCTTCCCGCCCCCTCTGCCTCTCTGTGCTCCTCCTGCTGTGCTGGCTCTGCCCTCCTCCTCTCCTGCTCGCTGTCACTCATCCTGCCTCACACAGCATGCAAATCATTTGTCCTGACGTCAGTGCCAGATTCCCGCCCTGTTTATGCTTTGTTCAGACAGCAGGGCAGGAATCTGGTGCTGACATCAGGACAAATGATTTGCATGCTGTGTGAGGCAGGATGAGTGACAGCGAGCAGGAGAGGAGGAGGGCAGAGCCAGCACAGCAGGAGGCGGCACAGAGAGGCAGAGGGGGAGGGAATGGCCCCTGTCAATCGAGCTCACTCCAGCCACAGGGAATGCCTTCATGGCTTCTAACAGTAAGTTTTCCTAAGGCTATATCTCGGGGTACACAGCACACAGACACATGGGGGACCCCTTCCCTGAATGCAGCAGACATGCTGCATTTAGATTGCCATGCAGCAGGGGGGGTGACAGGTCCTCTTTAAAGGCTGTTAGGATTTCTCAGGGTTCTGCCTAATGGAGCTGAGCTGGCCCTTTTGACCCTGTAGCCTCGGATGGCCATCACAAATACAATGTGGCAGCACTGAGAGGTCAAGCTCTGAAATAACATGCAAATTAGCCTGGAAGTGCACTTCTGGTCAAATTTGAATATAATTTTATTTCTTGACTAGCTGTACAACCCGGCATTGGTCAGGTTACCATAATAAAGGGGTGGGGCTAACATGAGGGGGCGGAGCCATATGCATCCAGGGGGCAGGGTTATAAAGGGGGCATGGACTGTGTTACAATAATAAAGGGGCATAACAAAAGGGGGCTGGGCTCACCGGAGGGGGCAGAGCCACATGCAGCTATCACATTATTGAGGGACGGGGGGAACTAAATGGCAGGGCCATATGCAGTCAGAACATTATGAAAGGGGTGGAGCTAACTGGAAGGGGTGGAGTCATATGCATCCAGGGGGGCATGCTTATGAAGGGCGCGTAGCCCATGATACAATAATAAAGGGGACATAATAAAGGGACAGGGCTAATCATAGGGGTGGAGTCATATGCATAGACAAATTATGAAGGGGTGGGGCTAACCATAGGGGGTAGAGCCGTATGCCTCCTGCGCATTATGAAGGGGATGGAGCTAACTGGAGGGGTGGAGTTGTATGCATCCTGCGCATTATGAAGTGGGCGGGGTCATGGAGGGGCGGGGCTATACATACATCCAGCTTTATATATTAGATTTTTCAGCTCTGGAACATCTAATTACAACAAAACTGGTATCATTTTTGTTGTTATACCTATAGAGACGTTTAGTAGTAAAAGGGTTCAGAAAGATTCCCTTTAATTGAGGTTTAGGAGCTTAAAACACCTCAGTAAACAGTTGATTTTGCAGGGGCGAGCCAAAGTCAGACACATAAGCTATAGGAGTGCATATATGTATGAAGGCTTCAATATCGCTATGTGGTGCCTCCATAATTCTTAGAGAGAAGGACTCCATAATGCAGAATCCGTTTTTCCTGATCGTCCATTGGAGACATCCTAAAGTTCAGTAGGTCCATACACTTCTATGGATGCCCGATATTGCTGGTTACAACTCAGTGATCAGTCACACTCAGCCATAGAACAGAATTGCAAATTAAAGACATTATTGTTATTTTCTTGCTGTGGTCGTGTAGCAAAGCCACAATTGTGGGTAAAACTATTGCAAAAATAACACATTTATGTACAATTAAATGGAAGCATTAATTAAAGGAATACTCCACATACAGAACTGGTGCATGATTCAGACACAAAATTATCAGAATTGGCATTGGAAATTGAGGGAAATCTTAGCCCAACCCGCCGGACAGCGCTCAATCTTGCAATGGGATTGGTGGGGTTTGCAGCATAAAATTAGTCATTGAGATGGGAGAGGAAGATTCAGATTATTTATTAAGGATTTTAGTCTTAGATTATTAGAAGAATAGAGAGCACAGGTAGGGTGACAGAAATGAGGGAGGATATGTAGAGCGGTGCAGAACTGGAGAGCATAGGTAGGGTGATAAATACAGATGAGGAAGGAGATGTAGGGTGGTGCAGAACTGTGGAGAGGATGGGGAAGGAATATACAGATAAGTAGATATAGGGTGCTGCAGAAACTTGGAGAAGATGGGTAGGTGATAGACAAAGATGAGGAAGAGATGTCGGGTGATGCAGAACTGTGGACAGGATGGTTAGATGATAGACTGAGATGAGGGAAGAAATGGAGGGCGGTGCAGAACTGTGGAGAAGATGGGTAGGGTGATAGAGATGAGATGTAGGGTGGTGCAGAACTGTGGAGATCACAGGTAGGGTGATAGACTGAGATGAGGAGATGTAGGGTGATGCAGAACTGTAGAAAGGACGGGTAGAGTGATAGAGATGAGGAGATGTAGGACGGTGCAGAACTGTTAAGAGGATAGGTAGGGTGATAGACAGAGATGAGGGATTAGATGGAGAGCAGTCCAGAACTGAAGGAGAGGATGGGTAGGTGATAGACAGAGATGAGGGAGGAGATAGAGGGTGGTGCAGAACTGAAGGAGAGGATGGGTAGGTGATTGACAGAGATGAGGGAGGAGATGGAGGGTGGTGCAGAACTGTGGAGAGGACGGGTAGGTGATAGACAAAGATGAGGGAGGAGATGGAGAGTGGTGCAGAACTGTGGAGAGGATGGATAGGTGATAGAAAGATGAGGAGGAAATGTATGGCAGTGCGGAACTTTGAAGATCTTTATTGAGGAGGGTGATAAGTTTACATGGAAGTCTGTAGTGGATGGGCAACTAGTGCAATAACTGGTGCAGGGTAGAGTCATCAGTGTAGCTGCTGGATGGATATATAACCCTAGCTGCTGTATTCAGGATAGATTGAAGAGGGCAGGGCTTAATAAGAGAGAGACCAATTAATAGAGTCAAAAATAAGAAAAGGAGGTTGAGTATTTGAGATATTTTTTGCAGTGCAGCTGACATGAGCGAATGGGTGATCTGATATATGGAAAGAAGGAAAGATCTGAGTCAGGTATAATCCTAAAACAGCAGGCTGCTACTTTAGAGTTATTGAAGAACCAACAATAAAAATGGTCATTTCAGGTTTTGGTGGGTTAATAGAGAACAGAAATACAAGAAGTTCAGTTTTGGAGAGATTCAGTTTTAGAAGGAGGATGTTAGAGTCAGCAGACAGTCAGTATTGTGTAGTAATGCAGGGGTGATGTCAGGAGGAGAGGTGTATAATTGGGCTTAGAGAAGATACTTAAGTAAAACCTCCTGATGGTTTGACCAATAGGGAAGATCGAGTAAAAAAGGCCCAAAATTAGGAAGCAAGCGTCCAGTTATGGAGGGAGTAGAGAGTGTTCATTGGGGTCGTGATAAGTTGCAGGGCTGGATTTACAAAGTGACCAATAGGTGAGTAATTCACCAGAACTAGGAATGGGTCACCAGGTTCAGTATGTTGGTTGTTCACTCAGTTTTTCCCAACAGGTAAGGAACCATTAAGTTACCCAGTATTAGTTTCAATATTGGCCATTACATCTGTGTTTTGCAGCGGTCTGGTCCTTGATTTTGATCCTGACTTTGACCTTCTGATACAAACTCTGCATTTTGGCTTTTGTCTGCCAGCTTATTCCACCAGCCAGCAGCCACTCCATGTACGGAACCCAGGGGGCCCTGTGAAACTCCTGATCCCTATATACGGGTTAAAGGATAAAGACCAAGGTTCCCTTGGGACCTGTTAGATGGTGTGGTGGCTTGTTCAAAGCCTGTCTGTAGAAGTCCTATTATGAGCTGCCAGCCTTCCACTGAGTGTCCCATCACCAATATAATGTGATAAAGACAGGGCAGTATCATGTGTCCTTCTGTTGTCAAAGTTATTTGTAATCAGCTTATTATTTATGCACTTTATGGTAGTATTATACTATAATGACAGCATTATTATAATAATAAAAGGAGGATGCCATATTCTTGACATTAGCCACAGCAGGTTCAGTCTCTGTCTATGTGCTGATTTATCTTTCACCTTTGTTTTATTCTTTTGGGTCAGCAGGTGTTTCAATTAATAGTCTGCCCTATCACTTTGTGGGTGCGGCTATTTATACTTTCCTCTTCTAATGAGGATCCTGCCTGGAGTTCCAGCCATACTGTCAGGGTAGGTATGCAAGTCAGATGGAGACCAGCTAGGCTTATTATCTTTGCTGTCACAGCTATCTCTCCTTTGTCCTTCTGCCAGAGTAAGGTAATAGGAGACTTACCTTTCTTGCAGTTATATTTTACTCTTTGCACTTTGTATTTTATGTTTTCTCAATTAGGATCTCTCCTCTTTCTGCACGCCCTTATTCAGGGTTATAGTGCTCTATACCTCACAATAGCTCTTAAGAAGGTACAAGGAACACTCAACGCCCTTTTAGGCAGCCAGGTATGAGTTGTCTTTTCCTAGATGTCTGTACCTAAAGCGGTAGAGAGCCTGTTTTGACTGTATTATAGGGTTACTGGACTATACCAGCTGCGTTCCAGTTCTGCCAGGTCTGTAAACAGTGTGGTTTTGCAATAAAAGACTGTGAGGCATCAGCTTTTGTTAAGGTATTTGTGGCACCCCATGGGTTAATGTGCCACAATAACATCACATGGGTTCCCTTCCCACTACACACTGACAAACACTAGCACCTCTGGGCCAGGAGGGGGAGCACAACCTGCTTCCTTAAATACTCTTGCTTATGAGGGAGAGCTCAGTGCAGTACGGGACAGTACTGTGAAGAGCACAGTTAGAGCAGAGTTAGCTCAGTGCAGACCTAGTGAGGGTCACAGGAACAGGAGAACTACAGACTGAGGAACACGTCTGGGAGCTGGAGTGACACCTTCACTCGCCCCAGAAGAGCGCACAGAACGGACACCGGATCCGGTACTGTGTCTGGCACCCACAGCACAGTGAATCCAGGAACAGTGGGATTTCTAGATGCCCCTAGTACCCGTGCAAAGCAACACGGAGTGGTCAGCACAGCACAGAGGACTCAAGTTGCCTAGCCAAGTGGTACCAGCAGAACACAGAGAAAGAGTGAGATGTCCCAGCAGCTCAGCTAATAGTAGCAGCCAGGACACACACACAGCGTAACACGAGGAAGCCTACGACCCGGACAGGGTGGGGAGAGAGCTCAGCCCCATTACAGACTCCGTGGACTATAATCTGCAATAACATCAGCAGTAAAGCTTTGGAAAACAGCAAAACTGTGAGTCTGTGTATTGATTGCGACCTTTGCCCTACATTCAGCACAGAGAGCTTCCCCCTGCTACAAGCCTGCCAGCTCTGCAGCCTCAGGAGAGAAGGAGAATTGCATCAGTGTCTACCAAACGTGAGTGTGTGTCCTTTAACCCCGTCTCCACCATCTATACCCCTTATAGACTATACCATCACTGCCCCGGGGAATACAGTTCTACCCACTGGAACTATACCATCCAGGCTGCCACTACATCATCCCCGGAGGTTCTGCAGCAGCGGCCGCCCCCTTACTGGCCGCATATAGTGGGTGGCGTCACGATAAACTATTCTCCCCTGTAAATACACCCTTTTATTTGCCAGGACCCGGGACACGGTCCGGACCAGGACCACCCGTGACTTCCCCCGTAGCAGACACGGTCCGGTACCGAGTACCCTCGTCCCAGTGGGCTCGACATATTGACCCAAGAGTTTGTTCCCACCAAAGTACTCCAACTACAAAAAGTACGCAAACGTTGTGCACAGTTTTATGCTTGCTCCTGGGCCTGAGGACACGGTGAAGAAGCGCATATTTAAATTCACTGTGTCTGCACCCTCCAGTACTACATAGTTGCTGGTGGGTGTGTAGAGTGACCACTCGCCCAGCCTATAAATATTTCCATTACACCTCAGCTGTTGTCGGTGAGCGAGTTCAATCTCTATGTAGACGCAGTGTGCTGTTCTGCTGAAGACTTTCTTGTAGCTTTGTGGAGTTTGCCATATTACTGGAGTTGCTGTGCTTTTCCTGGTCTCTGGGTAGAGATGAGAGTTTTTTTAAGTCTAGAGCTGGTCAGGAGCAGGGCAAGGGTGGTGGCCCAGACATCCTCCCCTTTAGACATAATTCTGGGTGAGTGAATATATTATGTTTTATTAATTGGTCACCTTTTCTCTGCCCTCCATTTATTATGCTTTTGAGTCTGGAGAGACCTCAAGGCATAAGAAATGTGTTTTCATTGCAATCGGAGTAATTTTATCCAGGCCGAATGAAATTTCTCAGGTGAGATGAGAGACTCTGCTCAAAATTAGTTTTGGGAGTTTACTCATTCCTAGGAGAAAGAATACAGTTATTGTCAGTCATCTCTAGTGTTGTCTTACCTCCTAAAGGCACAAAAGGATCAAGGATTAAAAGTAAACACGTTGCGGGTGCCCCATAGAAATTAGATTTAGTAGAACGATGCAGCAGATGCTCAGTCCTAGATTCCAAAAAATGTGACTTTTATTGATGGACTTAAACCTCCATAAATAATATAGTGACACTAAAAGTCCCATGCGTTTCGGTAAAATTTATTACCTTGATTAATGCATTATGGCAAAACGCGTAGGATCGTTACAGTAACTGCAGTCTTTATTTAGATTTTCATACATCAACGAAAGTCAAGTTTTATAGAATCTGGGACTGAGTGTGGCACCCCACTGGTCGGAGCGCCACTAAGGGGTACTGCACCCAGACCAGCGTGTGTGGTATCCCTGAGGTCAGTGAATGGGGAGGTTAATCCTCACATCCACACACACCCTTAGCTCAGGGGACTACAGGGTTAAATCCTTTACTAGGAGACCCAGCCCCAGTGGGAGGAGTGCAGGGCAAGCAGTGTGAGGGCGGGAGGAAGTTAGAGGCAGAGAACGTCTGAGGGAGAGACAGGAGAGGAGCTTTCCAGGAGAGCAGCAGTTTTGGGAACAGAGGAGCCGGTGAAGGGTTCCCCCAGACGGCTTATCGGGCACCTGAGCCCGCAGACTGCTGGAGAGCTACAAGCACAGCAGAGAATCCGGATTATCGTGGAGTCTTCAAGTCTCCCTGACACCAGCGCAGTCAATATTAAGGGAGCCAGGCACCGCTGGACGAGAGATAGCGGCCAGCCATTAGAGGGTTACCCAACGATAGCAAGGGTGAGAGAGCACAGGAGACCAGGCCAGGTTTCAGGTCAGCCAGGCCTCACACCATCCTGGAAGAGCAGTAAAGGAGGGACACCTAACAAAGCCACATAGAAACACCCCGTTCACTTGCCACCACCTAGGCCAGCTGCCTATGCTTGCAGACTGTGTTGTACTGTGAACTGTGCTTTTTACCTAAACTGTTCCAGTAAAGTACCCGGGAGAGTGACTTTGCCTCCGTGTCTTTGTGATGCAGAATTTAACCTGCTTGCTTTCAGGAACGCTGCCCCGGAGGACCAGCTGCACCTGTAGGGAGCTTTGCTATCCATGCCGCAATACCATCGCCCTCCGGAGGACTGTGGCGGCGCTGGTGACCCATCACCAGGTACTACTATTGGCGTCACGTGACAACAAACTCTTATCCCCTGTACATAATTCCTCTTTGAAGTGTCACCCAGGCACGGGCTCAGGCACTGCCACCCGTGACATCCCCGTGAAAACCCTTCTGAGCCCGATATCCGAGTACCCCTGGGCCTGGGGCTCAACAGGAGCATCTGCTGGGTCGTTTTTCTACTAAATCTATATTGTTTTGAGCCACTCTAGCTGATCCGTACAACTCTCCAGGATTATGGATTTTCCCAATATTATTTTTATTTTTATAATTAATTTATTTACATAGCACCATTAATTCCTTGGTGCTGTACATGAGAAGGGGACCCTGCCCTTGCAGGCTTAATTTCTATAGAACAATGGGGAGGAGACAGTAGGTCAGGGGGCTGCAGCAGATCCGGTGGTGGTGAGGCGGCAGCTTCGGTAGTGGTGAGGTGGCAACTCTGATGGTGATGAGGTGGCAGCTCCAATGGTGGTGAGATGGCAGCTCCGGTGGTGGTGGTGAGGTGGCAGCTGCAGGTGGTGGTGAGGCAGCCACTCTGGTGATGGTGGGGTGGCAGCTCCGGTGGTGATGAAGAGGCAGCTCCGGTGGTGGTGAGGCGGCAGCTCCGATAGTGGTGGTGAGGCGGCAGCTACGGTGGTGGTGAGGTTGCCACTGCAGTGATAGCAAGGTGGCCGCTCTGGTGGTGTTGAGACCGCAGCCCCAATGGTGGTGAGGTGGTAGCTCCAATGGTGGTGAGGTGGTAGCTCCAATGGAGGTGAGATGGCAGCTCCAATGGTGGTGGTGAGGTGGCAGCTGCAGGTGGTGGTGAGGCAGCCACTCTGGTGATGGTGGGGTGGCAACTCCGGTGGTGATGAAGAGGCAGCTCTGGTGGTGGTGAGGCGCAGCTTCGATGGTGGTGGTGAGGCGGCAGCTCCAATGGTGGTGGTGAGGCGGCAGCTCCAATGGTGGTGGTGAGGCGGCAGCTCCAATGGTGGTGGTGAGGCGGCAGCTCCGGTGTTGGTGAGGTGGCAGCTCCGGTAGTTTTGGTGAGGTGGCAGCAGTGTGATCATTGCAGGCTGTAAGCAAGATAAAGAAGGACTGCGCCTCGCAAGCTGGTGACATGCGCCCCAACCAAGGGTAACTATAAGAACCCTATCTAAACCACAAGGTGCTGTGAGCCAATTTTTTTACTTTACTTTCAGGCTGTAAGGAGTCCTGAAGAGATGGGTTTCAGGTTCCATCTGAAGGATCTGAGGGTGGTGGATAATCAGCTCCATAATTGGTGAGCGGACACACCCATGTTTTTGTATAGAAATTAGATGGTCAGTCTTAACGAAATCAGCTAGTTGGCCCGACGTTTGCACAAAGCGTGTGTGGGCCCTTGATGTTGGTTGATTGAAGTCTTACCGTCCATCGCCTATGATTCGGGATGAAAGTAAAACCCTACGCTGTTACTTGGCTGTTGTAGATGCCGCAAGAATTTCTCCTGCAATTAATTCGTACTTGGAAGAAAGTGAAATGCCAAGTAATCCAAGGAGCCGGGCAAAGCGGATCTGACATGTACCCAGCAAGACGTCATCAATGAGCGGTAGAGGCTGCATCGTGCAGTAGGTCACGCTGTCGCTCCAAGCCACAAAACTGCCCGGACCATTAAGTCATGAAATGTGAGGAAGCCATGTACTTAAGGTGTTAAAGAATGTCTTGAGGAAATGTTCCATTCACACGTCGTCGTCGTCTTATAATTCACGGTAACTATGTAATTTTACTGTCACATCTCCACTTTTCCACTTTCCAAATCCAGAAGGCGAAAAAAAAAATCATAATTAAAATAAGCAGCAATAAGCGAAATAACGCAAAGGAAACAAAACTCATTAAATTTCATTATGACAGCATAAAATTAATGTTACTCGGAGCAGGTGGGCGAAGGAGGGGGAGCGTCACCTTCCCTCTGCCTCCATTATTGTGGATCAGAGAAGGCACAGCGGGTCACGGCCTGGTGGCGTTCAATATAACTCACCATAATGTCTTATTAAGAAAAGTTTTACGTAAATCTGTTTGGGCTCAAACATGGGCGTTATAGAAAAGTCTGAGGAGCGAGCAATAGACGGTTACCGCGAGGCCCTATGTGGTTGTTGAATGATCAACCTCCTGCCGGTTCCTTGGCGTCATGCTAGAAAATACAAGCTCTATATATACTGTCTTGTACTATTCATCATCAACTGGTTATGGATTTAACTATAGTGTTTGCAGTGGAACATTTGGTCCTGAAATTGCTATGATTTTGGGTTGTGATCACATACCGCCAATAGTGCCAGACCACACAGACAACATAGGACTTGTGAGTCGGGGGGAGAACCGTGAGTTGGAGGTGCAGCCTGTTGCCAGTGTGGCAATGGACCCCTCACCCAGGCATCATATTTTCAACTGTATTGGCATCTCATTATACTATATGGAGTACTATGGAGTGCATTATACTATATAGAGGACTATGTATATAGAATAATGAACACCATAGTCCTCCATATAGTATAATGCACTCCCATAATCCTTCATATAATCATATAATATAATGCACCCATATAGCCCTCCATATAGTATAATGCACCCCCATAGTCCTGTATATACTATATGGAGGACTGTGGCTGCATTATACTATATGGAGGATTATGGGGGTGCACTAAACTATATAGAGGAATATGGAGGTGTACTATGTGGTTCTATATATTATATGGAGGACTACGGGTGTGTTTGTGGCGCCCTGCTCACACAGGTAACCACAGACTCACCTACAGCATGGATGGGTTTCCACAGTGCGTACATAGACACAAACAACACCTTCCACACCAGCAGAGTAAGGGGAGCTCAACTTGCTGACTTTAGGCAAGATCCCCTATAAATACTGGTGCTGGGTGCAGAGTTAGTTGGTGTGTGCAGACGCTACAAGAGCTGTGAAGATATACTGGTGGTTGGTGTTACGCTAGGCCCGAGCCAGTGACCCTGAACAGCCTTCGAGGCAGTCCTGCAGGGCCCAAGAGTGGGGATCAGAAGGCGAGGAGAGAGAGAACGAACAGAGTGGGAACAAAGGAGCCAGAGTTGGGTTCACCCAAACAGCACACCGGACACCGGAGTCCGAGTCTACTGGAGAGCACGTGGCCCAGTAGAGAATATGGGTCTACTGTGGAGACTTTAGTCTCCCAAGCATCTGCGCAGTCACTAACCAGGGAGCCAGGCACCGCCAAGAGAGGAATAGCGGTAGTCCATCGAGGGTCTCCCGACGGCAGCGCAGGAGAGCAGAGGAGACCAGCCAAGTTTCACACGGGGCAGGGGCTTCACATACACAGGGAAAGAGACAAGGAACCCTTATACCCACTCGCTGTGGAGACCCAGAAGTGCATCCTGAACACTCGGCAGTGCCCTTGCCTGCAACTACACCAGTAAAAGGAAAAGAAACAACCAGCGGTGTGTGTGTTGGTTCCTTACCTGCGCCCCTGTCATCCACTTAGACTGCCCCATTATCCAACAGCCTGGCCAAATCCCTGCTCCATCCCTCATCATCATCACCAAACTCCACAGGGATCCAGCTCCGTCTGTGGGAGCTTCAACACCTAGCTGCTCATCCATCATCCCTGGAGGCTCCACGCAGCCGCTGGTGCAGTCACCAGATACCACAGGTGGCGTCACGATTAACTTATAAACTTTTATTTCCATTTCAACTACACCTTTTTAGTTGACCACCAGGGCCTGATTGTTCTGCAGGACACGGCTCCATGGACACCATCGCACAATCAAAGTCTCCACTGCTGGGGGCCAGTAAAGGGCTTAAAGATGAAGTATAAAAACCCGGCCCCGTCCCATATCTATAAAGTCCAAGTTGGGAGGATTGGATGCAAGTTTGCTTCATCTCCGGCCCCGAACTTGGATTTTACCCAAAAACTTGGGTGAACCCCAGGCAGTGCAGTGTTTAACCCTTCATCCTCTCAACTCTATATGCACCATGCTGGGGACTGCAGCAGCCGTAATCTGCTTTTATAGTGGTTGTGACTCTCACAACCACACAAGGTGAAGCCTCTGATACCTATTTAGGTCATATTTTATCTCTCAGACCCTTCATCCTCCCTACTTTAATTTTCTGAGATAATGACCTTTGGGTTTTCATTAATCATCAACATTAACAGGAATAAACACATGAAATAGATCCCTCTGTGTATAATGACTCTATATAATATATGTGTTTCACTTTATGTATTGAATTACTGAAATAAATGAACTTTTTAATATTCTAATTCATTGAGATGCTCCTATATATATATTCAGGTTCCCCAATAAATAGCAAGTTATTACTCCATCCTAAATGTATGATAACTATGGCGGCCCCCGTGATCCGTCTGCTGGTTCATCCTTATGCATATAGAAGCAAAATACATGTATAATAAGAGGAGAGATTGGGAAGATAGTCCAGGTCAGGGTGATATGAGCTGAGCAGGAGCGCTGTAGACCTTTCATGCTCTGCCACATTTCTCTTCCATGTTACATCATGTGTGAGCAGATGATTCAGAGGAAAGTGAAGGGTCCTGGGTCTCCGCGGACATCATGCCCCCTTCTTTCTGATTGCTGTAGACACTTGCACACCTACACTGCAGTGGGTACCAGACAGCGCCGGGCACTGCGGCAGCTGAACCTGTGGAGGACGCTCCTGGCATCCTGGGATTGATCTCTCTACCGTCTTCCCACCTGCCGCACACGGGGGACAAGGCGATAACAACCGCAGGATCTTAAAAGAAAGAACAGTTTAATAAAACTTCCAACATGATAGAAGTTTAGAATATGTTTTATCACAATCCCAGGATTCTGCTTTATATTACCGTAAGTTCTACTAAAATAATGCAGAAAAACATAAGTGCAGAAGGATGAAGAATACCACAAGCCCCCATTAACGACCCTACAGAACAGAAGGTCCTGAAAAACTAATCCCTGGTTTCCCTTCACCCCTGGATTCTGCTTAACCTGCTGAGATTGGCTCCTTTAAAGGCATACTTACCAACTTTTGATAGTTAGCATTCGGTACAAGGGCAGAAAACTACGGGCAAATCAATGATGACATCACTAGACGAGGACTTCACATCAAGGAACATCTCACTGGTGATGAAGACACGGCTCCTACATAGTCTGGTCTATTCTGTAGTTACATATGGAAGAGACACCTGGATGATAAAGGAACAAGACAGAAGAAGAATCAACACCTTCATAATGTGGAGCTGGAGAAGGATGATATCAATACCATGGATGGCAAGAAGAACAAACACATCAATACTGGAGCAAATCAACCAGACATTGTCCACACATCATACGAAGAGAGCAATCACGGGAGAAGGACATCATGGTTGGCAGAATAGAAGGAACAAGGCAAAGAGTAAGACCAGCAAGCCAATGGCTTGATACTTTCAAGATAGAGGTGGAGAAGACCCGGGTGGACCTACCTAGGCTTGGAGAAGACATTGATGAATCTATCTTGGCTTGTAAAGTCTGTTTGAAAGGTTCCGGGCACTACGTTGAGGAAGCCTGTCTTCACCTGAGGTCAGGCACCGCTGCCTGTTAAGGACCAGAGAGTGGTGGTGCTCACCCCCCGAAAAGGTACAGCAAAGTTCATCCAAGGTAAATAGAAGAAATGGAGAAGCAATCACCAGGTTAGTACGACATCTTTATTGCTCGCATCCGGAGACAGCTTGTGTCGGCGGCATTGGGAGGGAGGGTAATGCAGGAGGCATGGGACTACAGCTCTGTTTCGCACCTGTCTGTTACTTCTACAGGTCCACCATTTCTTCTATGTATATTGGATTAACCTATCTTGGCTTGGAGAAGATCCTGGTGGCCTATCTAGACTTGGAGAAGACCCCGGTGGAGCTATCTAGGCTTGGAGAAGACCCTGGTGGACCTATCTAGGCTGACAAAGACCCTATTGAAGCTTTCTAGGCGTAGAGACGACCCTGGGGGGCCTATCTAGACTTTGAGAAGATCCAGGTGGAGCTATGTAGACTGCACAAAATCAATTCCTATAGAGCGTTCATTCATCGAATCGCCATGGCTTGAGATCAAGCAGAAGGCCGTTAAATAATAGAAGGGCAGCCGATTGGACTAACTATCCCTCCTTTTGAGGTCAAGTCCCCCTACCAACAACTCTTGGAACCTTCAGTCCTCAACTACCCTAGATGTCAGGAAAAAACCCTGAAGTTGAAAGAGTCTTCAAGTGTTTTTGGCAGGGTTGGACATTTGGCCACTTTTCCAAAGTCTCTGCTTTCTCCCTTTTTTGTTGCCTACTGGACATTCTAGAATGATTGAGAAATTTCTTTTATGATCCATCGATGACGACCTTTTTTTTTCTGTTTGGTGCCATAATTTTTTTTTTTTTTCTACTCATATGCCTGTGAGGTGTGGATTTATGTGCGAGAACTTTATTATTTTTCAGCACTTTTTTAGGGGCACATATGAATTACTGTGATACAAATAATATATACCGTATATACTCGTGTATAAGCCGACCCGTGTATAAGCCGACCCCCCTACTTTTGCCCCAAAAATCTGGAAAAACCTATTGACTCGTGTATAAGCCGAGGGTGGACCCCAGCACAGTTATACAGCCCCCAGCAGTGTGGTATACAGGCCCCCCAGTGGTAGTATACAGCAGCCCCAGTGGTAGTATACAGATTCCCCAGCAGCCCCAGTGGTAGTATACAGATTCCCCAGCAGCCCCAGTGGTAGTATACAGGAGCCCCAGCAGCCCCAGTGGTAGTATACGGATTCCCCAGCAGCCCCAGTGGTAGTATACAGGAGCCCCAGCAGCCCCAGTGGTAGTATACAGCAGCCCCAGTGGTAGTATACAGGAGCCCCAGCAGCCCCAGTGGTAGTATACAGGAGCCCCAGCAGCCCCAGTGGTAGTATACAGCAGCCCCAGTGGTATACAGCAGGCCCCCAGGGGTACATATAGCAGCCCCCAGGGGGTACCCAGCAGCCCCCTGGGGGTACCAACAGCCCCCTGGGGGTACCAACAGCCCCCAGGGGGACCAACAGCCCCCAGGGGGTACCCAGCAGCCCCCTGGGGGTACCAGCAGCCCCCTGGGGGTACCAACAGCCCCCAGGGGGTACCAACAGCCCCCAGGGGGTACCCAGCAGCCCCCTGGGGGTACCAACAGCCCCCTGGGGGTACCAACAGCCCCCAGGGGGGACCAACAGCCCCCAGGGGGTACCCAGCAGCCCCCTGGGGGTACCAACAGCCCCCAGGGGGTACCAACAGCCCCCTGGGGGTACCAACAGCCCCCTGGGGGTACCCAGCAGCCCCCAGGGGGTACCCAGCAGCCCCCTGGGGGTACCAACAGCCCCCAAAAGCTGGCACTGTCCCCCCTTGTAAGGCCTCCCCCTCCCGCTACTTATACATTACCATCCCGATGTTCTGATCGGCGCCGCTCTCGGTGCTGCGTCGCCGTCTTCATCCTCCCGCGCTGGCTGCATCCAGGATCTCCGGCGGTCGCGCGATGACGTCATATCGCTGCGACCGCCGGAGAACCCGGATGGATGCAGCGAGCGCGGACGGGAGGATGAAGACGGCGACGCAGCACCGAGGAGCGGCGCCGATCAGAACACCGGGATGGTAATGTATAAGCACCGGGGGGGGCCCTTACAAGGGGGGACAGTGCCAGCTTTTGGGGGGGCCATATGCACTGCTTCCCCCTGCGCTGATTGACAGGGGGAAGCAGTGCATATATAATGAGCGGCCCCACGTGACGGGGCCGCTCATACAGCAGCCCCCCCCCGCCTCCTCCAGCCTCCACAGCCCCCACCACACGGGTCTACCGTATAGACCCGTGTATAAGCCGAGGGGGGGACTTTTCAGCCCAAATTTTGGGCTGAAAAACTCGGCTTATACACGAGTATATACGGTATATATTTTGTTTTTAATCATTCATGTTTCCCACAATTAATTATTCAGATTATTAGTCATGTGGATTCCTAATATCTGTAGCTTTTTTGTTTGTATGTTTTTATGTATAAAAAATTATTCTTACAAAATAATTACCTTTTTTGTATTTTATTAGATTTTTATTCATTTTTTTTCTTATTTTTATACATTTTTAATTGGTCATAAATGATCTTTTGGCGTCATCTCTGCTCCGTTTATTTGTAGCAGTCGTCATTCTCTGTCAGTGCCATGGTGTCACTTGTTTACTGCTCTGCAGTCCACGTGAAATGTTCTGCTGCAGTTTAAATCATAGTAAATTTCCTTTGGTTCTTCCACGGTTAATGCTGGAGTTGCTGTTGCTGTCGGTGTGTGGGCGGCTCTGGGGAGTTGTAGGTTTGTCAGGTGACCATGCCCCTGGCCTTTAAATAGCCTCCTCCAGCTGATATCGCTGATAGAGTTTCACCCTGCCATTGACCATGTGAGCTGAAGACGTTTTTGCACTGTTGAAGATTCTTTGTGCTTTTCCTTTGGAAGTTGTTGTGTATCCCTGTCCTTGGTTCGAGGTGAGAGGGAGGAGCACAGGGCTGGTTGAGGAGCAGAGGGCAAGGGTGGTGACCCAGACTTCCTCACCATCAGAGGTAAGTCTGGATAGCCAGGGACCCCAGTCCAGGACCAGTCTAGCTACCCAGGTTTCCTTGCCCGTTATTACCACCTGCTTCAATTCCCTCATCCGCTATACTACGCTCGTGACACATAGATGATGAATGGTTCATAGGAGCACTTGCACGTTCTTCACTCCATTCAGATAGGGTTTTTTATAGCCCCATCGCAGTTTTTTTTGGCGGGTTTCAGTAGCCTGTGGAGAGTTTTGCTAAATTTTATGAGAACGATTGAATTTGGGCCACAAGTTACAGAACTTTGCAAAAAATTAAGGGTGGGAACATCAGAATACCGGGGTCCACGGTCTTGGCGGGAAGAATGGAGATATGTTGTGCACTATTCTTCACAAATATGACTTCTGCAATGGCGGCTCCGTGGCCTTAAAGGGGTTGTCGGGGCTTTTTATAAAATCTCTGTGTATATCTAGGCTGCAAAATGCTGACAGTTTGTAATTTACACTAAGTCAGGATTTTGCAGGGTTACTTAGACATCACTACTCTGTGTGTGGACGACACCGACAAGGGGCAGTTTTGTTTTTAAGCTTGGGTGAAAATCTCACAGCCAGTCGTTTCCACCCAGTCTCCTACAAGCCTGCCCCAGACTGCCACAAGTCCTCCCCAGTCCCAAACATGCCCGCCCCCTCCAGTCTTTAGCGTGCCTACCCTCGCCACACTCCATTTCCCTATGTACACTGTGACAGAATTGTTGCATTGTACTGAGAGCGGTCATCTCCTTCTGAGATACTGTGACGAATCTGCAGCTCTGAGGAGATAACCGCTCTCAGTGCTGCGGTGTGCGCTCACCTCCTCCCCCTGTGCCTGTGCTGATGTCTGTGATATGAAGCTGCTGAACCTCACAGCTGCCTTGCCCCCTCTGTGCAGCAGAATGAATGAACCGCTCACTGCAAAGAGGGGCTGGGGCAGCTGTGAGGTTCAGCGGCTTCATATCACAGACATCAGCACAGGCACAGGGGGAGGAGGTGAGCACACACACCACAGCACTGAGAGCGGTTATCTCCTCAGAGCTGCAGATTCGTCACAGAGTCTCAGAAGGAGATGACCACTCTTAGTGCAATGCAACAATTCTATCACAGTGTACATAGGTGAATGGATTGTGAAGGGAGCAGGCACACTGGAGACTGGAAGGGCACGGGCCATGCTGAGACTGGAAGGGGGCGGGCCATGCTGAGACTGGAAGGGGGCGGGCCATGCTGAGACTGGAAGGGGCGGGCCATGCTGAGACTGGAGGGGGCGGGCCATGGTGAGACTGGAGGGGGCGGGCCATGGTGAGACTGGAGGGGGCGGGCCATGCTGAGACTGGAGGGGGCGGGCCATGCTGAGACTGGAGGGGGCGGGCTATGCTGAGACTGGAGGGGGCGGGCCATGCTGAGACTGGAGGGGGAGGGCCATGCTGAGACTGGAGGGGGCAGGCATGCTGCAGACTGGGGAGAGGGCGGGCATGCTGCAGACTGGGGAGAGGGCGGGCATGCTGCAGACTGGGGAGAGGGCGGGCACGCTGCAGACTGGGGAGAGGGCGAGCACGCTGCAGACTGGGGAGAGGGCGGGCATGCTGCAGACTGGGGAGAGGGCGGGCATGCTGCAGACTGGGGAGAGGGCGGGCATGCTGGAGACTGGAGAGGGGGGCATGCTGCAGACTGGGGGGAGGGCGGGCATGCTGGAGACTGGAGAGGGCGGGCATGCTTGGGACTTGAGAGGGATTGTTGCTGTGTGAGGAGGGCTTGTTGCAGACTGTGCCATGCTTGTAGGATACTGGGTGGAAATGATAAGTAGTGATGTTTTCACCCAGGCTCCAAAACAAACATGCCTCGGGTCTCCTCCACATGCAGACTGATGTCTAGGATGTAAATTACCAGCTGTCAGCATTCTGCAGCCTAGATATACACTTAGATCTTATAAAAAGCCCAGACAACAACCTTTAAATAGGTTTTCTCTCATTTTGATGCTCTTGGTTTAATTAGCTGAAAAGTTTCACATATAAGTGTTTGATTCCAGATATTGGAACCTTTTCCACAACATGTGCTCCACAGATTCTCACTCGCTGCCAATGATACGATCCCCGTGGGTGTAGATGAGAAATGGTATTTGCATTTTATGGCCTCTTTTTGCTTTCATTACATAGGAAATTGCCATTTGGAGCAACATGGAGATGTTCTCCGAGTAAAGCAGCTGAACGTTGGGGATGAAAAGTTCACAAACATTGAATAACATCCGTGCCAATAGTCCTCTAACTAATGTTCTTATTATTGGAGAGATATAGAAAAAAATTGGGAAAAAATGATAAAACTTCAAACATTTTTTAATACTTTATTATTTTCTCCACCCATTTTCACATCAATCTTATTAATATGGCAAATTGGGAAGAGCTGCCTCACAACTTCATCTGAAATGTTGTATTCAATGACAAGTGTTACTTCGATGGGCGTCAAGGTACCGTCACACGCCACAATATCGCCTGGAAATCATAAAGGCGATATGTCGCCCTGGAACAATCGCCGTGAAATTGCCTCACGGTTGCGGCGTGTGATTTGGGAATCTCATGGCGATAAATCGCCCCTCGGCCGTCAACTGATTCCTGAACAGTGCTCAGCAATCAGCCGCAATCGTTAAGGCGATACTTCCGTGTTGTGGCGTGTGACAGGGCGATAATGATGGAAAGAGCGTTGCCTATGATTTCCCGTAGGCGTGCCTCAGCGTGCTGTAGTCCGCGACCCGTCTGAGATGATTGGTGTGTGAGCTGCTGTGTTCCCATTGGCTGTCAGTTGACACCGCGCCATATTTGAAGAGCTGTCCGTTCAGCACCACACACATCTTCTGCTACACAACCGTCCGCAAACTCAGTGCAAACTCCGATAGACAATCGTGTCATGTATTAGCCAGCCTCCCAGAGCAGGCTGACCAATCGTAACGCTGTTGCGTTGTCCAATGAGCGTATATGGGGCGCGGTGTAAACCACTGTGGCACGCCTATGTCCTCACCGCGCTGAACATGTACGCCCACATTGCCTTTGAGATTGCGGCGTGTGAAGCGGCCATGGAATTAGGCAAGATTGGTTCCGCTATAGGGGAGGCGATTTCCGGAGCGACACATCGCCTTAGCTTCAGGGCGAAATTGCGGTGTGTGAGGCCGCCATCAGCGATCTAAGGCGACCATGAAAAACGTGAGCGCACACGTTAGATCGCCACATATCACCAGCCGAGATTGCGGCGTGTGACGGTACCATCATAGAGAGAGATTAAAATCAGAGACATCTCTGGCCTTTAGAGAAAGGACATATTCATCCACCAACACACAGAACACATGGGATTAATTATAAATGGGGAAGTCAAGAAGAGAGCATATCCATTGAAGCTAGGACCCCCTGGTGTGGACAGGTATTTACAGCAAGGAATCCTCTGGGAACAGGACACCAAGTCTAGGGTTTGTATAAACAAGGGAGGAGAACTGCATTCCAAGCTGCATCAGCTTCCTTTCATCAAAGACATTTTGTAGCCAACTTGGAACCATAATATAGTTATGACTATTGGGGTTGCATAGGACCTACAGTTATGGAAGATATTTTTTTAGTATCATAACAGATTGAAGAACATAATATTTTTTTTTTCATAACTGTGAGACATGCCTATGAGCCCCAAATTATAATCAGCCAACTGGATGATGCTAACCATTAACCCTTGCAGGTACAGCTAGCCCACTGTAGGTCCTGTCCATCTTTTCTAAGGAGCATAACCAAGATTTTGGTTAGGTGAGTCATGACCACTGGAGAGAGAGACTGGAGTAGGTGTGAGGGAATGGGGTCAGCAATGTTCGACGCCTGCTAGGGCCGTGGGGTACTCGGTAACCAAACCGGTCAATTCGGTGGGAGGTCACGGTGGCGGCGACCTGGCTCAATGGCCCTGGGCTTGCAGTAAAAATGGCTTATTTACAGGGGATAGTTCGTGATGCCACCTGTGGTACTTGGCAGATTTTGAACTGCTGGACCAGATGGTACGGAAGCTGGGATGGTATCACTCCCCACAGTTGAAGCTGGGCCCCAGGGCAGATGGTGCGAACAGTCTATGGTGGATGGTAACTGTAGCTGAGGTGCAGAAGGGTTCTGGCAATAATGGAAGGACACACGGGATTGCAGTTCTCAAGCTTTACTCACAGTTCGTGCTGTAGCAACCCAGCCAGGCACTGTATCTTCCGGGTCAGCAGTCCATGCAACCCCCAGGCAGCTTAGGTTCACGTTACCGAGACACCCTTCTAAGATCCTCTCCAGGTCATCTTCCTGCACTGGCTGCTCGCCCTCCTGCCCTTCCCTCGTGGCCAATATCCCAAGCAGGTGGCCTTAGAGTGTGTTGGGCAACGGGTGACCCATCCCTAGGTCTGGCCACCGTTTCAGCAAGTGTCCACAGCAAGTGGCCACTACCCATGCATAAGCAGCAGCCGCCGGTTTTAGTGGTTCAGGCCTGCAGCACTGTGGCCAAATTGGGGACGGTCCCCTCTGCGGCCTAGCTCCTCCATCAAGGCCCTCCTGGCAATTGGTGGAGCAGGGTCCCTCCTGCCAGGGCTTCGTGGCGACCTCTTGTACTGGTCCCACTTCCCTGGCAGGAGCCTCCCCTAGAGCTCCATCTTCTTCCTAAACTCTCCTCACTCTCTCGATGTTCCTCTCCAACTGCTCACACTCTCTTCCTCTTTCTCTCTGCTTTTTATCCCACCCCCTCTACCTACTCCCTTCCCCAGCCTGGGATGGGGTCCTCCCTCAAAAGGGTCAGCCCAGAACCCCTGGCCTGGAGTCAGGAAGGTGTTGGATGCAGGTGTCCGTGTCTCGGATTGGTATCCCCTCCTTACCTGGGAGTGGGGTAATACACCTATGGATTAGGTGCAGTACCTCTGTGTCGAGTGGACCGCAGGGGCACCACAGATGCATTTAGTGGGGGGCGAGAGGAAGAGAGGAGTCCTTCACCAGTAGTTGCTCTCTTCGTATACATGTTTGTAAATCTGGCCCAATGTCTCTAGAATTCCCCATTTTCTTTTTAGGGGCAGCAGTATGACTCTGTGGTTAGTAATGTTGACCAGGGATCAAATCTGTCCAAAGATCTCATCTGTGTAGAGTTAATATGTTCTCCTTGGTTCACTTCCTGCTCTGCTGGGGTGGGGTTTGGGCAACTTTTGCTGCTCAACGTTTTACAGCAGTAGTTGGTATTGTCTCTGGAAAAAGAACCTATACTGTACAGACCATTATGAAAATGTATCTTTATAGATGATCAAAGTGAAACAATTGCCAGCTCCAGTCAAATTAAGGCTATATGCGCACATCTCGGTGGCACGTCCTAGTGCTGGCCGTTTTTTTCTTGATGGACACTGACCCATAGACTTTCTTTGATCCATTTACACACAAGTTTTAATAAATGGTCTGTGAGACTCAGAGCAGATCCTATTCTCCTCCAATTTGCAGAAAAGATATAGTGTCATGCCTCATGATTTGATCCAGCGACACTGTGCTATGTGATCCACTTTCTTCTCTGCTGAGCCATGGCAGGTTCAGTCTCTGTCCAAGTGCTGATTATCTTTTATCTTCGGTTCATCCTTTACGGACAGCAGGTGTTTTAATTTATTAATTTAATCTGTCCTATCACATTGTGGGTGTGGCTTTTTATATCTTCCCCTTGCTGGTCTTTTCTGCTGGCTATATTCCTAAGTGGATCCTGCTTGGAGTTCCAGGCGACCTTCTACTATCAGATAAAGACCAGCTAGGTTTTATCTTTGCTGCCACATCTGTCTATTCTACTCCTTTCTCCTGCCATTAGTTTGGTAGTGGGACACTATTCTTTCTTGCAGCAAATACTTAACTTTTTCCACTTTGCATTAGTGAGTTATGTTTTTCCATTTTTGGATTTATTGTATCTTGGCATGCCTTTCCTTATTCAGGGTTGGAAAGCTCTGCAACTCCCTCCTTTTGCTAATCAGCTACAAGGAACACTCAACGGCCTTTAGGCAGCCAGGTCCGAGTTGTCATCTTCTAGTTTTGTGGATAGGGTGATTCCAGCCTGTGCAGGTGCCACCAGGGACTTGCAGCTAGGAACTGTAGTGTGTACAGGAACCAGTTAGTCAGGTGCAGTGGTTTAGAAATCCAATTTTTCCATGTAGTTACCATGTGTGCATAACATTAAAGTACAGGGTGGGCCATCTATATGGATACACCTTAATAAAATGGGAAGGGTTGGTGATATTAACTTCCTGTTTGTATGGGAGGGGGAAAACTTTTCCACATGGGTGGTGACCATGGCGGCCATTTTGAATCCAACTTTATTCAGGTGTATGCATATAAATGGCCCACCCTGTATTATGGGGATCTGTATAAAACAGATGACACTCAGAAGACAGACATTGTACCTCATTTTTCATATGAATGTCATTCTTTTCTAGCTAGTTGTTGACAGTCGAGATCCATCCTTTTCTAGCTGATCTATTGTTAACAGTCAACGGATAGTAAAGTTATACAACTCGGATGACACCTGAGGAAAAAAAAAATCAGTCTCTCGGATGGTTATGAAAATGTAATTTTTGCCAAAATTGTGAATATATTCTGACGACGGCCGGTATATTCTGCTCTCAGAGCTTTAGATGTCATTTATCTCTATTTTCAGTTATTAGAACTCTGGACTTAATATCCTGGAAAGAGCATCGATCAACCAATTTAAAGCTAATATTACAAGTCTTACAAGTACATTATCCTCTACGTGCGAGACGGCAATAGACGAAGACCTGACCTCCATTAATAATGTTTTATCATGACTACATATAGTCCGGTCTTTTCAGTCTACTTCTGGGAATCTGTATTCTACAAAATATCATTATCCAGATATTAAAGGAATTGTACAGGAATAAAAAATCTTGGCTATTCTTTTTTTCAAGAACAGCGCCCCTCCTGCCTACAGGTTGTGTGTGGTATTACAACTCTGCCCTATTCACTTCAGTGAATCTTGGCTGTAATTCCAGGCATGTACTGGTGTGGCGCTGTTTCTTCTGTACAACTAGTTTAGCATGTGCTTCACCCCTTCACGACCCATAACGTATATGTACGTCATAGGTCGGCTCCCTCACTTTGATGTGTGCTCCGGTGCGGAGCTCACATCATTTCCTGACATCTCAGCTGATCTTATCAGCTGAGATGTCGGGCTTACTGCACCGATTGGATCTGCAATCCGATTGGTGCTGTTAACTCTTCGAATCCCACTGTCATTCACGATCCTAAGGTGCCGCGGCGAGGACTGCACCGTTCCCCGCCTGCATCACGTGATAGCCCGTGATCTTATCGCGGGATCTTCATGCATCACGTGATAGCCGGGGTCCTGCAGTGACCCCGGATGTTATCACTCATCACTTCCTGTGAGTGGTTGGCAAGCACTGCCAACCACTCACAGTGATCATGATCAAGACGCAAAAAATAAGCCGTCACACAGCCCCAGATCCCAAAAAATGAGGACGCACAAAAAGTGCAATTTTTTTTTCAAACTTCTGAATTGTTTTTCACCACTTAGATACCAGTAATAGTATACATGTTTGGTATCTACGAACTCGTACCAACCCGAGGCATCACACCGACACATCAGTGAACATATAGTGAACATGGTGAATAAAAAACCCAAAAAAACAAACATGTAATTGCACTTTTTTTGCAATTTCACCGCACTTGGAATTTTTTTCCCATTTCCCTGTACACTATATGGTAAAATAAATGATTGCATCTGAAAGGACAACTCGTCCCGCAGAAAACAAGCCGTCATATGTCTATTTTGACGCTAAAATAAAAAGGTTATGGCTTTTGGTAGCAGGGGAGGGAAAATAGAAAGTGGAAAATGAAAAATCGCAGGGTGGTGAATGGGTTAAAGCAACACTACAGCATTTTTTTTAATGCAAGTCCCCTACCCACCATCTTATACTCACCTACTGGTCTTAATCTGTTTCCAGCATCACTCCGGTTGGTCTACTGTGATTTGTGACCTGACGGCGGGTCTAGAGTTTTCATGGAGCATGTCAGAGATCACAACTCTATACAAGTTTATGAGAGCCTCAATCTGGCCTCAAAGAGGTCTCATTCTGGCCTCATTCTGGCCTCATTCTGGCCTCATTCTGGCCTCAATCTGGCCTCATTCTGGCCTCAATCTGGCCTCATTCTGGCCTCATTCTGGCCTCGATCTGGCCTTGATCTGGCCTTGATTTGGTCTCATTCTGGCCTGCATCTGCCTCAATCAGTCCTCATTCTGGCCTCAATCAGTCCTCATTCTGGCCTCAATCATATCGCTCATTCTGGCCTCAATCAGGTGTTACACTGGCCTCAATCTGGCAACGTCATGGCCCCAATCAGGGCTCATTCTGGACTCAATCTGGTCTCATTCTGGCCTTGACTCAAATTACCTGAATACTCAAGCAGAGTATTGGCACCTGAGCTTGCCCAAAAGGCTTTAGGGAGTGACATCAAAGATGATACAGGAGAAGAGAGAGCCGACCGCAGCTAAGGTATGACAAGGAGCGCAAGAATGAAATAGAGACAGATGATTAACAGTGTGGAGATATGCTTTACAGCAGCCACATGGATCACAGTCTGGAGATGTTCATTGAGAGTGTTGTGGGCATGTTGTGTGTAACCTGTGCAGAGGTGGTGGCACAGGGGAGGAGGTGAACAGCGGTAATCACTTACTGTCCTGTCTGCGATGATAAGAGACAACTGATGAAAAGTGATCTGTACAGAACATGAAGCATATGTAGCAGTAGTTGTTATTGCTCACTGTATATTGTAAAGATCAGCTTAAAAGAAAAACCCCACCACATGACATGACCTCCATTGCTGTTTGCCTACAAGTGGTAGATTCGGACTGATAGTGCTCCTTGAAAAATTGCATACAAATTGTGCCATATTAAGAGTGTAGTTTGTATAAAAGGGGCTTGCTTTGCGTTGGTAATCAGTAGAGTCCCCAAGAAAAGGGAAGAGAACCAAAAACCAGTCAATATTCTCTTAGATAATTCAGCTGGACTCTTCAGGTCAAATCCACGACTTAGGCCCAGGATATGGGACATGGACACGGGGACATTTGTAAGTGTGTCTCACCCAGTGCTGGCCCCAGCTCCCTTCCTTAAGGCAGGGCCAAAGATAGCGGTTGTTCTTCCCTGGTAACTGTGCAGTGGACTGTGACCTAGGCCTTGACAGGTTGCCACAGTACGAGCACTGAAGGAACATTCATTTGGTGGAGGCCCTGTTTGGTCCTTCGGGCAGATCCCCATGGGTGGGATAGGGCCCGTGTCACATCTACTATATAATTGCCTAATCGTGCCTGTCTGTCGCCGAAATCGCACGCCAACGCTCATTGGTTGCTGCCAGCCGGGGCAAGTGCGCTGATTGGTCATCGCGGCTGGTGGCGACCAATAAGCGGAGCACGGCTTGGTATTTCGGCGGGCAATTTGAACTGCCACTCATAGTGTGACACAGTTCACTCCTGTTTACAAGGCTGTCAGTCATAGTGTGACACAGTTCACTCCTGTTTACAAGGCTGTCAGTCATAGTGTGACGCAGTTCACTCCTGTTTACAAGGCTGTCAGTCATAGTGTGACGCAGTTCACTCCTGTTTACAAGGCTGTCAGTCATAGTGTGACGCAGTTCTCTCCTGTTTACAAGGCTGTCAGTCATAGTGTGACGCAGTTCACTCCTGTTTACAAGGCTGTCAGTCATAGTGTGAGGCAGTTCACTCCTGTTTACAAGGCTGTCAGTTATAGTGTGATGCAGTTCACTCCTGTTTACAAGGCTGTCAGTCATAGTGTGACGCACTTCACTCCTGTTTACAAGGCTGTCAGTCATAGTGTGACGCACTTCACTCCTGTTTACAAGGCTGTCAGTTATAGTGTGACGCACTTCACTCCTGTTTACAAGGCTGTCAGTAATAGTGTGATGCAGTTCACTCCTGTTTACAAGGCTGTCAGTCATAGTGTGACGCACTTCACTCCTGTTTACAAGGCTGTCAGTTATAGTGTGACGCACTTCACTCCTGTTTACAAGGCTGTCAGTCATAGTGTGACGCAGTTCACTCCCGTTTACAAGGTATTCTAGAATAACTGATGCATTAGAACCGGGCCACCATCTAGTAGACTATATAAGATCACGGCACACTCCTGTGGGCTGAGGTGCGTGAGTCTAGGATCACCGGGACAAAGGGAGCATCCTGCACTCAATCCAAACATTGGATATACTCCTATTTTTGCAATGTTCAAGATGTGTAAAGAAACTTTTCTTTTGAACTGTATTAGTCATGGAGGGTGACTGTTGCACTTGGAAGCCGGCCAGGGCCTGCCTTGCCCTTAACTACCAGGAGCCCCTTTGACCGCCAACCCAACTAGTGTACTTTACACAGTCCTAGTCCACAGTCCATCCATCCGTCACCTCCAGAACATACCGTGCCTCTTTCTAGGGAAGCTCGGCACATTTTTTTATGTCTTTTTGAAAGGTGAAGCTTAAGGTAAAAGGGACGTCTAACTTCATGTGATCAGCTAAACATGAAAGTGCAAAATCGCCCCGGAGCCACAGCAGACACCTGCACATTTTTTACATATTTGATTTCTTTCCTTAGGACATTTCGACTTGATGCTGATGGAAAGCATCTAAGCTGCGGTGAGGAAATGCATCAAGTTCAGGGTCAAATGGAATCAACTCCCCTGAATATAAATCAAGTGTGAAATGCCAAAAAAATGAAAACATATAAGGAGAGAAGGACAAAGAGGTTCAAATTTATAGATTTCCGTACATCACTAGGATATGGGAGGAGATGGTCATCGGTGAAGGTCCTTCAGGATTGTGAATACTGCAGTCATAGAGGTGACTGGTGAAGGGTATAAACAGGTAGAGCAAAGACGCCTGGTGTCCTATTTAAAGTGAATCTGTCAGCAGGTTTTTACTATGTACAGCATGATGTAAGGGATAAACAAAGAAAAAGCAACTGTGCCTCTCTTATCTGTGTGTGTTCTATTGGTTACATAAATTAAAGTTTTTTTTACCTGGTGATAAGCATTATAGGATTACTTTGTCGCAGACAGGGCAGTTTGACACACCCTCTGCTGTGATTGACACCTCACTGTCAATGCACAATCTCTATGGAGAGCCTGGTGTGGGCAGGGGCAGCTCTGTCTATAGACATTGTGAATACAGAGCCTGGAGTGGGCGTGTGCAGCTCAGTCTATAGACATTGTACATACAGAGCCTGGTGTGGGCGGGGCAGCTCTGTCTATAGACATTGTACATATAGAGCCTGGTGTGGGCGGGGGCAGCTCTGTCTATAGACATTGTACATACAGAGCCTGGTGTGGGCGGGGGCAGCTCTGTCTATAGACATTGTACATACAGAGCCTGGTGTGGGCGGGGGCAGCACTGTCTATAGACATTGTACATACAGAGCCTGGTGTGGGCGGGGCAGCTCTGTCTATAGACATTGTACATATAGAGCCTGGTGTGGGCGGGGGCAGCTCTGTCTATAGACATTGTACATACAGAGCCTGGTGTGGGCGGGGGCAGCTCTGTCTATAGACATTGTACATACAGAGCCTGGTGTGGGTGGGGGCAGCTCTCTGTCTATAGACACTGTATATACATATCCAGGTGTGGGCAGGGGCAGTTCTGTCTATAGACATTGTACATACAGAGCCTGGTGTGGGCGGGGGCAGCTCTGTCTATAGACATTGTACATACAGAGCCTCGTGTGGGCGTGGGCAGCTCTGTCTATAGACATTGTACATACAGAGCCTGGGGTGGGCGGGGGCAGCTCTGTCTATAGACATTGTACATACAGAGCCTCGTGTGGGCGTGGGCAGCTCTGTCTACAGACATTGTACATACAGAGCCTGGTGTGGGTGGGGGCAGCTCTGTCTATAGACATTGTACATACAGAGCCTGGTGTGGGTAGGGGCAGTTATCACAGACCTCATAGACAGGCCGACTACCGGAGATAAATGAAATTTTCTATCATTTTGACTTAGACACTACTGCAAAGAGTTACTGACACTTCAACCGAGCCTGTGAACTGTTATGTCTCACCTGATTAGGTGAATATTTGAAGCCCTTGGTCTGGGATATTATGCAGCACGGACAGGTAGTACTGATGCAGTGGGAAGAATTGTAGGAACAATGGTGGCCAATGAGGCAGGGTGAAAACTATGGAGTACCAGAGGTGTAATCCAAAATGAGTCAGTGTTGGAGTCACGACATTTGGACTGGTGGTGTAGATATAAAGATGAAGCAAAGCTGACTTAGCGATGTAGCAGAGTAGGTTCAGTGATGTAGCAGAGCTGCCTTTGCAGAAGAGTTCAATACAGTAGAACAAGCTCAGTGATATATTCAAGTTGTCCTCAGCGGTGAGGAGTTGGGGTACTGTATCTGAGTTTGTAAAAGATTTTAAGAAACAAAAGGTTATCCAACATTTTAGCAGAGTTATCTAGGAATACGTGACAGGAGCAAGAGTCAGACTGGCCGATCGGAGGACCGAGGATTGTCTGGTGGGCCCAGGCACTAGCACCTGCCGACTCCATATAGATATGAAACTTGTGTGTCAATGATGTGTTCACTGCTCTCCTAGGTTATCTAACACTGGGTAGAGCAGTGATAAGAAGATATCAGGACAGAACAGTGTTCTGTAACTTACCAACAGTGAGTGGCCGTCTGCAGCAAGACAGGAGTACTAGAGCTGGGTTCAATCTAAATGTAGGCAAATTTTCTACAGTAGTGGGTAGCATGGCTGTCAATTACCTGACTACTCAAGGTGATGTCCTGCCACCTGAGCTGAGATGCGGTATGATCAGACCATGTCCCTGTCTGATCAGACACATCCATTACACAGTACATAGCAGGGACACATATATAAGATTATCTCAGCACAGGAGATGTGGTATGATCAGACCATGTTCCTGTATGATCAGACACATGCATTACACAGTACATAGCAGGGACACATATATAAGATTATCTCAGCACAGGAGATGTGATATGATCAGACCATGTTCCTGTATGATCAGACACATCCATTACACAGTACATAGCAGGGACACATATATAAGATTATCTCAGCACAGGAGATGTGGTATGATCAGACCATGCCCCTGTACGGTCAGACACATCCATTACACAGTACATAGCAGGGACACATATATAAGATTATGTCAGCACAGGAGATGTGGTATGATCAGACCATGCCCCTGTACGGTCAGACTCATCCATTACACAGTACATAGCAGGGACACATATATAAGATTATCTCAGCACAGGAGATGTGGTATGAGCAGACCATGTTCCTGTACAGTCAGACACATCCATTCAACAGTACATACCAGGAACACATATAGAAGATTATCTCAGCACAGGAGATGTGATATGATCAGGCCATGTACCTGTACAGTCAGACACATCCATTACACAGTACATAGCAGGACACATATATAAGATTATCTCAGCACAGGAGATGTGGTATGATCAGACCATGCCCCTGTACAGTCAGACACATCCATTACACAGTACATAGCAGGGACACATATATAAGATTATCTCAGCACAGGAGATGTGGCATAATCAGACCATGTCCCTGTACGGTCAGACACATCCATTACACAGTACACAGCAGGGACACATATATAAGATTATCTCAGCACAGGAGATGTGGTATGATCAGACCATGTCCCTGTACAGTCAGACACATCCATTACACAGTACATAGCAGGGACACATATATAAGATTATCTCAGCACAGGAGATGTGGTATGATCAGACCATGTTCCTGTACGGTCAGACACATCCATTACACAGTACATAGCAGGACCACATATATAAGATTATCTCAGCACAGGAGATGTGGTATGATCAGACCATGCCCCTGTACAGTCAGACACATCCATTACACAGTACATAGCAGGGACACATATACAAGATTATCTCATCACAGGAGATGTGATATGATCAGACCATGTCCCTGTATGGTAAGACACATCCATTACACAATACATAGCATGGACACGTATATAAGATTATCTCAGCACAGGAGATGTGGTATGATCAGATCATGTCCCTGTATGGTCGGACACATCCATTACACAGTACATAGCAGGGACACACATATAAGATTATCTCCGCATAGGAGATGTGTTATGATCAGACCATGCCCCTGTACAGTCAGACACATCCATTACACAGTACATAGCAGGGACACGTATATAAGATTATCTCAGCACAGGAGATGAGGTATGATCAGACCATGTCCCTGTACGGTCAGACACATCCATTACACAGTACATAGCAGGGACATATATATAAGATTATCTCAGCACAGGAGATGTGGTATGATCAGATCATGTCCCTGTATGGTCAGACACATCCATTACACAGTACATAGCAGGGACATATATAAGATTATCTCAGCACAGGAGATGTGGTATGATCAGATCATGTCCCTGTATGGTCAGACACATCCATTACACAGTACATAGCAGGGACACATATATAAGATTATCTCAGCACATGAACATTTCTTTTAATCACACTCATTGTGGAAATTATTATTATTCCAAGATCTATTGATTAAAATCAACTTTGTTCATGGGAATAAAATCCATGACAATCGAGGGAGGATCTCCGGTCGTAAATTGGCTGGTTACTTACTATCCCCAACCGTTATAAACTTAAAATAATACACATACTGCAGTGACTTGGTTTAACAAATTGGCCACAGCAGCCTTTATTGCCTATTGTTTACATACTAACATTATATAACAGGGTACACCGTCCGACGGGCGTCCCAACTTAAACAATAGGCCCTCCCATCGTTTTACCCATGGATAGGCCCGGTCCATAAGCCTCTAAAACTTTTGTCCCTGGCCGCAATATCACCGGCCCCAGGGACGAGGTATTGGTTACCTAGAACCAATACCCCACCCTTGCAGAACCCCGTGCCTGCAAGGTGCCTTTAACCTGAGCCCCTCTACCTTTGAAGTGGCTCATCTCCCACTTCCAAATGTAAATCCCCTGCCTCTGGACCAGACCTACCCCCGCCACAGGACAGGACAAGTGACCTCTTACTTGGCCTGGACCCGCCACACACCAAACGCTTGCTCCACACCCTCTCTCAAATCCAACATCCACATATCCAAGCCAATCTCCGTCAAGTGCACCAACTCAGACTTCAGATATTCTCTCGACCTCGACTCCAATTCTCTGTGCCGTACCACAATCCCCCCGTTCCGTGCCACAAATGCCCCCACCACCTTATTCACTTTCACCCTTGCTTTATTAATTTTATCCACCGACCTCCCAAACCTCCATCGTCCCCTTGGCACCATATCCGACCATACCACAATCACACCGGGGTGGGAACACCATAGTCGCAACAAATCACACTTGATGTCCCGTATTAACTCCCGAGACGCACGCACCCCCAAATCGTTTCCCCCAACATGCAGAACAAAGACATCCGGGGTCTACTCACACTACAAAAATAATCCACTTCCGGCAGCACCCTGCCCCATTGCATACCCCTCAATCCCAACCATTTGACCGACGCTGCACCTCTGTCGAGTCCCAACTGCCGACCATCCGGGCGAACATCCGCTCGAAGAGCCCCCCAATACACGTACGAATGGCCGAGTATCCAGATCAAGCAGCGGCCTGCACAAACAAAAGAAAAGTTAACAATTGACCAAAACCAACGTGTCATCCTAACAGTTACGAACGAAAACCCATACCGCAATGCCCACCCGCTTTTTCAGTAGCCTGGGTAATCCCCTCCAGCCACTACCTAGAAAGCAAGTGAGGACGTACATACAATCGAAAACGATTCGATTCCCAGCGCCCGATGCGCCACACTACATCATCCCCTAACCCCCAACGAGACGCCTCCGTGGCCGCCCCGATGCGAAATGAATGCGTGCCATACTCCTCCGGGCGCTCGCCCACTCTCAGCAAGCACTCCCGGAAAACTGCCCGAAACTGAAATTTGGACAAAAACAAACCATCTATATGCCGAAGTAGCGGTCCCGGACCACCACCCCTCTGAGATAAAAAACGTCGCACCATCCCCACCGGACACAGTTGGCTCTCAGCCAAGGCATACAACACCACCAACCTTCCTCTGCCCAGTTGGTCAGTTTTCGATTACCGCAGCCAGCATTACACCCTGTCTTCCACAAGTACCACGTCATTCAAAGCCAAGCCACCCGCCATGCACCGAGTTGGGCTCACTAACTCCCCTAGCCTAAATGCTCCAAAGAAGGCCAACACAAAAGCTGTGGAGAACAAAATCATTTCGTAGTTGGACCTGCAAACCCCTTCCAAACTCGCTACCATACTTTCCAATAAAGTCACCGACACCGGGCGTCGAACATCCCTCGTCCGCACACCTTTCCGGAAACCTTTCAAAGCCTGTCGCACTTTGAAATCTTTAGTCGCATCCTGCCTGCCCAACAGCCGAAACCAAAATGCAATCGCTGCCACCCTCTGTGCTCCTGCCGAAGCGGACCTTCCAGACGCAAAATCATTCCCTATGAATGTCAACACCTTTTGCACATCATCCATACCGCCAATCATGCCCTGATCCTGCTCAAATTTCTCCCACTCCTGCCATACTTTCCCATATCGGCACCAAGTAGCCTCCGACACTGAACTCCGAATCAAGGTGCCCACAATCAAGTTACCAGGTTCCATAAACCAGCCGGACAAGGCTGACCGATCTCGTCCGCCCAAGGCACCAACTCCCGAAACCTGTGGAACTGAAACCGAGAAAGTGCATCAGCCACTGAATTAGTAACCCCCGGGACATGTTTAGCCACAATTTGAATGTTCCATTGCAGACATCTGAGCACCAGATGCCGCAGATAGGCCACCACCGGCAGAGACTTAGCAGACAAGGCGTTAATCGCATATACCACAGCGATGTTATCGCAATGAAAACAAACCTTCCTGTCCGCAAAGTCCTGACCCCACAATTCCACTCCCACCACGATGGGGAAAATTTCCAACAACGCAAGGTTCCTCACCAGACCTCGATCCCTCCAGGACTCTGGCCAACCACCCGCGCACCAGTGGCCCATAAAAAATGCTCCAAAACCCATTGAACCCGACGCATCTGTAAACAACTGCAACACCCTGTTGGGCACCACTTCCTCGAGCCAAACCGTGCGCCCATTATATTCCTGCAAGAATATATCCCACACTCTCAAATCCTCTTTAATGTCTCTGGTGATCCGAACAAAATGCACCGGACACGTCTTGCCCGACATAGCCAAAGCCAACCGCCTGGCAAACACCCTGCCCATTGGCATAATCCGGCAAGCAAAATTAAGTTTGCCCAACAAAGACTGAACCACCTTAAGCTGAACCTTTTTTGCTTTAATCACCTCAGCAACAGACCGCCTCAAATCCACAATCTTGTCAGCAGGAAGCCGACACTCCTTAGCCAGTGAATCAATCTCAATCCCCAAAAAACGCATGACCGTGGCCGGTCCTTCCGTTTTTTCCGGAGACAAAGGTATCCCAAAACGACTGGCAACCTCAGTCAAAGCAAACAACAAACCTGCACAAATCGGGGAACCCGCCGGCCCCACACAGAAAAAATCATCCAAATAATGAATGATCGACTCCATACCCGACACATCCCTTACAACCCATTCAACAAAAGAACTAAAAGCTTCAAAGTATGAACAAGAAATCGAACACCCCATTGGCAAACAACGATCCACATAAAAACGCTCCCTCCACATACAACCCAACAAATGCTGACTCTCAGGATGCACCGGCAACAAACGGAATGCCGCTTCCACATCCGACTTTGCCATCAGCGCCCCCGGTCCCGCTCGTTTTACCAACTCCACCGCCTTATCAAAAGAGACATAACAAACTGCCGCCAACTCTGGCGCAATACCATCATTCACCGAAGACCCAGCCGTGTATGACAAATGGTGTATCAACCGAAACTTATTCAGCTCTTTTTTTTTGGCACAACTCCCAGCGGAGATACCCGTAAATTCGGACAAGGGGGGGCCAAGAGGGGGCCTGCCATCCGTCCCAACTCAACTTCCTTCCTCAACTTCTCGTCCACAACCTCCGGGTGCTCCTTAGCCGAACGTAAATTCCCCGGGCGAAACAAGCCCCCCTCTACTGCCTCAGACGGAATAACGAAACCGAACAAAAAACCTGAACGCAATAATTCGGCAGCCTCAACATCCGGGTACCTACTTAAGAACGGTTCCATTGCCTCTACCCTCACTGGTGTCCTCCCTTTTGTCAGCACCGTCTCCACCCTTTCCTTTTCCTTTCTTAAAACAATGGGCATCCCCGTTCGTGTTTAAATCGGCAGGCGGAACCAAACTTACATTGCCCCTCATTAAATTGCCAACAACAACCTTTCTTGAACCCAGCCGAGGTACCCGGTCCCGCACCCGATCCCGAACCTGATCCCCCGGCCCCACTCCGAAAGGGCTGTGCCGGCGCCGTCATCAAACGTAGCCATAAGGCAATATCCTTGTGGTCCCAACGCATGTCCGACCATAAAGCCTTACGCTGCCTGAACTGCTCATCATATCGAAGCCATGACAAACCACCATATACCCTATAAGCCTCTCCTATTGAATCCATATAGCCAAACAAAGCGGGGGCGCTACCCATCTCTTTCTCCCCTACAACGCTCGCCAGTATCGCAAAGGCCTGCAGCCAATTCATAAACGTCCTCGGAATAAGACGATACCGACGCTTCTCATCGTCCTCTTTTTCCTTTTTGGAATCACTAGGGCGAACCTTATCCAAATTAAACTTCTCCAACGGAAGCAGCGAAAATATTTCCACGTACTCCCCTTTCCAAATCTTTTCCCTAACTTCCTTCTTCAAATGCGCCCCCAAGGGGCTCTCAAAGCAAACATACACTTCGCTCTTCTCCCTATCATCCAGCCTAACCACCTCCTCCTCCTTCTCTTTTTCCACCTCAACTGCCGCAGCCGGCGCCGTTGAAGTCTGTCCCTCAACACTCTGCTGCACCGCAGCCTTGCCTCCCACACTGGGCCCGACCCCAGCCGGACTGACCCAAGCTCCCACCGGAGACCCCGCAACTGAATTCAAGCCTCCCTGATCCACCAGGCTCCGCAACAAACCGAGCAACTGTCCCATTACATCACCTCCCCCGGTAACCCCAGACCCTATCCCCCCCACTGGAATCGGCCCTACACCCACATCACCGCCCGATCCCGACATATGCACAATATTACAATTAGTGTTCTCATCAGGCTGCCGAGGGGCAGCCGCAACGCAGTCCTCCTCCGTCCGATCCTCCCCAGACGATTCCTCCAATACTTGTCCCTCTTCTGCGCTGATCTCGTCCTCCAAGCCCTCCAGGGGTGCTCCGTCGGGAGTGTGCCTGCCGCTGCCGCAACTCCCCCTGGCCTCCGCGGCTGCAGGAGCACCCCCAGCCGAGCACTGTTTCTTCCTCTGAGACCGCTCCTGCGATCTCCGAACCGTCTCACCCGCCAACTCCCCCCGAGGTCTCTTCTGACCACAGGGGCCCCTCTCCCTAAGCCCGTCCTGCCGACTGCAGGTGGGCTGCTCCCGATCCTCTCGCCGCCGGGATCCCCCCCTGCTACACAGGGGAGATCCGCTACAGCCCCCTGGGGCCCTGCATCCGTGGATGCTCGCTGGGTATGCCCCCTCTGGGATCCAAGGGGCACCGTTGCAGGACCTGGCCGGATCCGTCCAGCCGTGCGCGCCAGGGACTCCCCACTACTGCGCCCTCCACCAGCCACAGCCAGTGCCCTTCCAGTGGGAGAAGCCCCTGGCCTCTGCGCCGCTCTTCCCCTAGACGCCCGTGGCTCCCCCCGCCCGGGAAGCCGTTCCGCTCCCCACCGCCTGCAGGGGGTCCCTTCTGCTGGCGCCGGCTGCTCGGCGCGCTCCCGCATCCGCGCTCCCCCGGGAGCCGCCGCTGCGTTCCCGCTCCTGGTCCCGGACCGCCGACCGGAAGTCGGCCGCGGGCCGGCTCCGCCCACTTCCGGTTCCATTACCGCGCCGCGAATTCCTCCTAGCAGCCGGAGAGGGCCCCGGGGTGGAAGGGCGCCCTCCCCGCCGCTGAGGGTCCCCACCGGGGCTTCCCGAACGGGCCCTCCTCACACCTCCAGCCCCCGGGGAATAGCGCTCTGGTGGCCTGGAGCGGCGGCCACGCAGCGGTGGAGTGGAGGGGGCCGTTGCCGCTGGGGAAACGCAGGCAGCCTGAATGTAGGCCTGCACTGCCTGCGCCCCATGCACCGCTGCTGCTGCCTGGATCAATGCCCCCAGAGAGGCCAAATCCGCCATTACTGCAGGTAAGATGGTCGTGGAAACTTCACAGGCTGTCCCCAGGAAGTGGAATGAGAGGACTTCCTTCTTTGTCCCCAGTATCTTCCCTTAAGCTCCCCCTCTTCCTCCCCCTGACCAATCCCCTTTCCATTTAATCAGCACCCATGTCTCAATCAAATATTCCCATTCCTTCCTCCTCCAATTAACTCCCTACCTCCCCGAATGTCATGTGGCCCCTCCACCCTAGGGGTTCCTTGGCCTGCTTTACGTCTTTTTCCAAACCTCTTGTTCTATTCTGCTCGATCTGTGAATGAAAAAGCAAAATAAATGTCCCCGGGGACATGCACAGAGTATACTGTTATGCTTCACCTTTATATTGAGATGTGGACTTTGCTGCTTGGCCGGTCCCTGGTGACAGATCGTGGAGTTAGAGGCCAAATAACAGGTTACAGCTAATATGCAAAAAGATGGAGCAAGGGCGGCAAGAAGTCAGGAAGATAGACATTAAAGTGGAGGAAGAGGAAGGAGGCAGGTCAGGGGTCAGCCGAGGTCAATATCTAGAGAGGTCAAAAAGTCCCAGGACACAACAGTGTAGAATTTAGCAATTGTATGTAGGACTTCTTAGAGAATCCATAAGCTGCACCAGAACCAATGGGCAACACTCCGAGAATACAGTGAAAGAAATAAGTATTTGATCCCTTACTGATTGTGTAAATTTGTCCACTGACAAGGACATGAACAGTCTATAATTTTAAGGGTAGGTTAATTTTAACAGTGAGAGATAGAATATCACAACTAAAATCCTGAAAATCACATTGTCTAAATTATATAAATGTATTTGCATTTTGAAGAAAGAAAGAAATATTTGATCCCTCTGACAAACAAGACTTAATACTTGGTGGCAAAACCCTTGCTGGCAGCACAGCAGTCAGACGTTTCTTGTAGTTGATGATGAGGTTTCGCACATGTCAGGAGGAATTTTGCTCCACTCCTCTTTGCAGATCATCTCGAAATCATTTGAAGCTCTCACTTGGCAACTCAGAGCTTCAGCTCCCTCCATAAGTTTTCTATGGGATTTCGGTCTGGAGACTGGCTAGACAACTCCATGACCTTAATGTGTTTCTTTTTGAGCCACTCCTTTGTTACCTTGGCTGTATGTTTTGGGTCATTGTCGTGCTGGAATAACCAGCCAAGAACTATTTTTTAATGTCCTGGTGGAGGAAAGGAGGTTGTCGATCAGGATTTTACGGTACATCGCCATTTATTGTCCCATTGATGCGGTGAAGTAGTCCTGTGCCCTTAGCAGAGAAATGCCCCCAAAAAATAATGCTTTCACCACCATGCCTGACTGTGGGGATGGTGTTCTTTGGGTCATAGCCAGCATTTCTCTTCCTCCAAACACAGTGAGTTCAGTTAATGCCAAAGAGCTCAATATTAGTCTCATCTGACCACAGCACCTTCTCCCAATCACTCTCACAATCACCAAGGTGTTCATTGGTAAACTTCAGACGGGGGCACATGTGCCTTCTTGAGCAGTGGGACTTTGTGGCTCTGCAGGCTTTTAATCCATTATGGTGTAATGTGTTTTCAATGGTTTTTTGGTGACAGTGGTCCCAGCTGCCTTGAGATCATTAAAAAGTTCCCCCAGTGTAGTTTTAGGCTGATCTCTCACCTTCCTCATGATCCGGGCTACCCCACGAGGTGAGATTATACATGGAGCCCCAGATCGATGTGGATTGACCTCATTTTGCATGTTTTCCATTCTCTTACTATTGCACCCACAGTTGTCTCTTCCCCCAGCTTTGTCTTCCTTATGGTCTTGTAGCCCATACCAGCCTTGTGCAGGTCTAGGATCTTTTCCCTGACATCCTTAGGCTTCACACCACGATTTTTCCCTGTCAGGTTCTGTCCAGTGTTTTGCAGGAACAGCCCCGAACAACACAGAATCGGAGGGCAAACATGCTCTTTGATCCTGTTTTCTGTTGCTGTCCAGTGCTGAAATTTCAGCCGAGCGTCTGGAGGGGAGCTCTCCAGGTGCTGAAATTTCAGTCGTGGCTCTTTTAGCTGCGCTGTCCAGGTGCTGAACGAGTGCTGCTTGAATTTCAGAGCCGCTGCTCATTCAGCACCCGGCGTCCGGGAACCGGATCAATTTTCTGCTGGACTCGGCGCAATCCGGCGCCCATAAACTTCCATGTTATAGGGCGCTGGATCATGCCAGATCTGGGAGGATCCAGTTTTGTGCAATATTTGCCCCAGACACAAATAATGCTGCAAGCTCTGATTTTGTGTCCGGGGCAAAAAACGAAAACAGCCGGATCCTGCCGGACAGACACCAAACAGGGTGGCAAATTACTGCCATCCGGCCCCATCCGGATACAATAGGGGCAAAAACGGATCCGGGGCTGTCCAGTTCACACCGGACAGCCCCGGATCCAAAAAATCATGTGAAGCCAGCCTAAGGCTAGCTTCACACCATATTTTTTTGGGTCCGGGGCTGTCCAGTGTGAACCTGACAGCTCTGGACCCGATTTTGGGCCTAATGGATCCCTATGGGGCCGGATGGCAGTAATTTGCCATCTGATTTTGTCCCTGTCTGGTAGGATCAAGCTGCTTTCGATTTTTGCCCCGGACACAAAATCGCAGCTTGCAACATTTTTTGTGTCCAGGCCAAAAATCGCACAAAACTGGATCCTCCCAGGGTATATGGGCGCCGGATTGCGCCGGATCCAACTAAAAATCAGACTGGTTGCCGGACCCCAGGTGCTGAAGTTCAGCAGCAGCCAGCGCTGAACTTTAGCACCTGGAGAACTCACGCTTGAAATTTCAGAACCCCGGCTAGCTCCGTGCTAGACGCAAAGCTGAAATTTCAGCACTGGACAGTGGCAGCAGCCGCACAGTGCCGATTGTAGCAGAAATGTTCTTTTTGTCTGGCTGTGTCCGATGCATCCTGCAAAACACCGGACACAGCCTGACAGCTCAAAAAACGTGGTGTGAAGCCAGCGAAAGCTCTTTGGTCTTGTCCATGTTGTAGAGGTTAGGCTGATTTCACACTGCAGTTTTTACCCTGATCAGATTCAATCAGGTTTGTGTGCCAAAACCAGGAGAGGAACTTGCAGAGAAAATGTATAATTGAAAGATTGACTCCTGTTCTGGGTTTTGGAGACACTCCTGGTTTTGGCACACAAAACTGATGGAACCTGATCAGTGAAAAAAACTGCAGTGTGAGACCAGCCTTAAGCCAGGTTCACACCACAGCACTATCAGGTCTGGGGCTGTCCGGGGTGAACCTGACAGCCCCGGACCCGATTTTGTCCTAATGCTGCCCTATGGGGCCGGATGGAGCCGGATGGCAGTTATCTGCCATCCAGTTTCCATTTGTCCGGGAGAATCCGGGTGTATTTGGATATCTGCCTGTGGAGCCCACTGGGACAGGGGTACTCGGTACCGGACCGGGGTATCACGGGGGTTAACACAGCGGTCCTTGGTCCGGACCGTGTCCCGAGCCCACAAGTAAAAGAGGTTATTTACAGGGATTGTCGTGACGCCACCCACGGGTTGTGGTCAGTGAGGGGATCACTGCTGCTGCTTACTGCTGCCAGGAGGATGGATGGTGCTGCAGCCGGATGGATGAGCCCGCCGTGGGTTTGGCTGCTCCTGACAGGGTATGAAATGTGTATAACAGTTCTGCATGCAGGGAATCACACACGGGAGACTTTAGCAGGGTACACCGGGTTTTACTTGCACGTTCTTTCTCAGTACAAACAATTCACGGTACAGTTCTTTTACACGGGTAACTCCAGACAGTCACTTAACTCTCTGCAGCCAGGTTTCCCTTCTGAGACCCTTCTCTCTCTCTGATGCCTTTCAGGCTCTTCTCTATACTTCTCTCTCTGTGTGCAGTGTGGTGGCAACTCGGTTCCTTGTCTGGCTACTCCTGGTGTATGGGTAGCAAGCCTGGGTCCTATGTGCTGCTGTTCCTCCAGCCCGTGTGTTAGGAACTCTGACCTGGAATCAAAGTCCCCCGTCAGTATGTCCGGGATTCGGCATATAGCTTTGGTCCCCTCAGAGCCGACTCTCTGGTCCCAGCCTAGACTTAGGTGTGCCTATGTAGTGGGGGGAATCACCAGGCCCTTTACTACCTGTCTGACTACCGTGTACAACAGTGGATCCTTCCTGCCAGTCGTCCTATGTTACTGCTGCCGGTTTCTTCGGACCCAGTTGCACTGGTCCGGTCTCAGTCTGTCCCTTCCTTTGGGCTACAGGCTGTGGAGCGGGCTTTCTCTCCAGGGATCTGTGTCTCGCAGGATTCTGCACCTCCAGGGAGGCCGACACCTTCCAGGAAGTTTCTCTCTTTCTTCTCCGTCTTTACTTCTCAGCCTTCTCCGGCCTACTTATGGTCTTTTCTGGTCGGATCACTCTGGCCTACTCCTTGTCTTTACAGTTCAGCACCCATTGGCCTACTGACTAACTACTTCCTGTTTTCCCCTTATGTACCCGGTCCGTCACCTTGACTACATCCCACCCACTATGACTGGCACTACCACCCCTTGCCCGTCTAGAGTCCCGGGCTCCGGGTTGGGTCTTGTGTCAGTGTGTGTGTGTTGTGAAGGTGGTTTGCGCAAAACCTGTCACTATCTGCCTGGCTGCAGTTCCTACCTGTGGCCACCCTGGTCGCAGGGGCGCCACATGCCCAAATTGGATCCTCCCGGATCCGAGGCAATCTGGTACTCCCGAACATGGGAGTCTATGGCGCTGGATTGCCCCAATCCGGGAACCAGACACCGGCGGCTGAAGTTTAGCAGCGAGCTAAATTTCAGCACCACCAGCTGTCCCCTGCTGTGATTTCAGGACCGCGGCTAGTCGCGATGAAATTCAAAGCCCAGCGTGTGGCAACATTTAAATAGAAACAACTGGCACGTGCCTGCGATTAGGAGGAACTACTTGTCTTGCGCCAACTATTATGTGGAGCAGTGGCTTGTTAGAGTAAGTTTACTAGTAAAAGAATGAATTGACGAAAACAAGGGAAAGATCCCTAGGGGAGGGAAACAAAACAAAGAATAAAAATAGAAGAGAACACAGAAAAAAATTGTGAATGACATGGAGAAATGGGTTAGCACGGCATAGCATAATAAGAATGCAAACCGGATTATTCCAGAAACAAGAGAGTATTGCAGTTTGAAAACCGGATTGAACCGAAATAGATGTATACAGTGCTTTTTTTGTGGTGGTACGGGGTGGTACGACGTACCGGAAAATAAGCTGCCGGGGAGTGGAGCTACATTGTGGCCGCCGCTTACTGCATGGTGCCTCATCAGGATTCGCAACCGCCCGACAGCACCCCCCCCTGCCGGCCGATAGCACCCCCCCTCAACCTTGCCCGCCTGATAGCACCTCTCCCCCGCTCCTCAACCTCGGCCGCTGGCTGATACCAAAACCTCCCAACCCCCCACACCCCCTGCTCCTCAACCTCGGCCGCCGGCTGATAGCAACCCCCCGACTTGTTCGCCTCAGATATGCGTACCAGCAAATATTTTTGTACAAAAAAAAGCACTGGATGTATAGCATAGTGTCAGAAAAACCGGATTGTCCCGGATAGCAGAGGTAGTGACTGTTTGGGGACCCGAAAATATCAGACTCTATGGGAGATAATTGTACAGGGTTAGGGTGCAGTATTACCCAGTTACCTCATAATTACAGTGTAGCAAACATGCAACACTGTACTCAGACTGTTATAGAAAAAACATATTTACACCCGGACATCCAAAATAGTGGTCAAGGAAGAATGTCCCATAAAACACGTATCACCTGTGTTCAGTGTGATCTTGATGTTCCCTGAGGAAGGAGCTCGGTGTGTGGCTCTGAAACGCGTCGGATAATAAAAAGCTTAAACTGATCCAGACATCCCTGTGTCTTGGTTCCTTGGGTCCTGTAGCAGCAGCGCGGACATTGAGGCACTTTGTCCAAGAATATCTGCATCACAACCACAGTTACCGGTGGGAGTGCGGTCCCTGCGGCAGCTGCTTTTGAACGCTCTTCTACGAGTTGTGGGTTTCACAACTGAAAAAGGTGAGCAATTCCACATCACAAAGAGAAAGTGTATAATTGAGATAAGACCCTATATGCGCATTCTTTTGTTATCCCGTCCAGAGAGGCAGTGAGTCATGTGGGACTCATGCCAGTATCTCGCATGTCTCTCGGACCATGTGTTTCCAGCTTAAGGAAAAGTCATTATCATCTAAGACCTGGACAATACAGTAAAAATGTTTATAAAAATTATGAAAAAAAAAATTTAAATTACCCCCTTTTACTGTGTTAAAAATAAAATAAAAAACACACGTATTTGGAGTCGCAGCATTCAGAATAGTCCGATATATTAAAATATACAATTAAAACGATCGGTAAACAGCGTGACGGGAAAAAAAATCTAAACGATAAAACTGCAGTTTTTCGGCAGCTGCAATAACAGAAAAAATGTAACAAAAGGCGATTAGGTAACTCCTTGCCGACACAGAACGTTGTACCTGGGACGGTAAGGGGTGTTGGATGTGAGCTCCCGGCGCGGCGCTCACATCAAAGCTCCGACATCTCAGGTGATCTCATCAGCTGAGATGTCGGGGTAACAGCACCGATCGGCGCTGTTAACCCCTTGGATCCCGCCGTCAATCGCTGACAGCGGGATCTCCGGCGCTCACGTGACAGCCGTCAAAGCGCAGTTTCCTGTTGTGATTGGCAGGCGCTGCCAACCCCAACAGGTCCACGATTCTGAAAGATACAGATGAGCTGCTGCTCATCGGAATCTCCTAGAAGCAATCGGACTGTGCAGCAAGGTGCCTCTTAAAGAGGCAGTGTAAAAATAAGAATGAATTGATTAATAGTTTTTAAGAACCTGTAAAAAAAAAAAAAACATAAAAGTTCAAACCACCCCCCTTTTCCCTCAATCACAATAAAAGTATTACAAAAATAAAAAAAATACACAAGTTTGGTATCGCCGGGTTCAGAATCGCCCGATCTATCAACATATAAAATCCGTTAATGAGAGCCGTGAAGTCCGTAACGGAAAAAATGATCCAAACACCAAAATTCTGTTTTTTGATCGCCGTAACATTGCTATAAAATGCAATAACGGGCGATCAAAACTGCGGATCCCCCCAAACATGGTATCATTAGAAACGTTAGCTCAAGACGCAAAAAATAAGCCATACACAGCCCCTGATCCTGAAAAATGAGGACACTACGGGTCGCAGAATATGGCGCAAAAAGTCCGTTTTTGTTTTTTTCGCAAACTTCTGAATTTTTTTCACCACCTAGATACCAGTAAAGGTATACATGTTGGGTGTCTACGAACGCGTACTGACCCGAGGCATCACCCCGTCACGTCGGTTTTACCATATAGTGAACATGGATACTAAAATACCCAAAAAACAAACGCGTTATTGCACTTTTTTTTTGCAAATTCACTGCATTTAGAATTTTTTTGCAATTTCCCTGTACACTATATGGTAAAATAAATGATTGCATATGAAAGTACATCTCGTCCCGCAAAAAACAAGCCGTCATATGTCTATATTGACAGAAAAATAAAATAGTTATGGCTCTTGGAAGCAGGGGAGCAAAAAACGAAAATGAAAAATGAAAAATTCCCCTGTCATGAAGGGGTTAAAATATTGTATCTCGCCCAAAATACTAATTAAAACATCAGCTTGGGGAGCAAGAGGCAAGAGAAAAAACAATAAATTGTCAGTGTTTATGGAGCAGCTTTCGTCTTCTGGATTTTCGTTGACCCCACGTGCTCCGGTGTCAGTCCGCTCAGGGATCTCCAACTTCATTAGTGTCTAACACGCCAATTATTGAGCTGATGGCGGCAATTATCACCTCCCGACCTTTCCGAGACCTTTACACAGTCCCACTTGTCGGCTCTCTGTGTTGACAGCCTGGAATGATCCTTGTACTGGTGCAAACCTTCATGTTGGCCGCCCGCCCGGGATTCACCTCAGGTCTCACTTACAGAGGAGTGTATAAATAATGCATCCGTAATGCAGTTTCGATGTCATCCCGGTCAACTATGGGGGACCGCCATCCTCCCGTGTCCGGGTCACATATATACTTTATTTTTCACTTTATAAGACGCACCGGATTATAAAATGCTCCCAAATGTGGTGAAGGAAAAGAGAAGAAAAATAATTTTTAATGTTAAATGGGGTCCATGTTATAATGCCAGTGTCCGTCATTCAATTATTATATATGTCCCTCGTCCTAGTACATATATCCCCCATCCTAGTATAAATATCCCACATCCTGGTATACATGGTCCCCATCCTGGTATATATCATCCCCATCACAGTATATACAGTATGTCCTCCATTCTGATATAAAAAATGCCCCATCCTGGTATATATATATATATATATATCCCTCATCCTCATACATAGCCCCTTCATTCTTGTATATATATATCCCCCCCATCCTGGTATACAGTATATACAGTATATCCCCTGTACTGGAGCACGGCCTTCCCATCCTGGTACATAGCCCCCCCACCATCCTTGTATACATATCCCTCATTCCTGGTATATGGCCTTCCATCCTGTTACATAGCCCCCCATACTGATATATATGTCCCCATCATAGTACATGCCCCCATCCTGATATATATGTCCCCCATCCTGGTACATTGCCCCCATCATGGTATATATATCCCCCATCCTGGTCTTTATATGTTCTCCATTCTGGTACATAGCCACCCATCCTGGTGTATGTATATCCCCCATCCTGGTATATAGCCCCACCCGCCTGGACCCACCATGGCTTACCAAGAGGGGGTAGCGGCAGAGGATCGGGGGTGCTGGAGGCAGGTTTCTCGGGTCCACGGAGGGTAGGAGCAAAGCGCGGGACCAAAGTTGTGGGGGGGATGTGGGTCGCGGTGGCGGCGTGCAGTGGGTGTTGCTATTTTCTATGTGCCTGGATTCATTCACAAGCAGCAAATGCTTCCTAGAGATTAGGACTTCCAGAAAATGGCCGCTGACCTCCGTCTCTGAAGGAGATGGCCTTGGATTTCCTGGTATATATTCCCTGAGAGTAAACAATGAAATCCTTATTGAACGACAGCAAGCAGAAATCTTAAAACTAGTTAGGAATTTTCTTTTTGTGTTTTGTTTTTTTTAATTGCAAAAATTAATCTGCTGGAAATTAAATTGCTTCACCATACACATTATTGGATCTCAGGGCTCTCCACTGTGTCTACGTTATACAATAATGCTATAATATCCATACTTACTATACACGCAAACACCTCCAATTCCATAAGTCACTGCATACCTAAAAGCTATGAAATACAGCACAAAATGTAGCACCATGACAGCACATTTCTCCCGCTCTAATACTGAGCTGCGAGGACTCCTTATTGTTATTCACCTGTCCTGGCTCCAGTGTTGGGCTTTGGTCTCTCTTCATCTCTTCATATGCAAAAGGAAAATAAAATGAAGAAAGACCTTGCAGTAAATAAAAATGGAAAAAGGAATAATACACAAATAAATAACATAAAGTACTTAGTAAACACTATTTTGGATCAAAAAAGCCCAAAGCCATCGTGCGACAAATCGGGACCCGGTCACTCTCAGTCCTAATTCACATTGAGGTTGGTTTTGATACATATTTAGGTTTTAATATTAGAGAGTGTAGGACTGTCCCGATTCAGTACACCTTGTTGTGGTGATATGGTTTTTACACTTTTTTGTAGACAGCCGAGCCTTGTGCAGGTCCCAGGCATAGTATACAAGGCAGCCTTGTGCAGGTCCCCGGCGTGGAGGACACGCAAGCTTTGTGCAGGTCCCTGGCGTGGAGGACACGCAAGCTTTGTGCAGGTCCCGGCGTGGTAGAGAGCCGTGCCTTTTGTAGGTCCCCAGCGTGGTAGACATGTGAGCCTTGTGCAGGTCCCAGGCGCAGTAGATACGCGAGCCTCGTGCAGGTGCCTGGCGCAGTAGACACGTGAGCCTTGTGCGGGTCCCAGGCATAGTAGACATGGGAGCCTTGTGCAGGTCCCAGGCGTGGTGGACATGTGAGCCTTGTGCAGGTCCCTGCTGTAGTTGACACGTGAGCCTTGTGCAGGTGCCCGGCGTGGAGGACACGCAAGCTTTGTGCAGGTCCCCGGTGTGGTGGACACGCAAGCTTTGTGCAGGTCCCCGGTGTGGTGGACACGCAAGCTTTGTGCAGGTCCCCGGTGTGGTGGACATGCGAGCCTTGTGCAGGTCCCCGGCGTGGTAGACAGCTGAGCCTTGGGCAGGTTCCCGGCATGGTAGCCAGCCGGTGCTTGTGCAGGTTCCCAGTGTGGTAGATAGCCGTGCCTTGTGTAGGTCTCAGGTGTGGTGAATGCGTGAGCCTTGGGCAGGTCCCGGCGTGGTAGACATGCAAGCCTTATGCAGGTCCCCGGCATGGTAGACACACAAGCCTTTTGCAGGTCCCCGGCGTGGTGAATACGTGAGCCTTGTGCAGGTCCTCGTTGTAGTAGACATGCGAGTCTTGTGCAGGTCCCCGGCATGGTAGACACACGAGCCTTGTGCAGGTCCCTAGCATGGTGGACATGCCACAGGTCCCCGGCATGGAGGACACGCGAGCTTTGTGCAGGTCCCCGGTGTAGTAGACATGCGAACTTTGTGCAGGTCCCTGGCAAGGTAGACACGCGAGCCTTGTTCAGGTCCCCAGCTCTTTTGCTATCACAATTGGCACCCTACTATTATATTGAATAGGGGCCATGGGTGCTTGGCCATCTTACACCAATTTGCAACCTATTAAATGTCACTGTCTCGAGTAACAGCAGCATATTTGCTGAAGATTTCACCCATACTGATAAATGGGAAAATTTTTTACATTTTATTCATATTCAAGGAAGAGGCGGTGAGATAAACTTATATATGTGTATATATATATATATATATATATATATATATATATATATATATATATATATATATATATATATATATACCGTATATATATATATATATATATATATTATATTATGATATAAAATAATAATATTTTTGTAAATTACTATTAATAATATAGATTTATAAAAGTTCATCTCACCAGCTCTTCCTAGAATGTAATTAAAGTAAGAAAAATATTTTACTTTTTCAGTATCGTGGGTGTAACTGTCTGAACTAATAAATACCGTAATTATAATATTTATCTCTTTATATGGTGGAAAAAACATGTATATGGCAGAATCGCTGTTATTAGTCACTTCAATTCTCCGAAAAATGGAAGAAATAGAGATGAGAAGGTTGTGTGCACCCTAGAGTGGAGCCTCGGGGTCCAACTAGCCCTCAGCTTGGGTCAGCGGTGCAACTAGGTTTCATGGCGCCCGGGGCAAAGATCAATTTTGGCCCCCCCCCCAGGGTGGGTGAGGAGCGGGGGAGGGGGTGCTGTCAGCATTACAGCCCTACCGCCCCTGCAGCCCTGGGTGAGGAGCAGGGGGGAGCTGTCAGCTGGTTGAGGAGTGGGGGGGGGAAGGGGGGAGGGGGGGAGAGTGGTGAGGAAGGCTGTAGAGTGGTGGGTCAGGCCGGGTGGAGAGCAGAAGGGCAGGGAGGAGAGTGGTGAGGAAGGCTGTAGAGTGGTGGGTCAGGGTGGAGAGCAGAAGGGCAGGGAGGAGAGTGGTGAGGAAGGATGGAGAGTGGTGGGTCAGGGTGGAGAGCAGAAGGGCAGGGAGGAGAGTGGTGAGGAAGGATGGAGAGTGGTGGGTCAGGGTGGAGAGCAGAAGGGCAGGGAGGAGAGTGGTGAGGAAGGATGGAGAGTGGTGGGTCAGGGTGGAGAGCAGAAGGGCAGGGAGGAGAGTGGTGAGGAAGGATGGAGAGTGGTGGGTCAGGGTGAAGAGCGGAAGAGCAGGGAGGAGAGTGGTGAGGAAGGATGGAGAGTGGTGGGTCAGGGTGGAGAGCGGAAGGGCAGGGAGGAGAGTGGTGAGAAAGGATGGAGAGTGGTGGGTCAGGGTGAAGAGCGGAACGGCAGGGAGGAGAGTGGAGAGGAAGGATGGAGAGTGGTGGATCAGGGTGGAGAGCGGAACGGCAGGGAGGAGAGTGGTGAGGAAGGATGGAGAGTGGTGGGTCAGGGTGGAGAGCAGAAGGGCAGGGAGGAGAGTGGTGGAGGAAGTGATGGAGAGTGGGGGTCAGGGTGGAGAAGAGAAGGGCAGGGAGGAGAGTGGTGAGAAGGATGGAGAGTGGTGGGTCAGGGTGGAGAGCGGAAGGGCAGGGAGGAGAGTGGGAGAGAAGGATGGAGAGTGGTGGATCAGGGTGGAAGAGCGGAACGGCAGGGAGGAGAGTGGAGAGGAAGGATGGAGAGTGGTGGATCAGGTGGAGAGCGGGACGGCAGGGAGGAGAGTGGTGAGGAAGGATGGAGAGTGGTGGGTTAGGATGGAGAGGGGGAGCAGGGAGGAGAGTGGTGAGGAAGGATGGAGAGTGTGGGACAGATTTCTGAAAGCTCATTGACTTTGCTGGGCATCACAGGAAGTGATCTATTTTTCATGCAAATCACGCAGTGTGAACATGGCTCAAGGCTCTGTGCACGCATTGAGTTTTTCTCATGTTTGTTGATGCATTTTGAGTGCATAAAACCTGAAGGGAATCCAGATGAGGAGAAGTCAATGAGAATCCTGACGTCTCCTGCACACGTTGAGGACTCTCTCCCTGCAGATTTGGAGCAGAAGTAAATCTGTCAATCATTTCTGGTGCAGATTTCACTCTTTCTAGTGAATGGGAAAAATGTGCATAACAAATGCACCAAAGACGCAGCCAATAAACGTGTTTTTGCATTTACTTTCTTCCTGCCAAAAGATACAGAAATCTCTGCACCAATTCCTAAACTTGTGCACATCCCCCTATACCTGCGCCTGCAAAATCCTCACCAAATATGATGCTTTTGAAACAGAAATGCTGAGATTTTGCTGCAAAGGTTGAAACAATGCAAAATCTGTAGCATCCCCCAGGGACTATGTGTCAGGGCGCGGGTGTTTGAGGTGGCAGGGACCTTAGGGACCCTCCGGCTCCTGGGCCCAGGTGCGTCTACTGTTTCTGCCTCCCCAGCGATGACTTCTCACTTTCCTCAGCTCCAGCCTTCCCCGTGGCTCCAGGCCGCCTCACCACCTCCAGCTGCACACAGTGTCTGCAGTATTATATCAGATGGTTCATGCTGTCAAGGAGCAGCTGCCTCTTCTGCACTTTTCTGGGTTACAGAAAGATAACGAATAGGGTTTATTGACTTATTAATAGTGTTTTTGTCTTAAAAGACCAAGCATGGACCAAACAGGGGTAAAGGAAAGTTCACAAGGGGGTATACCGTGACAATGGTACAATTAACAAATTCTGCAGTTTCTAGTCGTCTACCCAGCTATTACAATTAGTTGGATATCTATTGACATTGTATTTTGCCCCTTTACAAAATGGTGTCTGCTGCTTCATTCCTGATCACGTATTCGCCCCCCCTGCCTTTATAAACCTCTGCTTACTGTACACCTATGCTTGAATATTCCGTCGTAATTCCTAGCTTCCCATGTTTTCCAAGTGTGTTCCACCTCCTGCTTATCCGTCTTGGATTTCCCAACTACTGCCTTGGTCTCCTGCAATCTCACCACTCTCAGCTACTTTCCTGCTTGCAGCTGTCTGTGTTTAGTCTCCTGACTTTGCTTCGGCTTAACAAGCCCTGTGTCACATAAGCCTTGTGTGCCCTGCTAGCACTAAATTAACTATTCTTTATAGTACATATATAGCATTATGGACATCAGGACTCTTTTAATGCTGTACTGCACCAATAAGTATTGGACTAGTTTTTTCTGGGGATTCCCTTTCTAGGACTTATTATTATTATTTATTATTATTGGACTGTTTTTTTTCTCCCAGTGAGAAGTATCTCCAGAGAGTGTCATGTTTTGTTTTCTTACTATGAACTATTTCCAGAGACTTTCTGTGTTACTTGTTTGATGAAATTTCTCATTGGTTGCACACATGTGATAAATATAGTCTTGTTTACCTTAAAACTTTGGTTTCTGTGTGTCTGTGCTCCCAATTGCTAATAGATCCCCGAGTAATGCTACAGTACATTCCATAGTGTTGTATGTGTGGAGCCCACTGGGATGGGGTACTCGGTACCGGACGGGGGTACTGCTGGGGATGTCATGGAGGTCCTGGTCCGGACTGTGTCCCGGGTTCTCACAAGAAAAGGGATATTTACAAGAATTAGCTTGTCGTGACGACACCCACGGGTTGTGGTCAGTGATGGGACCACCGCTGCAGCACAGCTCTGCCAGGAGGATGGAGGGATGGATTTGCTGCAGCTGGATGGATGAGCCCGCCGTGGGTCGGGTTGCTCCTGGCAGGATAAGATGTACAATAACAGTTCTGTATACCTGAAACCAGACACGGAAACTGGCGTTTCACCGGGTTCACCGGGTTTACTTTCAAGTTCTTCAAAGTCACACAAGTAACGGTATAGTTCTCAACACAATTCAGTTAACGCAAGGGACACTTAACCCTTTGCAGCCAGGCTATAGCTCTGAGACCCCTCACTCCTTCTAAATGTCCTTTCAGGTTGTTTTCTCCCTCTCTGTTCTCTCTGCGGGTTGTATGGCGGCAGCTCGGCCCCTTATATGCAGCTTACCCCTAAGTGTGTGCGGGCGGAAATCCGGGACCTCGTGGTTGCTGCTGTGTCTCCAACCCTGGTAGTAGGAACTCCAACTTGGAATTAAAGCTCCCCATCTGTTTAATGCCCCCTTAATAAAGTCATGATAACCCTGGGTGATTCCTCCAAAAAATAGTAATATCACCTTGATAAAAAACAAAGTTTCACACTTTCCTAATGCCTAGAGTCTTTTTCTGTCCTTCACACAGAACAGGCTTATGTCATGTGGAAATAAGATCTACAGAATGGAGATGGAGGGGCTGGAGAGAGGAGAGTGGAGGGGCAAGAGAAAGGAGAGTGGTACGGCTGGATGGAGAGAATGGTGGGACCAAATGGAGAGAGTGGAGGGGCTGGAAAGAGAAATTAGAGTTGTGGGGTCAAATGGAGAGAGGAGTGTGGAGGGGCAAGAGAAAGGACAGGATGGAAAAGAGTGATGGGGCCGGGAGGAGAGAGTGGAGGGACAGGATAGAGAGAGTGGTGAGGCTGGAGAAAAGAGAGAGTGGAGGGACAGGATGAAGAGAGTGGTGAGGCTGAATGGAGAGGGTGAGGAGACAGGATGAAGACAGTGGTGAGGCAGGATAGAGAGAGTGGAGGGACAGGATGGATCGTGGTGAGGCTGGAGAAAAGAGAGAGTGGTGGGGGGGATGGAGAGAGTTGTGAGGATGGATGGAAAGAGGTGTGGGGCCAGATGGAGAGAGTGGAGGGACAGGATAGAGAGAGTGGTGAGGCAGGGTGGAGAGAGTGGAGGAACAGATTAGAGAGAGTGGTGGGGCTGAATGGATAGAGTGGAGGGACAGGATGGAGAGTGGTGAGGCTGGAGAAAGGAGAGAGTGGTGGGGTTGGATGGAGAGGGTAAAGGGACAGGATGAAGAGAGTGGTGAGGCAGGATGGAGAGAGTGGAGGGACAGGATGGAGAGTGATGAGGCTGGAGAAAAGAGAGAGTGGAGGGACAGGATGAAGAGAGTGGTGAGGCTGAATGGAGAGGGTGAGGAGACAGGATGAAGACAGTGGTGAGGCAGGATAGAGAGAGTGGAGGGACAGGATGGATCGTGGTGAGGCTGGAGAAAAGAGAGAGTGGTGGGGCGGGATGGAGAGAGTTGTGAGGATGGATGGAAAGAGGTGTGGGGCCAGATGGAGAGAGTGGAGGGACAGGATGGAGAGAGTGGAGGGATAGGATGGAGAGAGTGGAGGGACAGGATGGAGAGCAGTGGGGCAGGTTGCAATGCCACTGATACGGTTGAAATTTTGTGTCCCTAAGTATTTTAGGGACTGTCACGTTTTCTTTGGTATTAACAGCACCCCCAATTATAGCAGAAAGCAGCCCCCTTTAGAAACAGATTTAACCACATTTTTTTTAAAGGATTTATTCTGTGAAGAAAATAAAATTCAAAACTCTTAAAGCGATTAAAGAAATGAATAAAAAGAATCAGCAGCACTCACCATCATGGATCGCCGGCAGCCACAGCTCCAATCCTTCTCCGGTTCCTTCTTGCTCTTGTCTCTGCACACAGAGGAATGGCAGGAAATGCTCAACCAGCCAATCCCTGTCTGAGGCGGGACACTGGAGTGGCCACTGATTGGCTGAGCTCCCATTTCCTGTTTGTCAAGACGGGAACAGGAAGTAGATGTTAATGCAACAGTCCGGTCCTGCAGGGGATCAGTAAGGAAGATATTTTATTTCTTATTATTTTTAATAAGTCTATTGGTAAAATAATGTCAGCTAGTGAACATCCTTAAAGGGGTTGTCCATTGGGCCTTTTTTTTTTTACTTAAATGCATATAAAATCCTTCTTTCAAGTGGGTTTCATTACAACTTTTACACCATTTTGCTCTTCCAGACTGTGTATTTCAACTTTGATGTGGTTTGTGCTCATAAATCAGCTCAAAAAAGTTAGAAACTCTCCAATTAGACTGTCAGAATGAGCTCACTGACAGATCCTCAGTTAACTCAGAGGCTATAGAAATTAAACAGTGGAACATTTTTAATTAAACCCAATTGTAAAAATAATTTTTAGCCAAAAATACACACATTCAGGTAAGAAAACGAAAATTGTCTCCAAGATGAACAACCCCTTTAAGCTTTTATGGTACCTTTACACGCCGCCACGGCAGGCTGGATACATCCCGCTACTTCACGTGCACGAGCACGCTCAAACGGCTACAAACGGTCAACGCACCCTCTTTACACGCCGCCACAAGGTTCGCTACGCCACGCTACATCTATAGCTAGCTACATCGCCGGGTGTCTCAAGTAGCCAGCTGTTGCTCATTTACACACCGCTACAACCAGCTACTATGGGCGTACCTGGTGCAGCAGGGAAAGCACATAGGCGTGCTACAATTATGGATTACAAGACTTCCGTACGCTGATAGGACGAAGCAATAACATCCTGATTGGGCAGGCATCGCAGGAGGCTGAGTAATACAGCACGCTCGAGCGATTGTGTAGTGTGACTCGTCAGCTCCTTAAATATGCCTCCCTATGCAGCGACTACCAATCGTCATGCAGCAGCTTCCACCAATGATCGCACATGGGGCGCGGTAACATGGAGCCGAGGTCACGCCTTAGCTACATTGCAGCTACAGCCCCAGGTGTCCAGAGTTCCCTTCCGTTGCTTCTTTACACGCCGATACAGCTCGCTACCATCGGCGATATAGCCATCTGTTTTCGAGCAGAGCCCATAAACAGATGTATCTGTCGCCGGCTGTAGCGTCGCGTCTTCAGACGCCGCTACGACGGGCTACATTGGCGCTACAAGCTAAATTTGTAGCCTGTAGCGGGATGTATCCAGCCTGCCGTCGCGGCGTGTAAAGGTACCAATAAGGATGGATTGCAGCTACTTCTGTAATGCTGAGTTATAGACTGAACACGGCAGCACCACGCCGCCCATGTATCACGCTGACAGCCGCAACATGAGCTACATCGCTCTTGTGGAGATCTCCATGGTTAAAGGCATATTTCTGGAATTATTCCAGCAGCGCAGACACAACAAAATGATGTCCTACATGAGGAATGTGCCGTCACATTGTGCTGTCAAACAATGCCAGCGTCAGCAACTTTTATTAAATGAGCCCCCCGCTACACCACGGAGCAGATCAATATGAGGTCAAGGTTCGGGTAACACTTGTTATAACTCGTCAGCTTGTCTAATTATTAATCTAAATAACCATCAGCATTGCTCCATGGGAAAAAAAGCATGCGAGCTGAGAGGAGCTCAGAAAGACAGGTGACACACTCATAGTATGATGGCCTTATACACACACACACACACACACACACGCACGCACGCACGCACACAGTATGATGGCCCTCACAGTCTCTCCCACATAATATAATGCCCTCCATAAAGGGTAAGATACCCCGATAGGCTCCTCAGCTCAAAGTATGAAGCCCTCAGAAGTCCCCCCACACACACACACAGTATGATGGCCCCCACAGTCCCTCATGCACAGTATGATACTCTGACAGCCTCCCCACCTCAAAATATGATACCCCTAGAGCCTCCCACACACAGTATGGTGGTCCTCACTTTCCTGCACACAGTACAATGGCCCCCACAGTCCCCCATTCACAGTATGATAGCCCTCACAGTCACCCACACAGTATGGTGGCCCTCACCTTCCTACACACAGTACAATGGCCCCACAGATCCCACATACAGTATGATGGCCCTCACGGTCCCCCACACACATCTGATGGCCCTCACAGTCCCCCACACAGTATGATGGCCCTCACAGTCACCCACACTGTATGGTGGCCCTCACCTTCCTACACACAGTACAATGGCCCCACAGATCCCCACACACAGTACAATGGCCCCCACAGTCCCCCATTCACAGTATGATGGCCCTCACAGTCACCCACACAGTATGGTGGCCCTCACCTTCCTACACACAGTATAATGGCCCTACAGATCGCCACATACAGTATGATGGCCCTCACGGTCCCCCACACACATTTGATGGCCCTCACAGTCCCCCACACAGTATGATGGCCCTCACAGTCACCCACACTGTATGGTGGCCCTCACCTTCCTACACACAGTACAATGGCCCCACAGATCCCCACACACAGTACAATGGCCCCCACAGTCCCCCATTCACAGTATGATGGCCCTCACAGTCACCCACACAGTATGGTGGCCCTCACCTTCCTACACACAGTACAATGGCCCTACAGATCCCACATACAGTATGATGGCCCTCACGGTCCCCCACACACATTTGATGGCCCTCACAGTCCCCCACACAGTATGATGGCCCTCACAGTCACCCACACTGTATGGTGGCCCTCACCTTCCTACACACAGTACAATGGCCCCACAGATCCCCACACACAGTACAATGGCCCCCACAGTCCCCCATTCACAGTATGATGGCCCTCACAGTCACCCACACAGTATGGTGGCCCTCACCTTCCTACAAACAGTACAATGGCCCTACAGATCCCCACATACAGTATGATGGCCCTCACGGTCCCCCACACACATTTGATGGCCCTCACAGTCCCCCACACAGTATGATGGCCCTCACAGTCACCCACACTGTATGGTGGCCCTCACCTTCCTACACACAGTACAATGGCCCCACAGATCCCCACACACAGTACAATGGCCCCCACAGTCCCCCATTCATAGTATGATGGCCCTCACAGTCACCCACACAGTATGGTGGCCCTCACCTTCCTACACACAGTACAATGGCCCTACAGATCCCCACATACAGTATGATGGCCCTCACGGTCCCCCACACACATTTGATGGCCCTCACAGTCCCCCACACAGTATGATGGCCCTCACAGTCACCCACACTGTATGGTGGCCCTCACCTTCCTACACACAGTACAATGGCCCCACAGATCCCCACATACAGTATGATGGCCCTCACGGTCCCCCACACACATTTGATGGCCCTCACACTTCCCTCACACAGTATGATAGTGTGGCGCCGCTGAGGGTCCAGTCGCCACAGAGGTACTGCACCTCAGCCAGAGGTGTGGTACCCCACTCTTGGGTAAAGAGGGGGCATTACCCGGTACCCACACACCAGCATTCAACACCACACCTCTCCAGGCCAGGCCAACTAGGCGGACCCTATTTAGGGAGGGCCCCATCTCAAGCTGGAGGGAGAACTAGGTAGAGGGTGTGGGTGGAGGAAGTAGAAACAGGAAGGACACCCACAGGTAGTGGAACGTGAGGAAATCATTAGTCAGTGAGTGAGAAGTCAGTTAGTGAGGGAGTTGGTGAGAGATGTCCTGGGGACTGGAGCAAAGAAGAGCTTGTCCCAGGGCAAGGGAAGCAAGAGGAGAGGCACAGGAGCCGGTGAGGGGCTCCAGAGAGAGAAAAGGGGTCCAAGAGGCACAGGAAGTGAGGGATCCACCCGTGATGCCCAAAAGCACGCCGACTGTAGTCGGGTGGAGGGACCAGGTCGCAGTGGGGACCGACCCCAGTCTAGTAGAGAGACTGTAAGACACAACTAGCAAACCAGAGGCTGAAGTATTTGTATATGCAACAGCCGAATCCACGCACAATCGCTAAAAAGGCAGCAGCATAGGGTCAAGGGGACCAGGAAGACGTCGCCCAACAGGGCCCAAGGATGCTGGCTTGGGACATTGTATGGGAGGCGCAGGGCAAAGTGCACCCAAGTCCTGTGGCCTGGGCATCAGTTGAAAAAGGTGATATGTACAGGGGAGGTTGTCGTGACGCCACCCATGGTTTGTGGTCAGTGGGGACCACTGCTGCTGCAGAACCTCTGGGGATTATGGGTAGCAAATAAACGGATCCGATAAAAAATCGGGCATCTGATTTTGAGCATCCGATCCCATGTGATTTACAACGGACAGCGTCGGATTGCGGGAAAACGTGATGTGAAACCAGCCTCAGACCAAATGGTGAGACAGCGACTCCCTGCTCCACTATTATAATCACCTGAGTATAATCATGTGGGGTGATCTCTATGGGTCTGGTAATATTCCTGACCTATACTGCTCACTGATGTACTGTATAGGCTTGCTGATTTTTTAAGTTTTTTTATTGTGACACCTCTATATTGGATAGAGAATCATACCTCTCTCACTGGCACACAATGGGTCGTTATGGCATATGTGTCATTCATTAATTACCATCCTAGGATTTCACCATTTTATTATACACAGCCAACTTTCCCTCCATTACTGGTCAAATATGAGATACGCATTTTCTATTTCCCTTATACAAAATCCATTGGGAAATCTGCTTTCAATAGATTACATATAATTACCATAATCAGCCCAATAATGGGATGGGAAATCTGTCAATTACTGGAGAAAATCGCAAGGCAAAATGAACGGAGGACGGGAATTATAAAGCGTAAACGGCGGCATTACCATCTCTAATGCTAATTCCCTGACTCTCCTAATTATGGAGCAAGCTAAGACTTAAATTGACTTTTAGTCGATGTATTAAAGTTTTAGTATTTCCTCACCCATGGAATAACATTGTAAACCCATGTAGTGGCCGTTCTCAGTACTTTAGTTCAATCCTTACACCGTGTAGTGGCCGTTCTCAGTACTGCAGCTCAGCTCTATACACCATATAGTGACCGTTCTCAATACTGCAGCTCAGCTCCATACACCGTGTAGTGGTTGTTCTCAGTACTGCAGCTCAGCTCCATACACCGTGTAGTGGCCGTTCTCACTACTGCAGCTCAGCTCCATACACCGTGTAGTGGGCATTCTCGGCACTGCAGTTCAGCTCCATACACCATGTAGTGGATGTTCTCAGTACTGCAGTTCAGCTCCATACACCGTGTAGTGGCCATTCTCGGTACTGCAGTTCAGCTCTATACACCGTGTAGTGGTTGTTCTCAGTACTGCAGCTCAGCTCCATACACCGTGTTGTGGCTGTTCTCAGTACTGCAGCTCAGCTCCATACACTGTGTAGTGGCCATTCTCAGTGCTGCAGTTCAGCTCTGAACACCGTGCAGTGGCCGTTCTCAGTACTGCTGCTCAGCTCCATACACCATGTAGTGGGCATTCTCGGCACTGCAGTTCAGCTCCATACACCATGTAGTGGATGTTCTCAGTACTGCAGTTCAGCTCCATACACCGTGTAGTGGTTGCTCTCAGTACTGCAGCTCAGCTCCATACACAGTGTAGTGGTTGTTCTCGATACTGCAGCTTAGCTCCATACACTGTGTAGTGGTTGTTCTCGATACTGCAGCTCAGCTCCATGCACCATGTAGTGGCCATCCTCGGTACTGCAGTTCAGCTCCATACACCGTGTAGTGGCTGTTCTCAGTACTGCAGCTCAGCTCCATACACCTTGTAGTGGCCATTGTCAGTACTGCAGCTCAGCTCCATACACCGTGTAGTGGCTGTTCTCAGTACTGCAGCTCAGCTCCATACACCTTGTAGTGGCCATTCTCAGCACTGCAGTTCACTGCACCGTGAAACTTTACTAACCAGCTTCCTGAATAGGGAGCTGTCCAGGGTACTAACACTAAATGCGTTCAGCACCAGTCGCTCTCCGAGGTGCTTAGCGCTTTAGCAGTAATAGCTGTGGGCCGCACACATTGAAACTGTCTGGCCATAGCTATTAGTGGTAAAGCGCTCAGCACCTCGGAGAGCGACGGGTGCTGAACGCATTTAGCGTTAGTACCCTGGACAGCTCCCTATTCAGGAAGCTGGTTAGTACATTTTCACGGCGCACTGTCACATGACAGTAGCCGCCGGCTTTTAAAGGTGGATTTTAGCAGAGCCGACATAGTGCGGCTTCTGCAAATTACCTAGGTTAACCCTTGAGCTGCCATTGTTGTGGGCTACATGGCTCCAGGGGAGTGTGGCCAATCCCTGGGGCCATGGAGCTCTCTATTATTAAACCCTTAAACACCGGCTTAATAACCGCCGGTTTTTATTGAATGAATGTAGCAGAGCCGACATAGTGCGGCTTCTGCTAAAAACATTATTTAACCCCTGCGCTGGGAATGTTTTGGGCTACATTGCTCCAGGGAGTGTGGGCACTCTCTGGGGACATGTAGCTCAATAACATTAACCCCTTAAACACCGGGTTCATAGCCGCTCCTGCAGCTCTGTGCCGACATGTAGCACAAGTTAAATCACTACCTAAAAATGTATTTATTAAACAGCATTTTAATAAAATGACTGCGGCAGGAATAGAAGTCTTGTGAACGATATCGTTCTAAAGGCTTCACACTGAACGATGTGACACATCATTCTGACGTTAATTGGACGACGAACGATAGATTTGAGGTCAGGATCTCAAATCGTGGATGATCGATCCAACGATCTTTTCATCCTATATCGTTCATTTACACGCAAGGATGCAGAAATGATATCTTTGGAACGATCAAATATCTGTGACATTTCAAGGATATCATTTAGGATATCATTGTGTGTAAACCCACCATTATTCTAGATCCATACATCATGTAGTGGCCGTTCTCAGTACTGCAGCTCAGCTCCATACACCGTGTAGTGGTCACTCTCAGTACTGCAGCTCAGCTCCATACACCTTGTAGTGGCCGTTCTTAGTACTGCAGTTCAGCTTCATACACCGTGTAGTGGCCGTTCTCAGTACTGCAGCTCAGCTCCATACACCATGTAGTGGCTGTTCTTGGTACTGTAGCTTAGCTCCATAAACCGTGTAGTGACTATTCTCGGTACTGAAGCTCAGCTCCATTCATCGTGTAGTGGCCATTCTCACTACTGCAGCTCAGCTCCATACACTTTGGTATCCCTCACACTGTTTTAAGGTACCTTTACACACAGAAATATATTGCTTGCAATTCACTGGTTGCAGTGAAAGAATGGACACATTGTTCCATTTTGTTGCCATGTACAAGTGGAACAATGTGTCCATGATTTCACTGAAACCAGTGAATTGCAATCAATATATCCCTGTGTGTAAAGGTACCTTTAGAGTCCTCTTGGTTGCCCTCGCACTGTCTCATGGTCGTCTTAATAGCTCCCATACTGTGTCATGATCCTCTTAGTAGCTCCCACTGTGACATTGTCCTCCTAGTAGCCCCCACACTGTGTCTTAGCCTTACTCTATACCATGGCCCTTTACTAGCCCCCACAAACTGTCAATAGCCTTTTAGTAGCCCACACACTGTATCATGACCCTCTCAGTAGCCTTCACAGTTATACGGATAGAAGCTCCAAAGCCCATGCAAATATAGATGTTTAGGATACCTACAGCAACCACTAGAGGGAGCTCCAGAGCCTTCTGCATACGGTATGATGTCAGCTCTTTGGCTCCCTCTGGTGCTGGCTGCAGACATAGAGTTATAGGATACCTGCAGCCACCAGTGGTGGGAGCTCCAGAGCCTTCTGTATACCGTACAATTTCAGCTCTAGAACTCCATCTGGTGGTGGCAGACAGATTTATAGGATACCAGCATCCACCACTAGAGGGAGCTCCAGAGCCTTCTGCATACAGTATGATGTCTGCTCTTTGGCTCCCTCTTGTGGTTGCTGCAGGTATTACAGATCTTGATGTTTGGAGCACAGTCAGTTCTGAATGTTGAAACTATTAAGCTTAGGAAACAGAAAATGGTATTTCAGGCTGCAGATTCACTACAAAGAGGTGAAACATTTCCATCTGCTGAAGGTGTTTCCCCAGCAGGGAAGTCTGTATCTCCCCTCACCGGCGTCATTACATTTTGAGAATAGATCCAGCCGGGGGGCGACGTGATTTCGGAGCAGAGGAGGAAGCTCGGATTCACTAATTTCTTCTGCAGACTCAGAAAGAGAATAGTGAAGTGTTGGGATATCACACGTGGGTGGATTTAATGGCGTCTCAGAGGAGGAAATCGCATCTAGAGTAAGCGTTCAGATATGTAACTGACTGAGCAGACGAGAGACTTCTGAAATCAGAGAAAGAGGGGAAAAGTTTAACATCGGCTGGAAATGACGGAAGAAAACAATGGCAGAACATTCTCTCCCTAGATTTATTCCTATGTCTGATACTCAATAAAGGAACCAAGAAAATTGAGACATTGTATCAATATACTGCAGGGAATTATCGCACCTCATCATTACCAGATACCACAAAGTGATGTGATAAGCCCCCCACCTGGGGCATTAAAACACACAGTGCACATGACCCCTCCATTACACCCTCTAATATAGTCAGGTCCCAGAACAGACCCACCAAAATAATACAGACCCCAAACCAGGCCCCCTACACTAATACAGACCCCAGACCAGGCCCTCTACACTAATACAGACCCCAGACCAGGCCCCTACACTAATACAGACCCCAGACCTGGCCCTCTACACTAATACAGACCCCGGACCAGGCCCTCTACACTAATACAGAGCCCAGACCAGGCCCCCTCACTAATACAGATTCCAGACCTGGCCCTCTACACTAATACAGACCCCAGACCAGACCCTCTACACTAATACAGACCCCAGACCTGGCCCTCTACACTAATACAGACCCCAAACCAGACCCCTACACTAATACAGAGCCCAGACCAGGCCCCCTCACTAATACAGATTCCAGACCTGGCCCTCTACACTAATACAGATCCCAGACCAGGCCCTCTACACTAATACAGACCCCGGACCAGACCCTCTACACTAATACAGACCCCAGACCAGGCCCTCTACACTAATACAGACCCCGGACCAGGCCCTCTACGCTAATACAAATCCCGGACCAGACCCTCTACACTAATACAGACCCCAGACCAGACCCTCTACACTAATACAGACCCCAGACCAGGCCCTCTACACTAATACAGACCCAGACCAGGCCCTCTACACTAATACAGACCCCAGACCAGGCCCTCTACACTAATACAGACCCCAAACCTGGCCCTCTACACTAATACAGACCCCAGACCAGACCCTCTACACTAATACAGACCCCAGACCAGGCCCTCTACACTAATACAGACCCAGACCAGGCCCTCAACACTAGTACAGGCCTCAGTCCAAGCCCTCTACACTAATACAGGCCCAGACCAGACCCTCTACACTAATACAGACCACAGACTGGGCCCTCTACACTAACACAGACCCCATACCAGGCCCCCTACACTAATACAGACCCCAGACCAGGCCCTCTACACTAATGCAGACCCCAGACTGGGCCCTCTACACTAACACAGACCCCATACCAGACCCTCTACACTAATACAGACTCCGGACCAAGCCCTCTACACTAATACAGACCCCAGACCAGACCCTCTACACTAACACAGACCCCATACCAGACCCTCTACACTAATACAGACCCCAGACCAGACCCTCTACACTAATACAGACCCCAGACCTGGCCCTCTACACTAATACAGACCCCAAACCTGGCCCTCTACACTAATACAGACCCCAGACCAGGCCTTCTACACTAATACAGACCCAGGACCTGGCCCTCTACACTAATTCAGACCCCAGATCAGACCCTCTACACCAGGGGTCTCAAACTCGCGGCCCGAGGGCCGCATGCGGCCCCTGGGGCTTCACTATGCGGCCCGCGGCACCTTGGACAACTTAATCATGCATTGCCCCAGTGCAGGGGGCCGCTGCAGTCCCCGCTGTCTGATGACTTCTGTCCGCAGCACTAACAAGCTCTGCCACTCAGCAAGATCAATGCAAGCTGCCAGCCAATGAGAGGCCTGCAGTTGACGGCAGAATATGATGTCACCTGCAGGCCTCTGGCTGGTAGATTGCATTGATCTTGATGAGCAACAGAGCTTGTCTGAGCGGCGGCTGGAGGAAGTCATAGCACAGCGGAGGCCGGAAGTCAGTACAGTGGGGACCGCGGCGGCCCCCTGCACTGGAACGATGCATCATTAAAGTGAGAAAAGTGTGCGTGTGTAAGAGAGGGTGTGTGTGTGAGGGTGAGTGTGTGAGTGAGGATGTGTGTATAAGAAAGTTTGTGCGAGTTTCAGTGTGTGTATGAGTGTGAGTGTAAGAGTGTGTATGAGGATGTGTGAGAGTGTGTTTGAGAGTATGTGTGTGTGTTTGTGTGTGAGTGTGATAGAGTGTGTATTTGAGTGTGTAAGAAGGTAAAACAGGATGGGGGGGCATCACTATAAAAGTAGATCAGGATGGGGGGGCATCTCTATAAAAGTAGATCAGGATGGGGGACATCACTATAAAAGGGGATCAGGATGGGGGACATCACTATAAAAGTAGATCAGAATGGGGGACATAACTATAAAAGGGGATCGGGATGGGACATCATCACTAAAGGGGATCAAGATGGGGGACATCACTACTAAAGGGGAATGGGAAGGGGGACATCACTAGAAAAGGAGATCAGGAAGGGGGTCATCACTAGAAAAGGGGATCAGGATGGGGGACATCACTACAAAAGGAGATCAGTGTGGGGACATCACTACAAAAGGGGACCATGATCGATGGGGGACATCACTAGAAAAAGGGATCAGGATAGGGATCATCACTAGAAAAAGGGATCAGGATGGGGGACATCACTAGAAAAAGGGATCAGGATAGGGATCATCACTAGAAAAAGGGATCAGGATGGGGGACATCACTAGAAAAGGGGATCAGGATGGTGGACATCACTAGAAAAGGGATCAGGATAGGGATCATCACTAGAAAAGGGGATCAGGATGGGGGACATCAGTAGAAAAGGACATTACTACAGGATGGAGACATTACTACAAGAAAGGGATCAGGACTTTACTACATTGAGCAAGAAATTCTGGTATTACTAAAAATATCACTTAGGGTACCTTTACACACGGCTACATTTGTAGCTTGTCACCAGGTAACTTACTGGTTGCAGTGAAATCATGGAGAGATTATTCCATTTGTACACAGCAACAAGATAGAACCTTGTCTCCATGATTTCACTGCAACCTGTAAGTTACCTGTAGCCACCCAAGAAATGTAGCCGTGTGTAAAGGGGCCCTTAGTCCCACAAGAGATGCGGCCCCCCACTATAAATGTTTTTCTATGTGCGGCCCACCAACCCAGCTGAGTTTGAGACCCTGCTCTACACTAATACAGACCCCAGATCAGACCCTCTACACTAATACAGACCCCAGATCAGACCCTCTACACTAATACAGACCCCAGACCAGACCCTCTACACTAATACAGACCCCAGACCAGACCCTCTACACTAATACAGATCCCAGACCAGACCCTCTACACTAATACAGTCCCCAGACCAGGCCCTCTACACTAATACAGATCCCAGACCAGACCCTCTACAGTAATACAGACCCCAGACCAGACCCTCTACACTAATACAGATCCCAGACCAGACCCTCTACACTAATACAGACCCCAGACCGGGCCCTCTACACTAATACAGACCCCAGACCAGACCCTCTACACTAATACAGACCGCAGACCAGACCCTCTACACTAATGCAGATCCCAGACCAGACCCTCTACAGTAATACAGACCCCAGACCAGGCCCTCTACACTAATACAGAACCCAGACCAGACCCTCTACACTAATACAGACCCCAGACCAGACACTCTACACTAATACAGACCCCAGACCAGGCCCTCTACACTAATACAGACCCAGACCAAACCCTCTACATTAATACAGACCCCAGACCAGGCCCTTTACACTAATACAGACCCAGACCAGACCCATAAAGTAATACAGATCCCAGACTAGACCTCCAGCTACTACAAAGCCAAGATAGGACCCCTGAAAACAATCAGGCCTGATCTCTAAACTACTAAAGATTCCAGTCTTCACCCCTAAACTATTACAGACCCCAGACAGGACATACAGACATTCCGCTCACTCAGTTCCTGCTCCAGACATTGGTCCCGGTTTTTGTTGGACAGTCCCCTGAAGTGCTGTGTGGCTTATCAGACCCCTGCCCATGAGGGCCCTTCGGGGGCGTTGCTCTGCATTTCGGGTGCACACACTATGACTAGTGGAGGTGCTGATATCTAGGTGTGGATATTTCGGCTGCACATACTTTTTTCGGACCACTTTTCCATTACAGAGGATTACGGATCCCTCAGTCGACATTAATTAATCTGTTTGACGTTTGCCGACAGTTCAAAGAAATTCATTTAGCAGACGGAGAGATATAAGTGATACACGGCTCCGGGGCGACGACTAATCTGTCACAGTACAATTAAAAATTCTATTTATCATAACTCCTGGGTTCAGGTTTAGTGCCCACTCCCCCGCCACGTACGAGTAACAGATGCCGCATGCTACTAATTACGCGCCGGGCTTATATAAGCAGATCCACACTTATTTGTTACATTTCTTGTACAGTTGTCAGTTTTGCTCATGTTTTGTTTTCTTAAGAAATGAATGGAAAACCCTTAGCAGAGCTACAATCAGTGCCTGTATTTCATATATCCAGCAATCCACAAGAGTCAAGGGGGAGGGGGGCTATGACATTAAAACTCCGCCCTATTGTCTTTTGCTTTCCAATAGTTTGATGAACTGTTGTCACGCTGGGATATCCGACTCTGCACAAAGAGTACAACATTATAGTATAGTGAGAGAGGAAGACCCTGATGATAGGGAGCATGAGATGGGACACCTTCACAACTAACCTGTGTCTGCCTCTATGCTGCCCTACTATCCCTAAGCTGATCTTTCCCCCTCTATGTGGGACACCTTCACAACTAACCTGTGTCTGCCTCTATGCTGCCCTACTATCCCTAAGCTGATCTTTTCCCCTCTATCTGGGACACCTTCACAACTAACCTGTGTCTGCCTCTATACTGCCCTACTATCCCTAAACTGATCTTTCCCCCTCTATCTGGGACACCTTCACAACTAACCTGTGTCTGCCTCTATGCTGTCCTACTATCCCTAAGCTGATCTTTCCCCCTCTATGTGGGACACCTTCACAACTAACCTGTGTCTGCCTCTATGCTGCCCTACTATCCCTAAGCTGATCTTTTCCCCTCTATCTGGGACACCTTCACAACTAACCTGTGTCTGCCTCTATACTGCCCTACTATCCCTAAACTGATCTTTCCCCCTCTATCTGGGACACCTTCACAACTAACCTGTGTCTGCCTCTATGCTGCCCTACTATCCCTAAACTGATCTTTCCCCCTCTATGTGGGACACCTTCACAACTAACCTGTGTCTGCCTCTATGCTGCCCTACTATCCCTAAGCTGATCTTTCCCCCTCTATCATCACGTACCAGGACAGCAGGCCTCTCAGTAGAAGAAACCCTAGAACCACAGGAGACCTCCACACACCACGATGGCCAGCATAGAAAAAGATCTATATGTGATAGGTCATGTGACTCTTTAAAGGGAAGTGGGTGTGGTTACCAACCTGCTGTACATGTAGATGAACTGGAGTTACCAGCAAGGCAAAACTAAAATTAATCACGTTTGAAATCAACCAGATCTCTGAGCTGTCATAAGTCTCCTGATGACTGAAGATACTCGTGGCCACTGTTCTTTCTTTCTGTTGTTGACAGCATTGGCTTTTCAGGAGCGCACTGTCACACTGGAAAAAGGGGGTGTCCAGCTACCATGCATGACAGTGGCGCAAGGACCAAATAACAGACGGAGAAACACCGGGGGACAAATACAGCAGAGGACCATGCTTATAGGGAATAGGGGAGAGGTGATCTCCTGCACTCACTTGCAGCTGCGCTCTGATCTACCTACCTTCCCTATATGCGTTCTTTCAACATGTCGCGGAAGAGTATTCCTAGACCCTCATTGGCCCTGATGTTAGCCCTCAACAGGCAATGGCCGGTGGGAGCGGTAGTCCCAACCACTGCAAATAAAGAAGATAAGAAAGGGAGAGGGAGACAGACAGGGAACCAAAAAAACAACTTCACACCTGCTGCCACAAAGTTCCTCCTTGACTTCCATCAGGCCGTGCCCATCCGAGCTTCTAACAGCTTATTATGAGTGCAGATTATCCGAACATGGTAGTGGTCACTCTTCACTAGTGTAGACATTCACAGGAACTGAAGATGTAAAGTTGGTCCAGGACTTGTAGCGTGACCAGCTCCAGTGAAAAGTTGGCAGCAGGTGCATGGTTGAACAACAGATAGCTGCTGACAGCAGACAAAGGGTTAAACAGCAAATAGATAGCCGCTGGCAGCAGTGATAGATAGGTGAGCTAGTTTTTAGAACAGATTCAATCTGCTGAAGCAGCATCTATAGTGTGAACAAGTCCAGATAACAGATTGTCTATGCTGTACAGCAGATGAAGGATTGAGTAAGGTGCGGTGACCTTAGAAGAAGGGAGCAGGACCCGGCATACATATATATATATGTAACTAGAAAAAAATTCTCTGCAGCACTCAGCTACTGCCAGTGATGTACATATGCTAACAAGCTGGATATATATGAGAAGAAAGTTTAGAAACTTACGTTTTTTTTCAAGAAACTCAAAATTCTTATTTTTTTATTTCTGAAGTTCTTGGTACACACATTGGCCAATGCCTGTTTGCTCATCAACTGCGACAAAGTGACTTCAGGTCTGATGAGTCCTAACGCTGACACCCAAGTCCTCCTTTTCCTCCCTATACCACTTCTCAGTGGGAGGACACCATCTCAACCCTAGACCACCTGTAGGTGATGAGGGTGCAAATTGCAGACATGGAGCCAGCCACTCCACACGATACAAAAGAGAAAAAACTGCACAGCACTCACAGACACAATGTGAACTGGTGCCAGTAGGGACGCTGGGTCAAACAACTAGAAAAAAATTCTCTGCAGCACTCAGCTACTACCAGTGATGTACATATGCTAACAAGCTGTATATATATGAGAAAAAAGTTTAAACACTTACGTTTTTTTCAAAAAACTCAAAATTCTTATTTTTTTTATCTCTGAAGTTCTTAGTACATGAGGGGTGAGGAGAGCGTAGGCTGGAGGGGTGAGGAGAGCGTAGGCTGGAGGGGTGAGGAGAGGTGAGGCTGGAGGGGTGAGGAGAGGTGAGACTGGAGGGGTGAGGAGAGGTGAGGCTGGAGGGGTGAGGAGAGGTGAGGCTGGAGGGGTGAGGAGATAGATGTGGCCGGAGGCTGCACAACGGGCTGTGGGCGGGGCCACGGCGGGGGGCGGCGAATTGCGGGTGGGCGGAAATAGATGTGGCCGATCTGTGGGGGTGCTGGTGGTGGTGCCAGTGATGCCGGAGGCCGCACACCGGAGTGTGAGCTGGTCTGGCTCCCAGATGTTGGGGGAGGAGGCACACCGGGCTGTGGGGGGCGTAGTGCCGGTTTTCGGTACTTGTGTACGCTCTCCTCACCCCTCCTGTGTGTGTGCGGGGGTTATGATTGAGGAGTGGATGCAGTGCTGCGAAAGTGTAGCGAGAGTGTGTGTGTGTTTGGTATGTGTTATGTTGTTCAGATGGTGTGTGTGTTTTGGGGCACTGTAGGGGCAGCCATAAGCGTAGCGGGCTGTATGAGTCCCGCTCCCGCTTACGGCCGCCATCTTGGCTCACCCTGAATGGGTGTAGGGCTCCTGTGACGTCACGTAGCTCCGGACAAAGTGACGTAAGTGCCATTGGCTTCTATATACAGGTCCGGACGAAGTGACGGAAGTGCCTTCGGCTTTATATTACATATATATATATATATATACACATGTATATATATATATATATATAATATGTATAAATTCAATGGTCTATCCCCTTAAAAAAATGTTCTTTGCTGTGCCATAAATTTCCAGAAAAAGCAGGGACAGCTGTGATTCTGACCCTGTTATTGCTCTGTCGAAAGGAATCCCCCAGTCTCATTACATCATTTGTTTCGCTCAGTCTGTTTATACCATTGTTTTTCTTAATGTGTTTTATAAATGATTAGTAGTAGACGCTATTATTAGTAGAACCTGCAGGTTGTATACACTTATATACTTGCAGAGCTGCTTTAGCCGCAATATCAGCTGTTATATAAGGGAAGGTTTCATGACACAACCCTGTTTATATGTCTTATAAGAGTATATGAGCATTATCTAGGGGACTCGGGTCTGTACGCTCAGGACCAGGGTGTTCTCATTGTATGCATTACATGGTAGGGCACATTAATGGTTACCTTGTAATGGTACTTGTATGGCCAGACATCTAATCACAGGTCAACTTTTCTTTAAAAAGGGTCTGTCTATATGAGACAACTACTTCATCACTATCCTCATTTAAACACAAGAAAGCATTGAGGAGCTTTCATCACACAACACTAAGTACAATTGCTTTTAGTAGTTAACCCAGTCTATGTTCAAGAACTGTTCTGGCTACTATGCTTTGTAACTTATCATCCACTTTATTGTGAAGTTGTACTTATTAGCATTTTGCCAGCATTATAGGTACTGGAACTTCCTTTCTCTGACTTTCCCGTATGCTTAGCCCTTGCATTGCTCAATTACCTGCCTGTGTTGAACCTTAAAAGTGTTGTCTGAGACTTTAGCAATGATGAACTATCCTGATAGGTAATCAATGTCTGATCTATAGGGGTATGACACTCCGCAAACCCACCAATCAGCTGTTCCTGATGCCGCTGATGCCGGAACTACTCAAGTGCAGAGCTGCACAGCTGCATCAAGTGCATAGTGGCCACAGATGGGTACTGCATGTCTGCCCCCTATTTGAATCAATAGTGGGTGGATATTTTGTTGACGGCGATATGCTGTGCAGCTGAGTAGTTCCAGCAGGTGGAGGTACCGGGCTTAGCTGATCCGCCTGGGTGTCGGGGGGGAAAAGTGATCAGGCATTGATGACCTATCCTACGTAAAGGTTATCAATGTTAAAGTGCCAGACAACCCCTTTAAAGTCTGCCTCTCTGTTCTGCCTGAAAGCAGTGTGACAGAAAAGCAGGAGCAGATAGACATGGGCTTGATCTCATTTCCTGTTACAAGTCAAAGACTCACCTCCCACTTCCTGTTAGGAGAAAAAGAACCACATCCCACTTCCTGTTAGGAGAAAAAGAACCACATCCCACTTCCTGTTAGGAGAAAAAGAACCACATCCCACTTCCTGTTAGGAGAAAAAGAACCACATCCCACTTCCTGTTAGGAGAAATAGAACCACCTCCCACTTCCTGTTAGGAGAAAAAGAACCACATCCCACTTCCTGTTAGGAGAAAATGAACCACATCCCACTTCCTGTTAGGAGGAAAAGACCCACTTCCTGTTAGGAGAAAAAGAACCACATCCCACTTCCTGTTAGGAGAAAAAGAACCACATCCCACTTCCTGTTAGGAGAAAATGAACCACATCCTACTTCCTGTTAGGAGGAAAAGACCCACTTCCTGTTAGGAGAAAAAGAAAGACCTCCCACTTCCTGTTAGGAGAAAAAGAACCACATCCCACTTCCTGTTAGGAGAAAATGAACCACATCCCACTTCCTGTTAGGAGGAAAAGACCCACTTCCTGTTAGGAGAAAAAGAACCACCTCCCACTTCCTGTTAGGAGAAAATGAACCACATCCTACTTCCTGTTAGGAGGAAAAGACCCACTTCCTGTTAGGAGAAAAAGAACCACATCCCACTTCCTGTTAGGAGAAAATGAACCACATCCCACTTCCTTTTAGGAGGAAAAGACCCACTTCCTGTTAGGAGAAAAATAACCACCTCCTACTTCCTGTTTGGAAAAAAAGGCCATCCTCCCACTTCCTGTTTGGAAATAAAAACCCGCCTTCCACTTCCTGTTTAGAAAAAAAGACCCGCCTTCCTCTTCCTGTTAGGAGAAAAAGACCAACCTACCTCTTCCCATTTAGAGATACAGACCCACCTCCACTTTGTGTAATGGGATAAAAACCTCCCCCCGCTTCCTGTAAAGAGATAAATACACTTCTTCATTTTTTGCAAGCTTAAAGGGAACCTGTCCTCTGATTTATGCTGCTCAACCCACGGACAGCATGAGAACCTGGCTGCATGCTTCCGGAGAGTTATATTTTTCTATAAAAATGCCCCAGTGTTAGGGAGAAAATACACTGTAATTTAAACATCCGGCCTGGAACTGTAAGCAGAGAATGGACTAGTCCGACTAGTCCGGCTCCACCCTTGGCTGGCTCCTCCCAGCGGTGTGTCACGTGACTGACAGGTCTCTCCTAAGTGCACATGAAAGACCTGTCAGTCATTTCTAGCAGTGCTGGTAGGAGCCGGTCAGGGGCAGTGCCAGACTAGTTTGGTCTTCAGCTACAGTCCCAGCCGAAACCTCTGTAGTGAAGGAGCATTTCAGAGAAAATTATACCTAGCTGCAATCATGTATCTAGGCTCTGATTCATACTGTCCGAGGTATCAGCAACAGGAATCAGCCGACAGGTTCCTTTACATATAAATATTCTGACTGCCAGCAGCCACCACTAGTGGGCGCTCATGAGCCAACAGCGTACTTTGTTTTTATTGCAGTAAGCTCTAATGCTCCCTCTAGTGGTAACTGCAAACACTAAATATTTAGGGCTTTGTATCCACAAAACAAAACTTCAGCCAGTATGAAGATACGTAAATAATTTGCTGAGTATACATTTTTAAGAACAAATCAGGTGAAAAAAAAAAAGATTGGAAATGTAATTCATGTACATCTGAGTGAAGATCTGAAGTTGTGGGTTGTAGTAATCACCTAGGCAGGTTAATGATGCAAAATTTTTTATTTGTATCCGTACATGATATTACAGCAACTCCAGGTAGATGGCCCCAATGCGATGCCCCCAATCCACAAGATCAAAAACCAGCCGACAATAGTCCTTAAATTCCTCCAGACCATGGATATCCCAACCGTAGCACATGTATCCAGGTCCAGTCGGCAAGAATAGTCCTTAGGATAGTTCCTAAAATCCAGAAGGTAGATATCACAACCAGTGTACATGTATCCAGGTTAATTTGGCAAGAATAGTCCTTAGGATGGTTCCTACAATCCAGAAGGAAGATATCATGACCGTAGAATGTGTATCAAGCTCCAGATTCTATATACCATCCATGGATTTCAGGACAAGGCCTCAGCACGGATCCTCTCACTTCCAATTCACAGCACCAACTGACTAACTTTAACATGTGGTTTATTGTTCCAGAAGCCCAGGCTTCTGCCCTGTCTGCAGGATGTGTATTGGGGAAACCCCCTGCAGAGAGAAGCAGAGATGTTCCACCCTCCGCCAGATGCAGGACATTGAATGATAATATAGACCTAATTGGATTATGGTCTATGAAAACAGGCTGAAAGTGACACTCTGATACATCCTTTTCCCCCCTAAACTTGCGAACAATAAAATCGACATAAATAGCGATCTGTTCTGAAAAAGTCCAATCGTCATTAGTCCTTGGTCAGCTCCTCACAGTGGCGTAGCAACGGTTTGTGGCGCCCGGGGCGGTCGAAAAATTTGCCGCCCCTTTGGAAGTTGATAATCCGGAAGTATACATAGTATACACTGGCTGCCCCTATATACAAGAATATAACTACTATACTAAAACACAAAGAGAAGGGGCGCAATTGGGGGGTAAGTATTGGGCCAAATGGCCACTCACCTATTGGGGTTGTCACTGTGCACCGCCACCTCTGCACAACCCCAGTGTATGGCAACAAGCAGGACTCAAGGAGGGCCTGGGGCCGAAGCAATTTTTGCCGCTGTACTGTGGAGTTCATAGTGTAATAAAAATGCAAAAAACTTTATTCTTAATATTATGTCACAATACCGGGATCTGAGGATCTTCTATTTTGAGGTCAGGGGCTCTCTGATGCCGTGTTGCTGTCTGCCTCGCTGTCGTCCTCTTTTCACACTGCAGTGCGGTGGACAAGAGCATTAACTGGTTAATAACGAGAAGTATGGAGTGTACTACCTGAGCCATAAACTCTCCCCACACCAGTAGGATTACTATATGGATTTTAGTATTAGGGTACGGACACACTGGCGTGAAACTCTGATGAGTGCAATGTGTGATTTTCTCACATTGCAATCAATCTCTGAGAGCAGATTGGCGAGTGTCGGACGCTTTTTTCTCATCCAGATTCAGGATGAGAAAAAAGTTGCAACATGCTGCGACAGTATGTGATTCCCGCACGAGACTCACCAATGCAAGGCTATGGGTCCGACAAAATCACTGACCGCACACGGATCATCCAAGAGGCATCTGTTTTTTTCACTGATACATTCTCATTCTGTAGCTGAGACAACTGTAAAATGTTCCTGTAAATGATTCTACAGTAATAGCTGCTGAGGAAAAAACAGATTGCACACGGATGTAATCTGAGAGAAATGTCGGACACTCGCACAGCAGTTGCCAAATGGACCAAAAAACAGATGTCACTCATCCGACTCTCCTGGATGAGAAACAGACCGATTTTAAGGCGGCGGGAGACAGTGTACCACCACGTCCTCAGCTCCGTGCTGTGCACAGTGTACCACCAAGTCCCCAGCTCCGTGCTGTGCACAGTGTACCACCATGGCCTCAGCTCCGTGCTATGCACAGACAATATACGGTACACTGTCTGTGCACAGCACGAAGATGAACATGGTGGTACACTGTGCACAGCACGGAGCTGGGGACATGGTGGTACACTGTCTATGCACAGCACGGAGCTGGGGACACGGTGGTACACTGTCTGTGCACAGCACGGAGCTGAGGACATGGTGGTACACTGTCTGTGCACAGCACGGAGCTGAGGATATGGTGGTACACTGTCTGTGCACAGCACAGAGCTGAGGACATCCCAGAAGAGGCACAATAACCACAGACAGGCGGCAGGAGAACATTGAGCCCGCCCAGGAGAACTACAACTCCCAGCACCCAACACACTGCCCAGAAACCATATAGTAATGCCAGAACAGGCAGGAGAACTACAATTCACAGCATGCCACACCCTTCCAACACAGGAAGGTGGAGGCTGCCGCATGGAGGAAGAGACACCTGGTACAGCTGCCATTATCACCACACACAGTCCCACTCCTCCTGCGCACCCGTCCTCCTCTGTCCCTCCTGCACCCCCGTCCTCCTCTCCTCCTGCACCGTCCTCCTCTGTCCCTCCTGCTGCTCCTGTCCTCCTGCATCCCCGTCCTCCTGCATCCCCGTCCTCCTGCATCCCTGTCGTCCTCTCCTCTGTCTGTCCTGCTGCTCCTCTGTCCCTCCTGCACCCCCGTCCTCCTGCACCCCCGTCCTCCTGCACCCCCGTCCTCCTCTCCTCCTCTGTCCCCCTGTTCCTGTGCTTCTGCCCCCCCCGTCCTCTTCTCCTCTGCCCCCCTGTTCCTGTGCTTCTGCCCCCCCTGTCCTCTTCTCCTCTGCCCCCCCTGTCCTCTTCTCCTCTGCCCCCCCTGTCCTCTTCTCCTCTGCTTTGTTCCCCTGTTAATGTCCTCCTGCCCCCCTGTCCTCTTCTCCTCTGCCCCCCCTGTCCTCTTCTGCTCTGCTCTGTTCCCCTGTTAATGTCCTCTTCTCCTCTGCCCCCCCTGTCCTCTTCTGCTCTGCTCTGTTCCCCTGTTAATGTCCTCTTCTCCTCTGCCCCCCCTGTCCTCTTCTCCTCTGCCCCCCCTGTCCTCTTCTCCTCTGCTTTGTTCCCCTGTTAATGTCCTCCTGCCCCCCTGTCCTCTTCTCTCTGCCCCCCCTGTCCTCTTCTGCTCTGCTCTGTTCCCCTGTTAATGTCCTCTTCTCCTCTGCCCCCCCTGTCCTCTTCTGCTCTGCTCTGTTCCCCTGTTAATGTCCTCTTCTCCTCTGCCCCCCCTGTCCTCTTCTCCTCTGCCCCCCCTGTCCTCTTCTCCTCTGCCCCCTGCAGAGTTTTCCTCACCTCTCCGGGTCCATGGGGGGCCGAGCCGACTGAGTGGAGGAGCTGCCAGCACCGCAGCCGCATCCACAGCACTTGGAGCCATCACGCTGACAGGAAGCAGCAGAGCTCCCAGCGGCTTCCTGTCAGCGTGATGATCGCTCTCAGCGCTGGGGGGCCGGCCGGGAGCGGAGCACAGTACATGGGGGACCGCGGCCGGGCGGCAAGCCGGCGGCGACACCCTCCCTCCCCCACAAAGACTCCAGTTTTCATATGGAGCCTGGGGGAGGGAGGTAAAGAAAAAAAAAACCGCTCGCACTCCCCTGCCTTGTATATGCAGCCCTGCTGCCGCCCTCACACACACTGCCGCCCGGGGCGCACCGCCCCCCCCGCCCCCCCCACGCTACGCCACTGGCTCCTCACAATCTGTTCTAGGTAACTTTAGTTAAGTTTTGCCAAAGTAATTACAGCTATCAGCATTTGAAAACAATCAGTTTGGGTTCGTGTCGCTGAGAATTGTAGCATCAGACGGAGGTAAAGTTAACCAAATATATTATTTTACAGGATAATTTCCCTTGCTTAACTGGACTTGTTCACACTACAAACACTGCTGCATCAGAGTATATGTTTGTATGATAGCTTTAATGTTTACTACTGCTATCAACTGTTATTTATTTGTTTGATGGTTAACTCTTCATCTACTGTAAGTATTACGAACTCTTCTCTGGAGCTGTCTTTCTTTTGCACCTAATGACGAGATTTTACCCAGGACATTTTGCTGTTGTGTTTTGCATTGTTGTCTTATTGACGATGTGTTTGTGTGCAGCAGCCGGGCTCAGGTGCATAACAAATGTAGAATAGTTGGCCTGAGCTGCTTGTAAACACTTGACAACCGCATCATTTGGTCATTGATCCATATCTCGCTTCCATTCGGAGTCCCAGGTGTTTAGTGGAAGATAAATGTGATTTAATCATTTTAATGCTCCGAACAGCTGTTGAGGTCTGATAAACTGTAACACAGGAACGACACCTCTGTGCCGGGATCTGTACAGGACGGTCTCTGATGTTCTCATCGCTGGATTGGCACGATTCATTCTTCGGCCGGGGACATTTATTAGTTCCTGCCGGCATATTGAAGACTATGGTTGTTCACGTTCTAAACTAATCTTATTGGTTAAGTGTTGAAACAAAAAAAAAATCTGTTGTAAAGATGATCTTTCCCTTTAAAGGTAATCTGTCAGCAGGTTTTTGCTACCTCACCTGACCGCAACATAATGCAGGTAGTAATGGGTGAACCCACTGATGTTCAGGTTCGGGGCCAAAAGTGATTCGAACTTGAGTCCAAACCCGAAACCGGTCTTTAAAGGAAAACTGTCAGGTGAAAAATCCATATGTAACTGCTATCATTTTCAAATTCCTCTCTCTAAGCTCTATTTATGTATTTCTTTTTTTTTCCTATCTTCTGTAAACTTCAAATAAAGAGATTAATTCCATCTGTCAATCACAGTGAATGATCCACTTAGTGCTCTGCTGTCCACTCCCCATAGAATGAATATTCATGTCACATATTCACATCACATTACAGCTTAGGAGATCAGAAGGGGAGCTTTATCCTCCTCTCTGCTCTCCCTGTTTGCAGCATCACAAGAGGTCAAATACAACATAGAAACTGTCACAGCAGTTAGAGAAACAAATGGGGTCTAGATAAGGCAGATCTGTAATAGCTCTCTCCCTCCGTGTCCTCATAGAACAGACCTCCTGTAAATGAAACCTAACAAAAGAAGGAGGGAGGAGAGAGCTGCTGAGAGGGAGTCCATAATTACATGACAGTTTATACAGCAGCCGGACTATTCCTGTTTGCTTATAATGGAGAGGACTAATCCAGGAGCTCCCTGCAGGTTCTGACAATGCTGATAACATGGAAACTACAAATGATGCAATAATGATTTTACATGTTTTTAAAAGGTCTGCCCAGGGTAATATTAGTATCATACTGAAAAATGACCTGACAGTGTCCCTTTAAAGTTATGTGATGGGTGCAGGGGGGCTGTCAATGATTAAACAGCATCATACTTACCACGTCCTGCTGTCTCACCATCCCGCCGCATCTACGTCTGTGATATTCACTAGAGAGTCACCCAACAGCCAATCACAGATGCTGTCACAGAGAATGGGTATATATGATTGGCTGTTGGAGTGATCTGGAATCAGCCCATACATTCTAGATGCTGGTTTTAGGTAGCGTTGCTCAGGCCTTGTACCTCTACATCCGCTAATGATTCAAGGATTTGCAGACACGTATGGTGGAGGTTTGGTATCGGTCATGATTGCGGCTTTATTTCCTATCACAGGCAGTAGATTTAATGTTTCTCCACTTTTCTGGCGGATCACAGAGAACCGGTATCATCTCCTGGCGATTATCCTGCACAAACAAGGACCCTGCGGCAATGAAACACAAACTTCCCGTATTCCAGGACTACAATTTGCATGATATTACCGGCCTGATGCTGGAAAGAAACTCATCAAATGTGCGATATTAGGAAACTGTCAGGTCCCAGCAGCGAACAAACATCTGCGCACTTGGAAAGGATGGCAGGCCAAAATTAGGGAGTCAACGACGTTACAAGGCATCCGGGGAGAATATAACAGGATGGGGGGATAGTTTCGTGCCTAACGCTTGTACCGTAATTACTGATTATTATATCTGTCCCTCGTGCTCTTCTGTAACTCTAGCTATTTACTAAAAAGGTTTCCAAGTCTATTTTTTTTTTTGTTTTTCAAAAAAATACTGCCCCCTCTTGGACTATGTCTGATATTACAACTCACCCTTTCCAGGATTATTTAAAGGGAATCAACCACCAGGATGTAACCAGTGCAGCATGACATCACTATTTGCATTATTTTTTTACTCCTCCCCTGTGGGCATGGCTCTATGCTGAATCTCTGCTGCCCTGGACTAGAGGTAGAAGGTTTAGCTTACAGCAGACTGCCATGCCCACATGGGAGGAATGAAAAAGACCCAAATAGTGACGTCATGCTGCACATGTCAATCACCTGCTGCACTGATTTATAGGTGGGTAAATCCTGGTGGTTGGTTCCCTTTAAACATGGCTAATTTCATTACAAAACAGCGCCACCCTCATCCACAGTTTGTGCCTGGAATTGCAGCACAACCCTGTTCATTTCGACACCAGACGCAGACCCTAGCAAGGGTGGCGCTGGGTAAAGTAATTCTTTGCTAAGGCAATTTTTATATGCTACGTTTTCAGAAACAGCACCAACCCTGGCTATTACGGTATATATCAGTAATGTCAAAATTATGTATTTCTGGTCGCCGCAACATTGCAATGAAATGCAATAACGGGCGATCAAAACATCACATCCACCCATAAATGGCATCATTAGAAACATCAGCTCAGATGCAAAACATAAGCCGTCGCACAGCCCCAGATACAAAAAAATGAGAACGCTATGGGTCACGGAAAATGACGACAAAATCGCAATTCTTTTTCTTTAACAATTCTGTGTTTTTTTTTCACCACTTATATACCAGTAAAGGTATACATGTTTGGTATCTACGAACTCGTACTGACCCGAGGCATCATAACGTCACATCAGTTTTACCATATACTGAACATGGTGATTAAAAAACCCAAAAAACAATCATGTAATTGCACTTTTTTTTGCAATTTCACTACACTTGGATTTTTTTCCTATATTCCTGTACACTATATGGAAAAAATAAATGATGTCATTCAAAAGTACAACTTGTCCCGCAAACATCAAGCCCTTATATGTGTATATTGATAGAAAAATAAAATAGTTACGGCTCTTGGAAGGAGAGGCAAAAATGGAAATTGGAAATCACCCAGCGGTGATGGGGTTAAATTGAACCTGTCGGTAAACATGGACCTTGGGTAGGAAATCGTTTAGCTAATAATATGTTTCTTAAAAATCATCCTCCGTTACTTCACATCAACTCTTTTTTTAGTGTGTGGTTGATAATCATAAAATTTCTGCCAGCATGATAGGTACAGGAACGTCCTTGCTTTCACTTTCCAACTTGCATTCCACTCATGCCATTTCCTCATTGCTACCTGCCCTAATCTTAAAGCTGTCTCTCTGGTATTCCTACATTCAGACAAGCAGGAAAGTGAGAAAAGAGAGAAAATACCTGCCCTCCCTTCCTGAAAAGAGACAGAGAACCTACCTGACTTATTGTTAAAAAACAAAAACCTGCCCACACTTACTGTTGAAAGACAAATGGCCACCCCTAATTTCATATAGACCATCCCCAACTTACTGTAAAGAGAAAAACCCTCCCCCGCTTACTGTAGAGACAAAAACCCTCCCCTGGTTATTGTAGAGAGAAAAACACTCCCCCACTTACTGAAGAGAGACAAAGAACCTCCCCCGCTTACTGTAGAGAGACAAAGAACCTCCCCCACTTACTGTAGAGAGACAAAGAACCTCCCCCGCTTATTGTAGAGAGAAAAACACTCCCCCACTTACTGTAGAGAAATAAAATCCCTCCCTCACTTACTGTAGAGAGACAAAGAACCTCCCCCACTTACTGTAGAGAGACAAAGAACCTCCCCCGCTTACTGTAGAGAGACAAAGAACCTCCCCCACTTACTGTAGAGAGACAAAGAACCTCCCCCGCTTACTGTAGAGAAACAAAGAACCTCCCCCGCTTACTGTAGAGAGACAAAGAACCTCCCCCACTTACTGTAGAGAGACAAAGAACCTCCCCCGCTTATTGTAGAGAGAAAAACACTCCCCCACTTACTGTAGAGAAATAAAATCCCTCCCTCACTTACTGTAGAGAGACAAATAACCTCCCCCACTTACTGTAGAGAGACAAAGAACCTCCCCCGCTTACTGTAGAGAGACAAAGAACCTCCCCCACTTACTGTAGAGAGACAAAAAACCTCCCACGCTTACTATAGAGAGACAAAGAACCTCCCCCACTTACTGCAGAGAGACAAAGAACCTCCCCCGCTTACTGTAGAGAGACAAAGAACCTCCCCCACTTACTGCAGAGAGACAAAGAACCTCCCCCGCTTATTGTAGAGAGAAAAACACTCCCCCACTTACTGTAGAGAAATAAAGTCCCTCCCCCACTTACTGTTGAGAGACAAAGAACCTCCCCCACTTACTGTAGAGAGACAAAGAACCTCCCCCGCGTATTGTAGAGAGACAAAAGCTCATTTTCACTTGGGGCTGCAAGACAAGCATCCACCCCCAATTTCCTATAGACTCTCCCCAATTCCCGCAGAGATTTAAAGACCATCCTCTAAGTGCTGTAGAGGGACAAAAGCGTTCCTCCACTTACTGTGGAGAGACAAAGTCCCTCCATTTACTGTAGTGAGACAGAGACCCACCTCCACTTTCTATAAATTGGCTAAGACCCTCCCCCACTTATTAGAGAGACAAAGTCCCTCCCCCACCTACTGTAAAGAGACAAAGACTCTTCCCCACTTACTGTAGAGAAATAAAAGCTCACTTCCACTTGCTGTTGTTAGACAAACACTCACCCCCAATTTCCTATGGACCCTCCCCAATTCTTTCAGAGATTTAAAGACCTCCCCCACTTACTATAGAGGGACATAAGCCTTCGTCTACTTAGTGTGGAGGGACAAAGTCCCTCCATTTACTGTAGCGAGACAGAGACCCACCTCCACTTTCTATAAATTGGTAAAGACCCTCCCCACTTACTATAGTGAGACAAAGTCTCTCCCCCACCTACTATAAAGAGGCAAAGACCCTTCCCCACTTACTGTAGAGAGACAAAGTTCCTCCTTCACTCACTGTAGACACAAAGACACTTCCCCACTTACTGTAGAGACAAAGACCTTCCTCCACTTACTGGAGAAAGAAAAAGACCCTCTGCCACTTACTGTAAAGAGGCAAGGACCTTCAACACCTACTGAAGAGAGTCAAAGTGCCTCCTTCACTTACTGCAGAGAGGCAAAGACCCTCCCTCACTTACTGTAGAGGGACAAAGACCCTCCCTCACTTACTGTAGAGTGTAGAGGGACAAAGACCCTTCCTCACTTACTGTAGAGTGTAGAGGGACAAAGACCCTTCCTCACTTACTGTAGAGTGTAGAGGGACAAAGACCCTCCCTCACTTACTGTAGAGTGTAGAGGGACAAAGACCCTTCCTCACTTACTGTAGAGGGACAAAGACCCTCCCTCACTTACTGTAGAGGGACAAAGACCCTCCCTCACTTACTGTAGAGTGTAGAGGGACAAAGACCCTCCCTCACTTACTGTAGAGTGTAGAGGGACAAAGACCCTTCCTCACTTACTGTAGAGTGTAGAGGGACAAAGACCCTCCCTCACTTACTGTAGAGTGTAGAGGGACAAAGACCCTTCCTCACTTACTGTAGAGTGTAGAGGGACAAAGATCCTTCCTCACTTACTGTAGAGTGTAGAGGGACAAAGACCCTTCCTCACTTACTGTAGAGTGTAGAGGGACAAAGACCCTTCCTCACTTACTGTAGAGTGTAGAGGGAAAAAGACCCTTCCTCACTTACTGTAGAGTGTAGAGGGACAAAGACCCTTCCTCACTTACTGTAGAGTGTAGAGGGACAAAGACCCTTCCTCACTTACTGTAGAGTGTAGAGGGACAAAGACCCTTCCTCACTTACTGTAGAGTGTAGAGGGACAAAGACCCTCCCTCACTTACTGTAGAGTGTAGAGGGACAAAGACCCTCCCTCACTTACTGTAGAGTGTAGAGGGACAAAGACCCTTCCTCACTTACTGTAGAGTGTAGAGGGACAAAGACCCTTCCTCACTTACTGTAGAGTGTAGAGGGACAAAGACCCTTCCTCACTTACTGTAGAGTGTAGAGGGACAAAGACCCTTCCTCACTTACTGTAGAGTGTAGAGGGACACAGACCCTTCCTCGCTTACTGTAGAGTGACAAATACCCTTCCTCACTTACTGTAGAGTGTAGAGGGACAAAGACCCTCTTCCACATATAGTAGAAGTAAAGGACCCTCCCCCACCTACTGTAGAGAGACATAGTGCCTCCTCCACCCACCTTAGAGAGGAAATTACCCCCATCCTTACGGTAGAGAGACTGAGACCCTCCCTTACTGTAGAAAGATACATACTCTCCCCCACTTACTGTAGCGAGACAAAGACCCTCCTCCATCTACTGTAGAGTAGCAAAGACCCTCCCCCACTTACTGTAGAAATACAATGACCCTCCCCCACTTACTGTAGATACAAAGACCCTCCCCCACTTACTGTAGAAATACAATGACCCTCCCCCACTTACTGTAGATACAAAGACCCTCCCCTACTTACTGTAGAGATACAAAGACCCTCCCCCACTTACTGTAGAGATACAAAGACCCTCCCCCACTTACTGTAGAGTAGCAGATAGGGATCCTCTCAAACTTCTTTATAGGGAAACAAAGACGTGCCCCAACTTAATGTATTTCAGAGTGTCTCTGCTGCTCTACTAGACAAGGATTACACTTGACAACAGGCAGTGGATAGCAAATTATGCAAAAGAGCTAGTGCTCAGATGTAATTATTTTGGAAAAAAACAACTTAATTTGTAAATGTGGTGATTTGCAAAAATGAGATCTAGTTTTCTAAAAGTACAGAAACCATTTTAGATCTGCAATGTCCATACATGGCCTAAATATCACCCCCATATTCCATGGTGCAGTACATTCACTCTTCTAGGAGAACTGAGCACGTTACCTCTGACTGCAGCTCCACTACGAGGAGCTGAACATAGTCTCAGATTTCTAGTCATTCTCTCAGGCGACAAATTCCAATCCCCTGAATAGAATGGCTATTAATTTCAGATGATAATGAACTGAAAGGCGGACATAATAAAGTGCTGCTCGTGTGGAGTCATGTCGGGTATTGACAGAACAGGTCTGTGTGCTCAGATAATGGAGCTTTCTATCCATCGTTCCCTGCACTAAATAACAGGTCAGTGTGCGGAATGTAGCGATATTCTGTTTCACTGAAGAAAAGAATGAAATACGTCATAAGCACCATAGAATGAAAAAGCAAAAGGAGGGCGAATACATCCATACATATGGACTATGTAAACCAGACGTTTACATCCACTATATAATAAGGCACATCTGTAGATTTTTCTCACTATATGACATAAAATCAGAATAAACCCTTCCTATTTTATGTTAATTAGGATTACCATAATTATTAATATTTGTCAAATGCCAGAATAATAAGAGAGAGAGAAAGTTTACATACGTATCATTTTTGCCCTACACTGTATGACTTGGGTGAAACGGTTTGGATCCTTCCACAAGCTTCTCACAATAGTTGGTGGGAATTTGGGCCCATTCCTCCTGACACAACTGCTGTAGCTGAGCCATGTTTGTAGGTCGCCTTGCTCGCACCTGCCTTTTCAGCATTGCCCATACATTTTCAATAGGATTGAGATTGGGGCTTTGTGTTTGCCGCTCCAAAACATTGACTTTGTTATCCTTAAGCCACTTCGTAACCAGTTTGGTAGTAGCTTCGGGTCATTGTCCATTTTGAAGACCCATTTCAGTCCAAGCATTACCTTCCTGACTGATTTCCTGAGAGGTTGCTTCAGTATTGCCACATAATCTTCTTTCCTTATGATGCCATCTATTTTGTGAAGTTCACCAGTCACTCCTGCAGAAAAACAAGCCCACAACATGATGCTGCCACCCCCGTGTTTCACAGTCGGGATGGTGTTCTTAAGCTTCCAAGCTTCTCCCTTTTTCCTCCAAACGTAATAATGTTCATTATGGACAAACAGTTCTATTTTAGATTCTCCAGACCACAGGAGGTCTTCAAAAATGTAGGTGTTTTTTCCTGTGTGCATTTGCAAAAATTAATCTGGCTTTTTTATGTTTCTTTTGGAGTAACCCGGCAGAGTGGTCTTCTAGCCCACGTTAATACCGTACTCGTTTCACTGTGGATAATGACACAATCATTCAGCCATCATATTCACAAAGTCTTGTATCTGTGTTCTTGGGTTGAGATGCAGATGTCGGACAAAAGTACGTTCATCTCTGGGACACAGAACCCGTCTCCTTCCTGAGCGGTATGATGGCTGAACATTCCCATTTTGTTTGTACTTGCGTACAGATGAACAAAGCATCTTCAGGAAATCACACCCAAGTATGAACCAGACTTGTGCTAGTTCACAATTCTCTTCCTGATATCTTGGCTGATTTCTTTAGATTTTCCCATGATGCTACACAAAGAAGCAATGTGTGTCAGGTGTGCATTAATATACATCCACAGGTGTGTCTCTAATTAACTCAGATGTTGCCCATAAACCTATCAGAAGCTTCCAAACACATGACATCATCATATGGGCTGTCCCAAATTGTTTAAAGGCATAGTAATATTAGTGTATGTAAACTTGTGACATTGCAGAAAGTAATAAAAATCCCTTAAAACATTCTCTCTCTCATTATTCTGGTATTTGGCAAAAATTAATAACTATGGCAATCCTAATTGACCTAAAATGTGAAAGGTTTATTCTGATGTAATGTTAGATAGTGAGAAAAACATGCAGATGTGTCTTATTATATATTGGAAGGAAACTTCTGGTTTCAACTGTAAGTAGCAGAGGTCCTTCCTAGGAAGCTGTACTCCTCCGGGCTCATATCTGAGCAGAATGATATTTCGCCAGTCTCAAAGGTAACACTTTTGGGTCAGAGACCTTTTGTAAGAATCAGATATTAGTTGCAATCTGGCTTGCCCTGGATGTGGAATGTTGAGGTGAAGGAAAGCCTAGATATGGCACTGTGGCGTGCATTATGTGGACTTGGCAGGTGACTTTGGATCACAACCCTCCTGTGGTATTAGCAGGGCTGTGGAGTCGGTAAGCCAAAAATCGAAATCCAAGTCCGACTCCACAATTTCCCTGAATCCGACTCAGACTCCGACTCCAACTCCACCAAAATAGACACCGACTCCCAACTCCTAAACCAGGGCTACTAAGTCAGTAGTCAAACCTCCGATTCCTCAATTTCCCTGAATCCGACTCCACCAAAATGGACACCGACTCCACGACTCCGACTGACTCCTAGCCCTGGATATTGGTAGAGTTTTTCAAACAAGGGCTCGTACCTTGTGTTTCATGATACTTGTGTCCTCTTTTGTGCTGGAGAAGACTTTAGGCACCAGGGTGTGTCTATAACATCAGTACAATGAAATCAATTTCCATGCTATAGGCTCAGTCAGACTCTAAAACACATTTACAGCCAGGGGTGATCATCACTGGTAATTACTACCATACTGGTGTCCAAACAAGATGTGTGGATATTATCATTGACCAATCCCCACTGCTGTTACTAGAGGTATGTAATTCAGTGGAAATACTTTATACTGTAATATAATACTGTAACTGTTACAACTAGATGTCTCTGTTCTAGTAGAGAACCATAGCAGATAATATAAGGGAGCTGGTAGCTAGAAGTAAAAAGTCAGTATGTGGCTGAAGCCACGTGGTAGACAGATGGGCCCTAGTACTCAGAAGAGAAGAAAGCCACGGATCAGCCTGTCAAAAACAAAGCATACCTGTTACGATTCCTCCGTTCTCTATTCCTATTCAAGGTGTGCTGGGTTAGATGATTTACAACTCAGTCATCCTATCTGGAGCTGGGATGTGCTGGGCTATTGGTGTTCTGATGGACAGCTCGGTCGCCAAATCTCATTTTGGGAGGTGCTGGGTTTTTGCAGGTGTTCCCTGTCTCCTGTAATTGCCCAGTCTATTAGCTGAGCAGCTTTTCCCAGAGCATTGCCAGTCTTAGTTTCAACTCTGTTTGTGCTTGTTGGACTCCTGTATCTGTGCTCTTGGATTTGATCTTCTGCTGCCTGAACTTGCTCGAGTTTGACCATTCTTTTGTCTGGTCCCTCTATTCTGATCCACTACTCTCAGGTAACTGACCTGGGGCCTTGACCTTACTACGCCTCTGTTTACTCCTGTCTTGACGTTCTCCTCCTGGTACTTAACCTCAGAACATTTGATTATCCTGTTTCACTACTTGTCCGTGTGGTCACTAGCATCACAATAACTCAATAATTTTTGGCCTCAATGTTAAATCTGTGCAGCAGGTTCCATCTAGAGCAACAGATTCTGTTGAAACGGAAGCATGGTAGTCACAAAGTAATTCAGAATAACAAACAATGCAAAGTCCACATGCTCAGGTCATACTCAGTATGATTACATTACTGATGGAGTGATAATACTGTTGCTTATGTTGGTAATTAGTGATAAGTGCGCACTACCATGCTCTGGTGCTCAGTACTCGTAATGAACATTTGATGCTTGGATGGGCTCAACTCATGTACCAAGTGTAATGGAAGTCAATGGGGAACTCTGGCATTTTTCTGCATCTTCCCATTTCCCATTCACTTCCATTATACTTTGTAAACAAGTCGCGCTCGTCTGACCATCAAAAGTATGAGTATCGGTCACCCGTGCACGGTAGTGCTCGCTCATCACTGTCAGTAATTATCATCAAAGTGGTCGTCCTCCAAGATAAACTGGGTTGGGTACGCTGCTCAAACTGCGTATTCTGGAGGACTCAGAAAGACACATCAGAGTTTTGCTGTAGCAGCTGCTGTTTTTGACAGTTCCCAAAAGGTTTCCACTGGTAACCGGCGATTAGTAGTCACTGTCTGAACAAAACATATACTACATTTTCTTAGTCTTCCACTCTAGCTCCACGATACTGTATCTACTCACATGATCACACACCATTGCTTAGCTTACATATCCGCGGTAGCCATGAGCAAGCTAGTTGTCTTTTGTGCCCCGGCATGTTACTTGAAGTTGGGGGTCCTGGTGGGGTGTTTAGACTTGTGCTATTCAGGCATTACGCCCTTGCAGGCCGTATGATGCCGATGGCTTCTGTTGACCAGGACCAGATGTTGTACAACTCAGTGAGGGACATCACCAGTTCTTTGAAAACAGTATTCTGCTGAACAGCCACTTGATGACAATTATGTACAGTAGATAGCGACATAGGCGCACCCAAGGGGGGGGACCTACGTGTCTGGACCCCCCCCTTTGGATGGCCCTGAGAAGTGGTGCAGTACACAAGGAGCTGGGCCCCTATGTCAGGAGACAGGAACAATTACACAGCACCTAAGGGCCCACAAAAGAGGCTGCTTTTAGGGGGGCTTCACTCCCCCAAACCACCCCACTGGGGGCTTTGCCCCTCGGAACCCCGCTGGGGGGTGACACCCCCCTTTCAGGGCCGGTGTGTGTTTCTTGGACCCCTACCTTGGGAAATTTCTGGGTGCGCCACTGGATAGCGAGTACATACCTTTTCCTTCAGTTCATCTACTCAGAGCATTTCTATACACAACCACTCTGCTTCCCCATTTTCACTTAGTCCTGCTTTCATCAGCCTTGATTCATTCACCACAAGCCAGTTTAGCACCACAGTCCATGGTTCCACATCATATCTTCCTCTCTAAGGAATATGGTCAACCTTAGCTTCTAGCTTGCTGACGCATTAGGAGCTCTCATCCAGGGCGCTTACTTAGTCTCACGTTCCCTCATCCGTCCTGGCCCATCACCTCTCTGAGCTATAGACGCAGGGTCGTACCGATAGGCATCCTCACCCAGAACCTGTCTCTCTCTGCAGTTCGGTAACTTTTTTCTCTCGATACTCTGAACCTTGCTATCTTCTCTTCGGTCTCCTATCAGCCAGGGACACCTACGTCTTGTGGCTCTGCCCAGTAGGCAGACCTTAGGTCCGTTACTACTGCATGCTGGGCCCCATCTGCCCTCCTGACAGGAAACTGTCATCGTTCCTTCACTCTAGCCCATTCCACTTTGAACTAATCTCAAGCATTAACTTAACAATTCACAAGTCAACACTACTAATGTCGCAGTTCACATTACACATTCCAACAACACTGGTGTCTTCAAGTGAGGAATTTGGGCAATATGCCCATCCTCTTAAATACCCTCTCCTATTTAAATATGGTCGTCCTCGACCATCCATAGACCTGGAAGGCTCCAGACATTACACAAATATAAAGTCTTCTTGTCATTTCTTCTCCGGAGCACAGATCCTGTCCTACTTGGTTTAGGACACTGGAACCACAACTATCCAAGTCCATTTTTGTCTCTGACACAGTAATAGTCCCTTGGCTTGATTTGTCTCCTTTCAGCAAGGGCCCTCAAGTCAACAACTGGGCCACTGGAAATGAAACAATTTCCAAAAAATGGGACTGACAGAAGGGAAGCAGTCTACTATGAGCATTAAAGTTGCAGTGAGATAAGAGTGATGATTGTAATTGGCCCCAAACAAATCCCAGTGGGACTAGAGATTGCGAACTAAGATATATTAGCCCAGAGGACTTTGCGCTGTAGTGTGTGCAACAGTCGTTTTGACTGTCTTGGCTTGGATGGAGAGTACACAGACAGTAGATAGTGGGCATTACTCCTAACCAATATCAGGTGATTGACTGTTTCCCTTGATATGAGCCATACAACCTTGCAATGCACTGGAAGGGTCAACGATAGAGCTCTATGTTCTGGGACACTGATGACAACAAACTACAAGCCAGTGTAAGAATTGCACTTCTGGATAATGGCCTCTTGGGAATGACCATCTGGTATAGAGATCTCTGGCTCTCAGCAGAACAGGCACATGTCTCTTTCTATGTGCTCTGTTTCAGGAATTAGCTATAAAGATATATGTGAATATATGGTTTCTTAAAGCTAAACTTTATGGCAGTAATGGCATTCATGGAAATTCACCTCCTAAAACCAAGAAAACCACCAGAAATGGAAAGTTACCCCCTATCCATAGTATAGGGGATAACTTATTGATTGTTCTAGAGAATGGAGCCCTGTAACCTGAGAAGTAGGGTCCACAGGGCTCCATCCCGAATGGAGCAGAGATTCACATGGCCAAATTCCAGTCCATTTCCTTTTCTACGGAAAGTAGTTAAGTGCAGAACTCCCTTGTCTCCGGTGGGAACATAGACGATATATGGGGTTGGGCTCAAACTTGCACATTTGTGATTCAATCAAGACTGGATGGCCAGGTTTCCAGATCCACAAAGTCCCATTTTCTAGAGCCCTTATCCTGTATGTCACGTACCCGCTTCTCAGCACATGACTTGGGTGCACATGCTAGGGTTAAGTTATCTTCTCTCACTCAATCCAGCACACAGCCTCTGTAACATGCTATGAAGTGAGCATAGATTACACCCTGACACAGACAACACAGCCTCCAGCTTCACAACACGCTGCCACAACTCATCATAGCACACAGGGTGATGAGCCTGGGAACTACTACTACTGTCTGCCAGTCAGATCACACACTTCCTAGGCTATGGATTCTTTTAGAGCATACAAGGGTCAAACCTTTTAAAGTTTTACTCTTTAATAAGAAGCTACAATGCTTACAATAAAATGCTATAAACGATAAAAAAATAAAACGGACATACAGATATGCATAACAATCATAAAATAAAAGAAATACCTAAATGTTCCACTGTAATGTCTTCTGTATCTTTGGGGAAGGAAGAAATATAAAATATGGATCACAGCAGTATTTTAACTGCCCCATCTGCGAACAAAGACCTCACGGCTTGCAAACCTTTTTATAGGTTTGAGGTTAAACTCAAATTTTCTACCACAGCCCTTCAATTTTAATATTCTAATTCCCGGTCTGTGACTGGACCATGACTAATTTAGGATAAATACATTACATTTCCAAATGCTCTTTGTCTTAAAGCATTTTCTTTCTTACAACCAATATGGAGTGCAAGATCCTGCCATGGTTGACCATTTATTGATTTCCTGAAGCCTTCCAGAGGTATGAGAGGCATTGTGTTCTCAGGAAGACCACCTGGGGTCTCAGATCCTGTGACCAGGATGACCTCTGGTCAGTGACGCAGAAATAAAACAAATGTCTATTAATTGTTGTGGTCTCCATTCCCCTAGATATATCTATTTTTTGCTACACTCTAGCTGTGGGATACATAATATTTTAGGAATAATCCTATTCATGGCTTTGGCTCCTTGATCCATAATTGTTTGCCCAGCCAATTCTCTGAATGAAGTGGTGCCATGTCAGTTTATTTCACAGACTTAAATGGTTCCCTTAGCTACCAAAAACAATATTGAACGCTGCATCCAAGGGGTTAAATTGGGAAGACCAGAAGTTACATTAACTGTTACTGTGGTGGTGTGCACACAGATAATGGTGCAGGCTGACTGCTGTGTTTAGGGTGCTTTCACATCTGCCGTTTTTGCAAAAATGCAATACAGCACACTTGCGCCAAAGTTGCGTTTGTGCTAATGTATGGTAAAGGGACCTCTGGACATGTGCGGAGGGCTGGTGATTTTGACAGTCATCTAGCACTTCCAGCACCTACGGCGCCAGAGAAAAACCGGAGGTCCCATTACAATGCACTAAAGAGGACCTGTCACCCCCCTGGTGCTTTCCAAACTGAAAGCACACTGAATGCAGTGTGTCTGCTGCATTCAGGGAAGGGGTGTCCCATGTTTCTACCCATCCTGTAAGCTGTAAAAAACACTTTATAAAGTATAGAGATAACGAGTCCGGAGGGACTTACTGATTACGGAGTCCTCACTGTTCCCAGGGGTCCTCTCCACCTCCTGCCTCTCTGTGCCGCCTCCTGCCTGTGACATCAGCGTCAGAGCCTGCCCTGCTCCAGATTATGCTGTACGCATACAGCAGGCTGGGCTCTGACACTGACGTCACAGACGGGGCGGCACAGAGAGGCAGGAAGCGGAGAAGACCCCGGGAACAGCGAGGACTCCATAATCTGTAAGTTCCTCTGAACTCAATATCTCTAAACTTTATAAAGTGTTTTATACAGCTTACAGGACGGGTAGAAACATGGGAGACCACTTCCCTGAATGCAGCAGACACGCTGCATTCAGTGGTGTTTTCAGTTTGGAGAGCACCAGGGGGGTGACAGGTTCTCTTTAAGTTCATGCGCAATCTTGCCTCAAGGGTGCCACACCTGCTTTTTGCAAAAAAGGCAGAATTCCACCGGATTTGCAAAACGGCAGATCAGGCAAACTTGAAGTTCAAAAGTTCAGGTTTACCTGCTGGAATTGTAAATAACGCAGATGTGAAAGCATCCTTACAAAGTCTGTATCTTCACAGCTGCTTGCTAGCAGTTTGCAAATTTATGGTGCTCCCAAGAAATAAATGGAGATATCTATGCATGCACAGCCCCCTCTCTTTTTTTTTTATCAATGTGAACATCCCTTTAAAGTCAGAGAACCAATAGAGCTACAAGACTTAAAAAATAACTAAGCATTCAAGTAGCTTTTCAGACTTCGATAACCTGTGTACATGAGGAAATAATACTATATCTGACTTGTATCCTGCAGTTTTGACAGTTTACTCTGCAGACTTTATTACTTAATTTGCAATCAATTCTGAGCTAGTGGGATAAGACTAAATACTATGATCTCTGATCTCACCCTTGTACTGACATGAGTGATTGTTGCTCTTCGTTCCTTAACTAGGATACAGACAGAAGCAGAAAAGGCATGGAGGATATTATACAGCAGTGGAGAGCAGCGTGGATGTCAATTACCCTCTGGGTGAGAAGCAGAGGGGGAAAACAGGGAGACAGAAAGTTCATACTGAGTTTATAACAAGTCCTCTTAGAGAACTCTGCACAATCTTTGTGTCTCCCTCTACATGTTTCCTGACTCTGTTCCTCACTCTATTACCCAATCTGTGTGTCTCCCTCTACTTGTCCTCACTCTGTTCCTCACTCTATTACCCAATCTTTGTGTCTCCCTCTACTTGTCCTCTCTCTGCTCCTCACTCTATTGCACAATCTTTGTGTCTCCCTCTACTTATTCCTCACTCGGTTCCTCTCTCTATTGCACAAGCTTTGTGTCTCCCTCTCCTTGTTTCTTGACTCTGCTCTCCACCCTGTTGAACAATCTTTGTGTCTCTCTCAACTTGTCCTCATTCTGTTCCTCACTCTATTACCCAATCTTTGTGTTTCCCTTTACTTGTTCCTCTCTCTGCTCCTCTCTCTATTGCACAAGCTTTGTGTCTCCCTCTCCTTGTTTCTTCACTCTGTTCCTCACTATATTACCCAATTTTTGTGTCTCACTCTACTTGTTGTTTCACTCTGTTTCTCTATTGTACAATCTTTGTATCTTGTGAGACGTGTCCTGACTCTGTTCCTCACTCTATCGTACAATCTATTTGTCTCGTGAGACATGTCCTGACTCTGTTCCTCACTCTATTGTACAATCTTTGTGTCTCCCTCTACTTGTTTCTGTGGCGCCCCGCAACGAGTGCGTCACAGGAGGGTATTGCATCCCATACTGCAGATGCAATATTCTCTGCCTCAGTGATGATATGGTTCAAATCAGAGCTCCATACCCTACATGCATCACCAGCATAGAGGGCCAATAAGGTCCTGGTGGGCGGAGTGTAGGAGTAGAGTGTAGGAGAATGTAGGAGAAGGAGGAAGGAAGAAGAAGTGGTCGGGAGGAGAAGGGGCTCTGCACAGTTCCGTGCAGCCCTGCAGACCACCCACCGGTTGGCGCCATTACTCGGTGCCTAACAACCGGAACCTGGGCGAACATCTAAATGGGTCCAAATATATCCGCACCCATCTACAACCGGATCACTGGTTCCGAAGCTAGCAAGTTGTTCTACACTGCTAAGCAAACCAGGAGTGGAGGGACCGCTCTACAGGAGTACCGCACCGCAGCCGCAAGCAGAGTCGTTTTGCCAGCGGAGTACCCACCAAAAGGAACCTGGTTCCCCTCACACCGGAACGTATACACCGGCAGGGAAATTGAAGCAGCCCCCTTGTACCCGAACTTGGCACACTAAGGCGACATCGGCAACCAAGTTAGAACAAGTTTAGAACGGAGGAACACCGCGGAGCTCTGAAACCACACCAGTCATTGCTGAGACCACCCAGTCCATTACCCGTTACCTGTATACCCTGTATTATCTGCCGGTTACAGTAAAAGACCCGTTATAGAGAATACTAGTGTCTGTCTTTCTTCAGAACTGTTTTACTCTGCATGCTAAAGAATACTTCAGCTGCCTCATACCACCAAGTGCAGCTTCTGGCTCCGGGGACTCCTGCTCGCCCTGCGGGGAGCGTCTCATCTTGCTGTATTACATCCCCTGAAGGCCCAAACAGCGCCGGTGAAATCACCGGAATTCCCACAGGTGGCGTCACGACAAGAATTAACCCCTTACTGTTCAGCCAACCTTATTGATCTGTTTTAAGTGTAAGGGGTTAGGTGGCACTAGTAGGCGATCAACATGTCACACACCAATTATAATGAAGCAAAGGTGAAGAAAAAGTAGTGTGTATGGATGACAGTGATCAGAAACACAACAAATCACAGAGTGATTATCACAAAATATTCAATTTTTATTATTAATCAGACAAAAGGAGCAGATGACATGCAAATGCCAAGTATACAAGATTAAAAACATTTTAAAAATGTGGTGGGTAAAGCACCATCACACAAGAGCTGTGTGCTCAAAGACAGTGTTTAAATAACACAAATGACATTCTATCTGAATGGGATGCAGAAATAGATCATATAATGCCGGGTGACAAGAGAAATCAGGCACCTCAAATGGATGAGAAGCTCAATATAATAAAAGAGTCTGGTTAGTCAAAACCCTGGGTGTCTATGGGCAAATTGTTGGAAATGCCCTGTAAACCCAGCCAGTGGCCCCGTATAAGGAAGCAAACTAGTCAGAATATGTGCAAACTGAGGAATAATGGCATCCAGAGGATAAGACCTGAGAAATTGACATAACATGAAACATATCAAAACATGTTAGTAAGGAGCTGAAATAGCCACCTGAAAATAAATAGAAAGGTGGAAGCTAATAAATAGTCACCAAGCATGATCACAGCATGTCTGAGCACACAGCGGCACTGGCTGGGTTTACAGGGCATTTCCAACAATTTGCCCATAGACACCCAGGGTTTTGACTAACCAGACTCTTTTATTATATTGAGCTTCTCATCCATTTGAGGTGCCTGATTTCTCTTGTCACCCGGCATTATATGATCTATTTCTGCATCCCATTCAGATAGAATGTCATTTGTGTTATTTAAACACTGTCTTTGAGCACACAGCTCTTGTGTGATGGTGCTTTACCCACCACATTTTTAAAATGTTTTTAATCTTGTATACTTGGCATTTGCATGTCATCTGCTCCTTTTGTCTGATTAATAATAAAAATTGAATATTTTGTGATAATCACTCTGTGATTTGTTGTGTTTCTGATCACTGTCATCCATACACACTACTTTTTCTTCACCTTTGCAACCTTATTGATCTGGACCACCGGGCCCCACACCTGCAGGCGCGGTTCCGTGACAGGGAGAAAAAAATGCCTGCCCCGTGAAGTCCCGGCTACGGTGAGTCAGAACTTGGTGTCACGAACAGGATACGAGCAGGCCCGTTCCTTAACGGGTATTGTGTGCTTTAAAAGACTTTTATTTAATCAAAAAGAACTTTGTTCGCTTAGAAACTGACTTTTCCCGCCTTTTCACCATTGGGTCAAGATGGCGACCAAAATGGCGGACCCCGCCATGTGAACCACCACGTGCAGGCCCAGGGGTGTGCCTCCGCCCCTCTTCGTGGGAGGGCTAGGGCAGAGGCGCCAAAATCATTGTCCGCACCAATTGCTAAAAACAACCATGGGGGTGGGCCAAAGACTTCAGCCCACCTATGGACTACAAAAACCCCTAGAAAGTGGGTGTGTCAAGGTTTTTCCAACAGCTCTTCCACGAGAACGGTTACCGGGTCGAACGGGTGCGGTTCTCCCAACAAGGAAGATGGCCAGCATGAAGCTTCATGAACTGATGCAGGAGGTCGAGGCATAGGCTAGAGCAGCCATAGGCCACGCGGGTCCAGGTCCCGTCCTCACCATTGACGGCATCCCTGAATTCTGGGAAGCGACGCTGCAAGACCTAAGAGTGAGACTAATGGAAACCACCGAGTGGACGATCCGCAGCTGGAGCGCGGGTTTGGCCAGCCGACTACATCGGATGTCCAGCAG
>JARQOC010000003.1:845889752-845924418 GCA_033576535.1 Allobates femoralis | reverse complement strand
ACCTTATTGATCTGGACCACCGGGCCCCACAGCCGCAGGCGCGGTTCCGTGACAGGGAGAAGAAAATGCCTGCCCCGTGTAGTCCCGGCTACGGTGACTCAGAACTTGGTGTCACGAACAGGATACGAGCAAGCCCGTTCCTTAACGGGTATTGTGTGCTTTAAAAGACTTTTATTTAATCAAAAAGAACTTTGTTCGCTTAGAAACGGACTTTTCCCGCCTTTTCACCATTGGGTCAAGATGGCGACCAAAATGGCGGACCCCGCCATGTGAACCACCACGTGCAGGCCCAGGGGTGTGCCTCCGCCCCTCTTCGTGGGAGGGCTAGGGCAGAGGCGCCAAAATCATTGTCCGCACCGATTGCTAAAAACAACCATGGGGGTGGGCCAAAGACTTCAGCCCACCTATGGACTACAAAAAACCCCAGAAAGTGGTTGTGTCAAGGCTTTTCCAACAGCTCTTCCACGAGAACGGTTACCGGGTCGAACGGGTGCGGTTCTCCCAACAAGGAAGATGGCCAGCATGAAGCTTCATGAACTGATGCAGGAGGTCGAGGCAGAGGCTAGAGCAGCCATAGGCCACGCGGGTCCAGGTCCCGTCCTCACCATTGACGGCATCCCTGAATTCTGGGAAGCGACGCTGCAAGACCTAAGAGTGAGACTAATGGAGACCACCGAGTGGACGATCCGCAGCTGGAGTACGGGTTTGGCCAGCCGACTACATCGGGATGTCCAGCAGCAACTTGCAACTCGCCCCACTCTAGAGCCAGAGTCCCGTTCCTGTTCTGTTACATCTCCGGAGCCCACGACCTGCCCTGTCTCATCACCGGAGCCCACGACCTACCCCGTTCCAGAGTCGGAGCTTGCAAACTGCTCCATTTCAGAGCCTGATACCTGTTTAATTCCTACAGTGGAACCTACTACCGGTCTCACCTCAACTGAAAGAGAGACTGTGACCAGTTCATCTCCGGAACCGGAGACCGGCCCTGAAACCTTTGAGGCCTACCCGGTTACCGGAGCGGAAACTCCACCGTCCACCAGCACAAACAAGGATGCGGGCTGCCCAGAAGTCCCGCAGGACGACCCAGAGGAGTGCCCCACAGCCACAGGATCCACTCATCAGGAAGATTCCGATCCAGAGTCCCCGTTAACCATAGAACCCGATGTGGTCGTTGAGGAAGAGGACGACTAGGTCCACAGCGAGTCTGAGGATTTCAGCCACGCCGGTTCCGAATGGGAGGACGACACGGAGATTCCTGCCGAGCAACAAGCTCGGGTACAGTGGTCGTGTGCTGCCGCGGCATTTCCCCCTGAGCATCTTGTCCGGGTACCGGTTCAAACCTCTCGTCAGCTCCAAACCTGTTACTCTACCAGTCGCAGAGGCTACGTCCACACTCCGAGTCGGTCTGACGACGATATACGTCGACTTCGCAGAGCGCAGTGGCGAGAGCAGGCAAACCTACAAAGCCGTGCTGAGGCCCGCCGCCAACCCCCATTACCAGAAGAACTCCGCAAGACAGGTAGAGTTACCTCGTTTAACCTGTCTACCGGGTGGGGTTTTGCTCGGGAGGAGGGTGTGTATGAGGAGATATTTGTGGGTCGTCGCGATGTAGAACCACACTTACCAAAAGGACATCCAGACCGCGACTTATACCGTGGAGATATCATTACCTATGAAAGTCGTGCTTGTTATGAGGGATGGTATGCTATACGGGTTCGCAATTGTTCTTTGCATAAGTAGCCTATTTGAACTTTGACAATGACTCTGTCCCGAACATTACCCGTTTTGTCTGAATGCCAGCAGAGCGGCCCGGTGGCAACGCCTGGACTTATATTAAGGACAGTTATCCTGTCCGCCGGGTCCGCAATGGTTAACCTGTTTATTTTTGAATAAAAATGTTTATTCTGCAACGTTTTAAGCCATGCACCTCCCTTAGGGGAAGAAAAACAAATAATTCTACCTGATTAATAAAAGTGTTTATTACCTGTTATAATAAAAATGCAAAAATTCTCTATAATGTTGGGTTGCGTGACACTTGGGGACAAGTGTAATTTCCCAAGGCGGAGTGTGGCGCCCTGCAACGAGTGCGTCACAGGAGGGTATTGCATCCCATACTGCAGATGCAATATTCTCTGCCTCAGTGATGATATGGTTAACATCAGAGCTCCATACCCTACATGCATCACCAGCATAGAGGGCCAATAAGGTCCTGGTGGGCGGAGTGTAGGCGTAGAGTGTAGGAGAAGGAGGAAGGAAGAAGAAGTGGTCGGGAGGAACGTAGGAGAAGGGGCTCTGCACAGTTCCGTGCAGCCCTGCAGACCACCCACCGGTTGGCGCCATTACTCGGTGCCCAACAACCGGAACCTTGACGAACATCTAAATGGGTCCAAATATACCCACGCCCATTTACAACCGGATCACTGGTTCCAAAGCTAGCAAGTTGTTCAGCACTGCTAAGCAAACCAGGAGTGGAGGGACCGCTCTACCGGAGTACCCCACCGCAGCCGCAACCAGAGTCGTCTTGCCAGTGGAGTACCCACCAAAAGGAACCTGGCTCCCCTCACACCGGAACGTATACACCGGCAGGGAAATTGAAGCAGCCCCCTTGTACCCGAACTTGGCACACTAAGTTAGAACAAGTTTAGAACGGAGGAACACCGCGGAGCTCTGAAACCACACCAGTCATTGCTGAGACCACCCAGTCCGTTACCCGTTACCTGTATACCCTGTATTATCTGCCGGTTACAGTAAAAGTCCCGTTATAGAGAATACTTGTGTCTGTGTTTCTTCAGAACTGTTTTACTCCGCATGCTAAGAATACTTCAGCTGCCTCATACCACCAAATGCAGCTCCTGTCTCCAGGGACTCCTGCTCGCCCTGCGGGGAGCGTTCAATCTTGCTGCATTACATCCCCCGGAGGCCCAAGCAGCGCCGGTGAAATCACCGGAATTCCCACAGGTGGCGTCACGACAAGAATTAACCCCTTACTGTTCAGCCAACCTTATTGATCTGGACCACCGGGCCCCACAGCCGCAGGCGCGGTTCCGTGACAGGGAGAAGAAAATGCCTGCCCCGTGAAGTCCCGGCTACGGTGAGTCATTTCCTCACTCTATTCCACTTCTCTCCTTGAAGTTAAACATGGTGGATGTAGCCTGACTCCTGTTCTGTAGTGTTACACATTACAAAGTTTCCTCTATTCTCCTGTACTATTGATTTATGCAAAGTTTGTTGTACGTTCATTTCCATTTTAAACAAATCACAGGAAAAAAAAGTTCTTAAAAGTGAAATGTTCAGTTCTGTATCAACTCTTTCTCCAACACCGATCTCAATGGGAATTTAGCAAATCGTTACACAGCCAGGAACCCTTGGACATAAACACATGAAAACAGTGTAGTAAATGTTGTTGATGCTCAAATTAAAATTTAGACATATAAAATGCATTTGAGGTTTTGCACATTCCCAGCCAAGCGCGAGTCTGAAATCTGGTCCTGTTCTGCCTTCCGGTATTCCCAGAGTAACAGCCGAGACCATGCGGTAAAGGAGGTGATAATGCACGTAGGTTAGCTTCCCACTAATTAGCCTGTGCCTTTACAGGTCTCATAGGGACAGTACATGCCTGATCTATGATAATATCTCTATTTACATTCAGTAAACAGTGGATGGAAATTCCCATTTCTTAATATAATTATCCCTTGTTTCCCGTGCACCGAGCTGCCAGCTGCGCTACACCGGCCAGCGATGCACGTGGATACCGCTCTGATCAACAGTGGTGCAGTTGTAGCCTGTGTATTCCCATACATACTACAAAAAATAACAACAGTGCAGAGCAGAAAAACCTTTAGAAAAAGAAAAGAAAATATTCTAAAGTTTTTTTCTATTTTTTTAAAAGCTATAAACTTCAATATTTTTCATTTCATTTTATGACATAAAAAAAAAAAAAATATCCAATAGATAAGAATTGTGACAACGTACAAAAATATATAGAATTAAAACAAAATCTGAAGATTTAATAATAATAAAGAATACTCTTCCTCCATTACCATTGATACCCTGGTCTTCCTCCTCTCTTCTGATTGGAGAGGCATATAAATGCTGCCGACAATCACCGGGGAATGTGTTGTATAGCTCTCGTGACTCCGGACCGACAGAGTCCATGTAGACACCTCCTGGCTTCTCATTTTTTGTCCTTCCAAAAACTTTAAGATTTTTGGTATATATTTCAGTCTATTGAGATGTATCAGGGCTTGTTTTTTGCTGTGCGAGTGTGTCGAGCCCACTGGGACGAGGGTACTCGGTACCGGACCGGGTCTTTACTAGGGAAGTCACGGGTGGTCCTGGTCCGGAACGTGCCCCCGGCCCTGGCAAATAAAGGGGAATATTTACAGGGGTTGTCAGTCGTGACGCCACCCATTTGATGCGGCCAGTGATGGGGGCCGCCGCTGCTGCAGAACCTCTGGGGACAATTGGATAGCAGCTTAGGTGGTATAGTTCCAGTGGGTAGAACTGTGTTCCCCAGGGCAGTAAGAGTTAAGTCTATTGTGGAGTGTGTAGCACACTTAGTTTGCAGACGCTGCAGGGATCTCTCCTACTGGCTGGTGCTAACAGGCTGTATCCTGTAAGGCAGGGGTGGGGAACTCCAGTCCTCGAGGGCCGCAAACAGTGCATGTTTTCAGGATTTCCTTAGTATTGCACAGGTGATAACATAATCACTTGCACTGGTGATGATTCCAATCCCTGTGCAATACTAAAGAAATCGTGAAAACCTGAACTGTTTGCGGCCCTCGAGGACTGGAGTTCCCCACCCCTGCTGTAAGGAGAGAATCTCTTTCATGCAAAAACACAAGGGAAGCAGTTCCAGGGTTTTCCGTGTTTACTCTCAGTTCTTCCAGTCACTTTACAGCTCAGTTACAGTTCTTACAAAGTTCCAGTACAGTTCTTAATACACGTCACGTTCTCCCTCTCCGGGTTTCCTTTGCTCCCTGCAGCCAGGCCTCTCTCTCTGTGACCCCTCACACAGTCTGCAGTGTCCTTTCCGGGCTATAATGGTCTCCGTCTCCATGGGTGTGTGTGTCTCCGGACCGTATGGCGGTGACTCGAGCCCCTGTAGGTCCTTAGTTTGTCACTGAGCTGCCTGTCCTTTGGGTAGGGATCTCAATCTGAAACTCAGACCCTCCGTCGTGTTGTTTGGGGATGCCGGGTAAACTACGGTCCATTCTAGAGCCGACACTCTACTTCAGCCCAGCCTCCAGCAGTCCTCCAGCACGAGGCTCTACCAGGCTCCTTTCCTTCTGTGTCTCTTAGTATCATAGGAGGGCTACTCCGCCTGCAGTCAGTTGCTTTAGCTGTAGTTCTAGGGCCCCGGGTTACACCGTCCCTCTCTGTCCTCTCACACTCCTGGGGATTTGGCTCTGGATAGGCTTTCTCTCCCCTCTGGCTCGCACTGGCTCAGTATAGATTCTGCGTTCCTTCTGCCCTCACTCTTCCAGGCAGTGTGGCTTTCTCCTGCTCAGCTTCTGCTCAACTTGCTGCTGTTCTCTGACCTGTGCTCCTGATCTTTACAGCTCGGCACCCTGGGCCTACTCTTGGTCTTTGCTGTTCAGCCTACCTCGGCCTACTGAACACCTTCACTCCTCCCCCTTCCTATATACTGTCAAGCCACCTGACTACGGGTGTGCCCAACCCACTCCTCTGAATCCACCACCCCTCAATCTCATAGAGTCTCTAACCTCAGGGCTGGATGCTACCTTCTCTTACACGTGGGTTATGTGGGCTGTGAGGGTGTTGGTGTGCAACAAGAGTCCTACCTGCCTGGCTGCAGTTCGCTTTGTGGCCTGCTGGATGCAGGGGCGCCACAAGTGGATGACAACGCTGCTATTTTAATTTTTATCAGCCTTCAGCTTAATTTCGAGCCATTGCGACTTGATGGATGAACGCTCTGTAGGAAGATCGATATGGTGTAGCCTAGATGGGTCCACCAGGGTCTTCTCCAAGCCTAGATAGGTCAACCAGTTTTCTCCAAACCTAGACAGGTCCACGAGTGTCTCCTCCAAGCCTACATAGGTCCACCAGGGTCTTCTCCAAACCTAGTTACGTCCAACAGGATCTTCTCCATGCCATGATAGGTCCACCAAGGTCTTCTCCAAAGCTAGATAGGTCCACCAGCGTCTTCTCCAAGTCTAGATACGTCCAAAAGGGTCTTTTCCATACCTAGATACGTCCAACTGGGTCTTCTCTATACCTAGATAGGTCCACGAGGGTCTTCTCCAAGCCTAGATACGTCCACCAGGGTCTTCTCCAAGCCTAGATACCGAATATACTCGAGTATAAGCCGACCTGAGTATAAGCCGAGGCCCCTAATTTTACCCTCCAAAACTAGGGAAATTTATTGACTCGAGTATAAGCCTAGGGTGAGAAATGCAGCAGACCCCCATCCTGTTATATAGCCCCCCATCCCGGTATATAGGGCCCCCCAGCAGTTGTATACAGGCCCCCAGCAATAGTATACAGGCCCCCAACAGTAGTATACAGGCCCCCAGAAGTAATATACTGTCCCCCAGCAGTAGTATACAGGCCCCCAGCAGTAGTATACTGTCCCCCAGCAGTAGTATACAGGCCCCCAGCAGTAGTATACAGGCCCCCAGCAGTAGTATACAGGCTCCAGCAGTAGTATACAGGCCCCCTCCTTAGTATACAGGCCCCCTCCTTAGTATTCTGGTTCCCATCAGTGATATACAGCCCCCCTCCTTATTATCTGTCCCCCAGGCTGCGGCACCTGTTAAAATAACAAACATTTTATACATTACCTTTCCAGCGACTCCTTGCTGGCACCCGCCGCGTCCTCCAGTCTCCCGGCTTCTTCCTGCTTGTGCCGGCTTCTATTGCTATGGCCGATGCAGCAGCGATGACGTCATTGCTGCTGCGCCGGTCACATGACACTGGCAAAAGCAGTAAGAAGCCGGGAGACCGGAGGACGTGGCGGTGTCAGCAAGGAGTCGCTGGAAAGGTAATGTATAAATTGTTTGTTATTTTAACAGGTGCCGCAGCCTGGGGGACAGATAATAAGCAGGGGGGGCTGTAGATCACTGATGGGGGCCAGTGTAGTGCAATATGCACCGCTCCCCCGTCACTGATGGACAGGGGATGCAGTGCATAATCATTACACTAATGGGCGGCCCCACGTGACCGCCTGCGGTCACTGTGGCCCCCTCCTGCCTCCTCCAGCCCCCAGTCACAGCCCCCCCCCACAGCAAATACCGAGTGACTCGAGTATAAGCCAAGGGGGGCACTTTTCAGCACAAAAATTGTGCTGAGAAACTCGGCTTATACTCAAGTATATACGGTAGGTCAATCAGAGTTTTCTCCAAGCCTAGGTAGGTCCACCAGGATCTTCTCCAAGCCTAGATCGGTCCACGAGTGTCTTTTCCAAGATTAGATAGGTCTGCTAGGGTCTTCTCCAAGTCTAGATAGGTCTATTAGGTTGTTCTCCAAGCCTAGTTACGTTCAACAGGGTTTTCTTCAAGCCAATGATAGGTCCACCAGGGTCTTCTTCAAACCTAGATAGGTCTACCAGGGCCTTCTACAATTCTAGATAGGTCCACTAGGTTCTTCTCCAAGCCTAGATACATCCAACAGGGTCTTCTCCAAGCCTAGATGGGTCCATCAAGATCTTCTACAAACCTAGATACGTTCACCATGGTCTTCTCCAAGCCTAGATAGGTCCACCAGGGCCTTCTTCAAGTCTAGATAGCTCTACCAGGGTTTTCTGCAAGCCTAGATAGATCCACCTTGGTCTTCTCCAAGCCTAGATAGGTCCACCATGGTCTTCTCCAAGACTAGATAGTTCCACCATGGTCTTCTCCAAGCCTAGATAGGGTCATTAGGGTCTTCTCCACCGTTATCTTAATAGTATTAAACCATTGCGTAGCTGGTCTTCCTCTTTGCCTTGTTCCTTCTATTCTTCGGACCATAATGTCTTCTCCAATGATTACTCTCTTCATATGATGTGTATGTCGGGCCCACTGGGACGGGGGTACTCGGTACCGGACCGGGTTACTGCTGGGGAAGTCACGGGTGGTCCTGGTCCGGACCGTGTCCCTGACTCGACAATAAAAGTGCGATATTTACAGGGGATTGTCAGTCGTGACGCCACCCACTATGTGCGGCCAGTAATGGGGCCGCCGCTGCTGCAGAACCTCCGGGGACTTACTGTGTAGACGCTGCAGGGATCTCTCCTCAGTGCTGATGCTGACAGGCTGTGGCTCTGCAGGTGGAGGGCTGTTGTAATCCTGTATGGGAAGAATAGTGCTCAGGTGGAAACAGACAAGAGAGGCAGATTCAGGGTTCTCCGTGTTTACTTCTTCTGTTCTCAGTCAAGTTACAGTTCAGTACAGTTCTTAACACACGGGTTCACTCTCCCTCTCCGGGTTCCCTTTTACTTTCTGCAGCCAGGCTTCTCTCTCTCTGACCCCTCACACTGTCTCTGTGTCCTTTCCAGGCTGTTAACGGTCCCCGTTTCTACGGGTTGTGTGTGAAACTCCGGACAGTATGGCAGTGACTCGGGCCCTTTTTGGGTCCTCCTCGTCGTCACTGAGCGGCCTGTTCTTTTGGGTAGGGATCCCAGTCTGGATCTAGAACCCCCCGTCGGTTAATCTGGAGATGCCGGGTAAAACTACAGTCCCCTTTAGAACCGACACTCTACTCAGCCCAGCCTCCAGCAGTTCTGCAATATGAGGCTCTACCAGGCTCTTTCCCTCTGCGTCTCTCAATATCATAGGAGGGCTACTCCGCCTGCAGTCGGTTGCTTCAGCTGTAAGTCTAGGGCCCGGGTATCACCGTCCCTCTCTGTCTCCTCACACTCCTGGTGGTATCGGCTTCGGGCGTGCTTTCTCTCTCCTCCGGCTCACACTGGCTCGGTACAGATTCTGCGCTCCTACACCTTACACTCACAGGACGTGTAAGCCTTTCTTCCTGCTCAGCTTAACTCAACCTTCCGCTGTCTCTTGGCCTGTGCTGTGTCTCTCAGCCTGCTGCTGATCTTGGTCTTTGCTGGTCAGCTCACTATGGCCTACTGAACTCCTTCCTCCTCCCCCTCACTATTTCTACTGTCAAGTCACCTGACTACGTGTTTGTCCAACCCACTCCTTTAAATCCACCACCCCTTGTTTGCCTAGAGTCACCAATCTTAGGGCTGGATGCTACCATCTACTGTTCGTTGGTTGTGTGGGCTGTGAGGGCGTTGTTGTGCAACAATGTCCTACCTGCCTGGCTGCAGTTCCCTTTTGTGGCCTCCTGGACGCAGGGGCGCCACATGTAGACAAGTCGTATCTTGGTGATCCTTCCTTCCAGTGACATGTCTAGTAGATTTGTTCCAGAATTGATGCTTGTTCTTCTCGCCATCCATGGTATTGATAACATTCTTCTCCAGTGATTTCTCTCTTCGTATGATGTGTAGACAGTCGTATCTTGGTGATCCTTCCTTCCAGTGACATGTCTGGTTGATTTGTTCCAGTATTGATGTGTTTGTTCTTCTTGCCATCCATGGTATTGAGCACATCCTTCCTCCAGCTCCATATTATGAAGGAGTTGATTCTACTTGTGTTTTGCTCCTTTATCTTGAGGTTTCACTTCCATATGTTGTCGTGCACTAAGGGCTGGGGTACTCAATGACTGGGCCAGAGGTCAGAGTTCACGGTGGCTGTGCCCGGGGCTGTAGCCCTGTCGAGCATTGAAAAAGGGGAAAAATAAAAATGAAAAAAAGAAAATACAAAATAATAAAAGAGTTTGTGATGCCAGCTGAAGTTGTTCCAGCCACTAGGTGGCCGGCACTACATATATGTTCTCAAGGGTTAGGTGTTGTAGACGAACTGTGGATACCCTGCTTCAGTCCTCTGGTCCTCTTTGCCACTGTGCTCTGGACGGGTCCACAAGGGAGGCTACCGGGCATGAAATCCAATAGCCTCCAGGTTCTGTGGCCAGGTTCTGGACACTTAGGGCCTGGTTCCCTTCCTGCAGCTTGTTCCTCATCCCGACTACTCATGGCCGGCTGCAGATACGTCCTGTTGGCACCTTGGCCCGACATTGACTGAGACTCTCCTGTTTCCTACCTCTCTCTATCCTAACTCCTCCTTCCAACCAGAAGTGAGGTCTACCCAGAGGTGAGTCTCTTCCACCCTACACTCTCTGATTGGAGTTTCTAAAGTGTTGGATGTGTGGGAATTCCAGCACAGGGATCTTCACCTCTCTCCAGACGTGCCATTACATAGAATATTAAATACATTCCCAGGGAAGGAGAATGTCTGATGTGTTGGGGCAGAGAGTTCCAGAGTCTGGGTGAAGCACGGGAGAAATCCTGTATGCGGTTGTGCGAAGAGGAGATGAAGGGGAGTAGAGGAGGAGTTCTTGGGAGGATCGCAGGTTGCGTGAGGGTAGGTATCGGGAGACAATGTCAGAGATGTATGGAGGGGACAGGTTGTGAATGGCTTTGTATGTCATGGTTAATGTTTTAACCCGGGATCTCTGGGAAGTAGGGAGCCAGTGAAGGGCGGGGAGACAGATGGATTAGGGGGCAGCGGAGTTCAAGATAGATTGGAGAGGTGCAAGGGAGGTAATGGGGAGGTTGGTGAGCAGGAGGTTGCAGTAGTCGAGGCGGGAGATGATGAGAGTGTAAATAAGGGTTTTAGCAGTGTTGTGGTCAAGGAAAGTGCGAATCCTATAGATGTTTATGAGCTGGAGTCGGCAGGAGGTGGCGAGGGCCTGGATGTGGGGCTTGAAGGAGAGGGAAGAGTCAAGAATAACCCTGAGGCACTTGGCGTGGGGGACTGGGGAGAGAGAGCAGTTGTTGACGACGATGGATAGGTCAGGTCGTGAGGGGGAGCGTCTTGGGGGGGAAGACTATGAACTCGGTTTTGTCCATGTTCAGCTTAAGGAAGTGAGCAGAGGAGAAGGATGAGATGGCGGACAGGCAGTGTGGAGGGGAGCCACAATGTTACTACAGAAAGAGCAGAGTATGTACGGCCGTGTATTTTTGCCTGTTAAATGTCAGAATTGGAATCTATGATCTCTACAGTGATAGGTTAGAACAAGGCTACCTACAGATGACATCAAACGTCCAAAGCATCAAAATGTCATAAAATCTGCAACAATAGGTAAAAAGTAATTAGAAAAATTGTAGAAGGTAAGAAACCAACAAAGCCAAGTACTGAAGGATCCCAGTATTCTGATATCTCCATGCAGAATGTCTCGGCAAGCAACGTGTTATATCTTCTGAATGTCGCCACTTGTAAGTCTTCATGTCGTACCCTGCCATCGGTGATTAGATATTTATAGTCTGTACGGAGCCGGATTTATGTAATGCAAAGTGCTGTCTGCAGAGATTCATTAGGATAAATGTTGGTCTGATTTAGCCTCACGGTTCAGGAGTTTCACGGCTGCCAAATATTTTTAAGGATTTGGAATATAAAATAAATATCATCGTGGTTTAGTGGAGTACATAATCCAGAAATATGCAACTGTAGATAAAAATGGAGCACACGTCAGCGGCCAGATCTTGTAATTCCTGTGCATCGCTCCATAGATCAGACTTGTTTCTTAGCAAATCCCACAGATGATGTCTCCAAAATCCCTAAATCTCAATTGGATCATCACCTTGATCCTTGTCATGTTCCTTAGACCATTCCTGAGCGAACTTTACTGTACACAACTTGGATGAACATTATACAGCAGGCAGTACTCTTCTTATCTTCTGTGGAACACAGAGGCACAATCTTAATAGTTACTGGTGATATCATATACTTGTGAATTTTTCTTTGTTAGTTAGGTAGATTGGGCTCACGTCACATGCATAAACAACAATGGACAGTGATTCCAAGCAGGAGGACGCTCAACACAGCCCTTTTCTCGCTGCGTGCATCAGCTGGGAATCTCCCTATACCCTATATCAGGGTGGGGAACCTCAGGCCCCAGGGCCGAATGTGGCCCTCGATGACTTTTTTGCGGCCCCGGGCAGATTTCTTGGGATCGCAGTGCTCAGGCTGGCAGACACGTTTTGCCGACTGTCTGCCTTTTAAATCCAACTCCCCAGTGATCTCTATGCCTCAGTCTCAGTCCTCTCAGTGAGGTATATGCTCACAGCTTCTCCTGTGATGTCTTGGGCTCTAGCAAACCTGGAAAAGCAGTTGAGAAGCAACATGACCAATATCACCAACGCCAAATAGAAGTAGCTACAGACACAACAGTAGGGGTGAGTTGATTGTTTAACGACATATAGTGGGAAATTTTCAAGTTGATCATTTTGTACGGCCCCTGAAGGATTGAAGAAATTTCCAAATGGCTCTCAGCAGAAAAATGGTTTCCCGCCCCTGCCCTATATTCTGATCACTTCGCTGGATTCACATCCCCTTTACTGAGTTCCACTCCCAAAACCTTCTCCAGCCTTCAAGCTTCTGAGTTTGTCACCCACACATTGCTTACTTGAGAACTTGCTGCTTTTTCTGTTCACTCAGTTTCCCACACAACACCAGTACTGGACTCTTTTAGCCACAGGCTGACCTCTCGCTCCTGTGCAGCTCTCTGTTCACTCACCCATGCCAGACTCTAAACTGAAAGTGAAACTCTTTACTGTGTCCCTCCAAGTCTACAGACTGGCAACTCCCCCTGGGACTCATTCCAGACTTTAACTCTTTTGTTACCTGCCATAGTTTATGCAGGAGTTTCACCTTTAGCCTATTTTAGTCTGTACAAGCCTTCTTCACCTATCACCTATATTACTACATGCAACTTACTAATAGTATCTGCACATAAAGAGATCTGAACATCTATGCCTTAAACTACACCTTATTATATATAGAAACAGTGCAACACATCATACCTTATAATACACCATTACATAACATCTACTACATTATCCCTATCATTATCATTAATATACTCGATGTCATTAAATCACACACAATACAATAAAATCATCAATGTCTTCAGAGGGCACAGGACTGCAGGTCTACCCACTATGGCTACTTTCACATAAGCGTTTTTGAACAACGCATAATCGAACGCAGCTAAACGCATGCGCATTGCGTCCCTATGTTTAACATGGGAACGCATAGTACCTGTGTATGGCTGTGTTTGGTTGCGTTTGCGTTCAAATGCATTTATTAAAACCACCCTCTGAACGCAACATGTTGCATTTATTGTGCGTTCGTGGGCCCTTGTTTTATCAGCAAGCATCCGCAAGCGTACAATGGATCCTTAGTGTCATAAGCATGACAGCGCAGGCAGACGCTACGGATCACAATGAAATCTCCATAGAAATGCATTGTAAATGTGCCCGGCCACCTAACCAGTGGTCTCGGCGGCAGCCGGGAGATCAGCGGCGGACGCAGGAAGATCAGCTGGTCTAACCATGCGGCCTCAACTGATGTCCTGGCGGCCACCGCTGATCTCCCAGCTACCACCTCTGATCTCTTGGCAGCCGCCGCTAAACTCCCAGCAGCCGAGACTGCTGATTGGGTGGCCGGACACCATACTATGTGAACGCATGCGGAGAATCCCTGCTGCGTTCGTATCATAATGCCCACATTTGGCACTGCGTTTGCATCTGCATATCAGACGCATACAAACACAAACTCTAGTGTGAAACCAGCCTTACACAGTCATGAAGGGGTGGTTGTACAATGTGTTTATAGGTGCCACATGTCACATCCACATTATACCAATGTAATGCACATGAGACTTCCTACACGGGTAAATAAAGCCAAGTAATTGCACATGTCCCAACTGGTTCCTGTACAGACTAGTATCCCTAGCTGCACAGTTGCTATTAGCTCCTGCACAGGCTGGAATATCTCTAGCCGCAACACAACTCAGACCTGGCTGCCTAAAAGGCCGTTGAATTGTTCCTCACAGCTTCTTAGGAGCTAAAGGAAATAGTGCACTATACACTATAACCCAGGATAGGGAAAGTGCACTGAGATAGGGAAGCTCTCAAGGTGTGGAAACATAAAACACATGCACAAGTGGAAAAAGGTCAAGTAGCTACTGCGAGATTGCGATAGCCTCCTACAACCCATAATGTTATATGTAGAACTATGAATTGCATTATAATATATGGAGGAATAGAAGGAGTGTATTATCCTATATGGAGGACTATGGCAGTACATTATGCTATATGGAGGACTATGGGGCCAATTTTCCTATATGGAGAATTATGGGGCCAATTGTCCTATATGGAGGATTATGGGGTATGCATCATATTATATAGAGGACTATTGTGGGTGCATTATACGATCTGGAGGACTATGGGGGATGCATTATACTATATAAAGGACTATGGGGGTGCATTATACTATACAGAGGACTATGAGGATGCATTATACTATATGGGGGTGCATTATACTATGTAGAGGGCTATGGGGGTGCAATATACTATATGGAGTACTATGGGGTGCATTATAATATATGGAGAATTATGGGGGGGGTGCATTATACTATATGGAGGACTATGAGGGTGCATTATACTATCCGGAGAACTATGGGGTGCATTATACAAAATAGAGGACTATTGGGGTGCAATTTACAATATGGATGACTATGGGGTGCATCATAATATATGGAATACTATAGGGTGTGAATTATATTATATGAAGGACTATGGGGGTGCATTATACTATATGGAGGACTATGGGGTGCGTTATAATATATGGAGGACTATGGGGGTGCAATATACTATATGGAGGACTATGTGGTCATTATAATATATGGAATACTTTGTGGTGTAAAGTATACTATACGGAGGACTATGGGGTGTATAATACTTTGTGGAGTGCTTTATATTATCTGGAGGACTATGAGCAGTGTATTATAATATATAGAGAACTATGGGTGCGCATTATACTATATGGAGGACTATGGGGGTGCATAATGCTATATGGAGGACTATGGGGAATGCATTACACTAAATGGAAGACTATGGGGTGCATTATACTATATGGAGAACTATGAGGGTATATTATACTATATGGAGGACATTAGGGGTGTGGATTATACTATATGGAATACCATGGGGATGCATTATACTATATGGAGAACTATGGGGTATGCATTATACTATATAGAGGACAATGGGGGGTACATTATATTATATGGAGGACTTTGGGGTGCATTATAATATATGGAGGACTATGGGAGTGCATTACACTATATGGAGGACCATGGGGGTGCATTACACTATATGGAGGACCATGGGGTGCATTATACTATATAATGGACTATGGAGTGCATTATACTATACGGATGGCTTTGAGGGTGCATTATACAATATGGGAGACTATAGGGTACATTTACTATATGGAGGACTATGGTGAGTGAATTATACTTTATGGAGGGCTATTTGATGGCGTTTATACTGTATGAAGGGCTGTGTGGGGGCCAATGTAGCAGAGGGAGGGTACAGTAGGGTCATAATACTTTGTGTGGAGGAATCACTATGGGGGATCATACAGAATTTAGGGGGTACTTTTGTTGGCATCACACTTTATGTGAGCAATGAAAGAGGAATCTGAGGGCTTTGTACAATTGTGAGATCTGCTCTTCTGTGACCCAGGTATATTATTCTTTATACATTGCTCTACATTGCTGATATCTTAGACACCAATGGTTTGATAATCAAGTGATTCTTGTTTGTTTTTTTCCCTTCCACTTACTGCTCAGCTTAATTACCTAGAGCTAATTAAATTAATTGAAGTGAAACACTTGTTTTCCATCATGTAATTAACCAAGGCTAAATTCAGTCAAAAAGTGAGAAGAGGATGAACGTGTCCCTCATGTAAAGCATCGCCCAGCCACGAATAATTCAATTATTGTCAGACGATCTCCCACCGAGGAAAAACTGCCCGAAAACGAAAATATTACATACCAGCAAAAAAACACTACATACCAGCACGAGGCTGCTCGATCACTGCCCAGAGGTGGTAATACTTCCAAGAAAAGCCAATGGGTCGTCTGAGACGGGTTCTGAACTACACGGGCAGCTCAAGTATTAGAATATCATCGAAAAGTGGGGGGTGCGTCTTATAATCCGAATATACTGTGTTGTCCTGTAGGGGGCGGCACTGGAGCAGTGTCCGGGGGCTGGCGCTGTCACATGCACACGCTAATTAGGCTCATGTAATATAGACTGACCCGCTGTCCATCACCTCAGTGCTGAGATGTGGGCAACGGGAGCGGCACATATTATATGAGCCTGCACTCAGTGTTCACCCCCCAATCCTGGATATGGCTACCCCCCCTTCCTCGTCACTCTATATGCCCGCTGCTGGCGCGCACATTAAAATAATAAACAATGTCACTCACTCTCTGCGCGGCCTGCCTGCAGCATCGCCGCTGTCTTCCTGTGTCTGTGCCCGGCATCCGATCATGTGACCGAGGCACACAGCGATGATGTCACTGTGCTACACCGATCTTGCATGATCTTATGTTTAGGACACACAGGAAGATGGAGTTGCAGCAGACAGGGAGCACGGAGGGTAAGTAGGATAATTTATTATTTTAGTGTGTGGAGCCCACAGGGACAGGGTGCTCGGTCTTGGACCGGGGTATCACAGGGGTTATCATGGCAGTCCTTGGTCCGGACCGTGTCCCGAGCCCACAAGTAAAAGTGGTTATTTACAAGGATTTGTCGTGATGCCACCCACGGGTTGTGGTCAGTGAGGGGACCACCACTGCTGCTGTCTGCTGCCAGGAGGATGGATGGTGCTGCAGGCGGATGGATGAGCCCGCCGTGGGTCAGGGCTGCTCCTGACAGGGTAAAAAAAGTGAAATAAAGTTCCGTTTGCAGGGAATCACACACGGGAGACTGAAGCAGGGTTCACTGGTTTTACTAGCAGTTCTTTCTCAGCATAAACAGTTTACAGCGCAGTTCTTTTACACAGGTAACTCCGGATCGTTACTGAACCTTCTACAGTCAGGTTTCCCTTATGAGAACCTTCACTTTCTCGGTTCCTTTCAGGCTTTCTCTACTAGTCTCTTTCCCGTGGGCTGTATGGGGGCAGCTCGGTCCCTTGTCTGACTTCCCCCGGTGTGTGTGGGTGGCAAGCCTGGGTCCTATGTGCTGCTGATCCTCCAGCCCATGTGTTAGGAACTCTGACCTGGAATCAGAGTCCCTCGTCGGTGTGTCTGGGATCCGGCATATAGCTTCGGTCCCCTCAGAGCCGACTCTCTGGTTCCAGCCTAGCCTTAGGTGTCCCTTTGCTGTGGGGGATCACCGGGCCCTTTCCTACCCATGTGACTTCTGCACTGGGAAGGGATTCTTCTCACCGTCGTTCTCTAACACCACTGCCGTGTTCCTTGGACCCAGTTGGACTGGTCCGGTCTCTCCCCTTCCCTTGGGCTTCAGGCTATGGAGCGGGCTTTCTCTCCAGGGAACGGTGTCTCTACTGTGCTTGGTCTTTACAGCTCAGCCTTCTCCGGCCTACTGCCTAACTCCTCCTAGTTTTCCCCTTTTGTACCTAGCTCGTCACCTGACCTTCTTCCTACCCACTACCCTCTAAACCCTACCACCCCTTGCCCGCCTAGAGTCCTGGCGGACCTTGAGCCTGGAGGGTCCTGGCGCATTGCAGTCCCAGGAGCCGGGGCGGCAGAGGGGAGGAGGGGCGGGATCAGCCAAGCTTCTCTCAGTTAACCTCCTCTCCTCTGACACCGGGGGACGGGGGTCGGCTGGAGGCCCCCTGCAGGCTTGAGGGGCCCCCTAGCCGGTCGGGGCCCTGGTGCAGCTGAACCAGCTGCACCATGGTAGGTCTGCCCCTGGTGTCTTGTGGGTGTGTGTGCTGAAGGAGTTTGGTGCACAAACTGTCTCCACCTGCCTGGCTGCAGTTCCTACCTGTGGCCTCCTTTGTCACAGGGGCACCACATGTGCGCACCAGCAGGGAGCATATAGCATGACAGGGGGGGGAGCGTGTGTCCCAGGACATAAGAGGCCATGTGCGCCAGGACATAAGGGGCCTGGTGTGCCAGGACATAGGGGGCCTGGTGTGCCAGGACATAGGGGGCCTGGTGTGCCAGGACATAGGGAGCCGTGTGTGCCAGGACATAGGGGGCCATGTGTCCCAGGACATAGAGGGCCATGTGTCCCAGGACATAGGGGGCCCTGTGTGCCAGGACATAGGGGGCTGTGTGTGCCAGGACATAGGGGGCCATGTGTCCCAGGAAATAGAGGGCCGTGTGTCCTAGGACAAGGAGTTTCATCCAGGACAAGAGGGCTGTATACCAGGACAAATGGGCCATATCCAGGATGGGGGAGCCATATCCAGGGCAGGGGGCTATGTACCAGGATGGGGAGTAGGTCATGTACCAGGATGAGGGATATATATACTGATTTTAAGAAGGACACTAGCATCATAAGACAGACCCCTTTTAACATTAAAAATTATTTTTTTTTCTCTTTTCCTTCTCCAAATTTGGGGTGTGTCTTACAATTCAGTGCATCTTATAAAGCGAAAAATACAGTATATAAAGTCATGAAACACAGAGTGATCTATTTCAAGTGGTTACTTCTGCTAATATTGATGACTAGCTGTGAGCCCGATTCTAAAGAATCGGGTAGTCTAGAATCCATATATAGTTTATTTACTAATATTTAGGGGAGTGCGGTGAAATTAATTGTGTGTATACAGGTAGCTCAGTGGGTAGCACAGTATACGGTGGCTCAGTGGTTAGCAGGGAGTATGGTGGGTCAGTGGTTAGCAGAGTATACGATGGCTCAGTGGTTAGCACTGCGCGGTGGCTCAGTGGTTAGCACTGCGCGGTGGCTCAGTGGTTAGCACTGCGTGGTTGGTGAGTGGTTAGCAGTGTGCGGTGGCTCAGTGGTTAGCACTGTGCGGTGGCTCAGTGGTTAGTAGTGAGTGCGGTGGGCCGAGTGGTCAGCGCAGTGCGGCGGGCAGAGTGGTCAGTGCAGTGCAGCGGGCAGAGTGGTTAGCGCAGTGCGGTGGGCAGAGTGGTCAGCAGAGGACAGAGGCACTCTGCCTGTCATACTTACCAGCGGGTCATCGTCTTCCCCGCCACGGCATTTTCACTCCGCCGTCCCCAGCATCTTGGCTCCACTCATGCAGAGCATTGCTCCTGTGCAGCCTCCTCTCTGCAGAGCATTGCTCCTGTGCAGCCTCCTCTCTGCAGAGCATTGCTCCTGTGCAGCCTCCTCTCTGCAGAGCATTGCTCCTGTGCAGCCTCCTCTCTGCAGAGCATTGCTCCTGTGCAGCCTCCTCTCTGCTGAGTATTGCTCCTGTGCAGCCTCAACTCTGCAGAGCATTGCTCCTGTGCAGCCTCAACTCTGCAGAGCATTGCTCCTGTGCAGCCTCCTCTCTGCAGAGCATTGCTCCTGTGCAGCCTCCTCTCTGCAGAGCATTGCTCCTGTGCAGCCTCCTCTCATGCAGAGCAATGCTCCTGTGCAGCCTCCTCTCTTCAGAGCAATGCTCCTGTGCAGCCTCCCCTCATGCAGAGCAATGCTCCTGTGCAGCCTCTTCTCTGCAGAGCAATGCTCCTGTGCAGCCTCCCATCATGCAGAGCAATGCTCCTGTGCAGCATCCCTCATGCAGAGCAATGCTCCTGTGCAGCCTCTTCTCTGCAGAGCAATGTTCCTGTGCAGCCTCCTCTCTGCAGAGCATTGCTCCTGTGCAGCCTCATTACTGTAGAGCATTGCTCCTGTGCAGCCTCCTCTCTGCAGAGCATTGCGCCTGTGCAGCTTCCTCCTCTCTGCAGAGCATTGCTCCTGTGCAGCCTCCTCCTTTCTGCAGAGCATTGCTCCTGTGCAGCCTCCTCCTCTCTGCAGAGCATTGCTCCTGTGCAGCCTCCTCCTTTCTGCAGAGCATTGCTCCTGTGCAGCCTCCTCCTCTCTGCAGAGCATTGCTCCTGTGCAGCCACCTCTGTGCCAAGCATTGCTCCTGTGCAGCCTCCTCTCTGCAGAGCATTGCTCCTGTGCAGCCTCCTTGCTGTAGAGCATTGCTCCTGTGCAGCCTCCTCTCTGCAGAGCATTGCTCCTGTGCAGCCTCCTCTCTGCAGAGCAATGCTCCTGTGCAGCCTCCTCTCTGCAGAGCATTGCTCCTGTGCAGCCTCCTCTCTGCAGAGCAATGGTCCTGTGCAGCCTCCTCTCTGCAGAGCATTGCTCCTGTGCAGCCTCCTCTCTGCAGAGCATTGCTCCTGTGCAGCCTCCTCTCTGTGCAGAGCATTGTTCCTGTGCAGCCTCCCCTCATGCAGAGCAATGCTCCTGTGCAGCCTCCCCTCATGCAGAGCAATGCTCCTGTGCAGCCTCCTCTCTGCAGAGCATTGCTCCTGTGCAGCCTCCTTACTGTAGAGCATTGCTCCTGTGCAGGCACCTCTCTGTAAAGCAATGCTCCTGTGCAGCCTCCCCTCATGCAGAGCAATGCTCCTTTGCAGCCTCCTCTCTGCAGAGCATTGCTCCTGTGCAGCCTCCTCTCTGCAGAGCAATGCTCCAGTGCAGCCTCCCCTCATGCAGAGCAATGCTCCTGTGCAGCCTCCTCTGTGCAGAGCATTGTTCCTGTGCAGCCTCCCCTCATGCAGAGCAATGCTCCTGTGCAGCCTCCACTCATGCAGAGCAATGCTCCTGTGCAGCCTCTTCTCTGCAGAGCAATGTTCCTGTGCAGCCTCCTCTCTGCAGAGCATTGCTCCTGTGCAGCCTCCCCTCATGCAGAGCAATGCTCCTGTGCAGCCTCTTCTCTGCAGAGCAATGTTCCTGTGCAGCCTCCTCTCTGCAGAGAATTGCTCCTGTGCAGCCTCCTCTCATGCAGAGCAATGCTCCTGTGCAGCCTCCTCTCTGCAGAGAATTGCTCCTGTGCAGCCTCCTCTCATGCAGAGCAATGCTCCTGTGCAGCCTCCTCTCTGCAGAGCAATGGTCCTGTGCATCCTCCCCTCATGCAGAGCAATGCTCCTGTGCAGCCTCCTCTCTGCAGAGCAATGCTCCTGTGCAGCCTCCCCTCATGCAGAGCATTGCTCCTTTGCAGCCTCCTCTCTGCAGAGCATTGCTCCTGTGCAGCCTCCTCTCATGCAGAGCAATGCTCCTGTGCAGCCTCCTCTCTTCAGAGCAATGCTCCTGTGCAGCCTCCCCTCATGCAGAGCAATGCTCCTGTGCAGCCTCTTCTCTGCAGAGCAATGCTCCTGTGCAGCCTCCCATCATGCAGAGCAATGCTCCTGTGCAGCATCCCTCATGCAGAGCAATGCTCCTGTGCAGCCTCTTCTCTGCAGAGCAATGTTCCTGTGCAGCCTCCTCTCTGCAGAGCATTGCTCCTGTGCAGCCTCCTGTCATGCAGAGCAATGCTCCTGTGCAGCCTCCTCTCTGCAGATCAATGCTCCTGTGCAGCCTCCCCTCATTTAGAGCAATGCTCCTGTGCAGCCTCCTCTCTGTAGAGCATTGCTCCTGTGCAGCCTCCTCTCTGCAGAGCATTGCTCCTATGCAGCCTCCTCTCTGCAGAGCAATGCTCCTGTGCAGCCTCCCCTCATGCAGAGCAATGCTCCTGTGCAGCCTCCTCTGTGCAGAGCATTGGTCCTGTGCAGCCTCCCCTCATGCAGAGCAATGCTCCTGTGCAGCCTCCCCTCTGCAGAGCAATGCTCCTGTGCAGCCTCATTACTGCAGAGCATTGCTCCTGTGCAGCCTCCTCCTCTCTGCAGAGCATTCCTCCTGTGCAGCGTCTTCTCTGCAGAGCATTGCTCCTGTGCAGCCTCCTCCTCTCTGCAGAGCATTGCTCCTGTGCAGCCCCCTCCTGTCTGCAGAGCATTGCTGCTGTGCAGCCCCCTCCTGTCTGCAGAGCATTGCTCCTGTGCAGCCTCCTCTCACCTGTATCCTGGAGATCAGGTCTTGGGGGCTCAGTCCGGGTCCTCTGTCACCTCTATGTTCCCTTGTGATCGCAGGATGTCAGAGGCAGAGAATCACTGATGAGGACACGTCTGATGTGAGACAGCGGCATGATGTCTCCTGTGCTGACACTGCAGCAATTAAAGTGCCTGTGATGATGTCACAGTCATGTGATATAGCCCCGCCCATACCAGTGACATCATCTCAGGTCCTGCAAGCCGTGGGGGGGAGGAGAGAGAGAGAGAGACTCTGCAAGGACTCGCAAAGGCATTGCGAGTTAGGGTTTGAGGGGCAGCCACAGACACGACGACGGAAACAGCGCCGAATATGACGGAAGTGCCTTAAGGTAATTTATATATTAGATTATGACTTACAGCCAATGAAAACCCAAAGGTCATTATCTCAGAAAATTAAAGTAGGGAGGATGAAAAGTTAAAAACCGCACTGCCATATTCTACGAGACATCAAAGGGTGAATATAATATAGATTTATTAGTCTACATGTTTCAAGGCTCCCAGAAACGCCCTGAAACATGGCAATAAGATATTGGTTTATCCTGTGGAAGGGGCAAGGGAGCCCTGAAACGCACTGACTAATTAATATTATACAGTTCAAGAAAAAATAAGGCACTCACCCATCTGGTGCTGTTCAGGAATTTATACCTTATTCAATCAGGGTTCCATACAGTGCAAAGGAGGGGATGTGGAGGGATGCCGGACGACGGCCCGTTTCGTGCCCTAAGTGGCCCTTCTGCTGGTCCCCTAATTAATATTATATTCACCCTTTGATGTCTCGTGGAATACAGCAGCGCGGTTTTTAGCTCTTCATCCTCCCTATTTTTATTTTCTGAGATAACAACCTTTGGGTTTTCATTGGCTGTAAGACATAATCATCAACATTGACAGAAATAAACTAATGAAATCGCTAGTGAGTTGTCACATGTACATATATCCAGGGCCGCACCGTCCATTGGACAAGGTGAGCCCTGTCATTCAGGTGGCAGCCGGCAGGGGGAGCGGCAGTGCAGAAGGGGGCGGCGCGTCATGCACACAGCCCCCCTGTCATGGCGCCGGCCGCGCCACCGGAGGTAAGCGGCGACCCGGGGAGAGAGGCACAGAAGGGGCGGCAGCGCTACCCGCGGGTCAATAGCACCCCCCCCGGTTCCCGGTACTCACGGCCGCGGGCGGCAATGACTGCCGGTGCCGCGGCTCAGGCCGGCAGAGGGGGCGGCAGTGCGGGGCTCCAGTAGCACCCCCCCCCCCGTAATCGGTGCCGCGGCTCAGGCGGCAGAGGGGCTTGATGCACCCCTGCATATATCATGAACGACGCTGCAATGAGTCCGCGACAATCGAACGATATTAGCAGTCATTTGGATGCCTATATTCCTATGTCCTGAATAGGCAAAGTCGTTAACGACATCGTTATCAAGATGTCACACTCGCCGATGCTGCAGGTTAGACGGACGCTCATCGTTTGGTTTGAGGTCCTGATCACAAACCTCCCATCAACGATCAGCCGACTTATAGTTGATCGTTTCTACTTGTCACACGCAACGACGTCGTTACTCCACCCAAAAAGCCGTGACGTACTAACAATATCGTTAACTATATTGTAGTGTGTGACGGGGCCTTAAGTTGTAAGCAAATTTGTCAGCTAACGCAGGTCTGACCTTAGTCTAATTGAAATCATAGGTGACCTCACCTATAAGAAAAAAAATGAGAGAACTAATCCTGAAAATCACATTGTGATGTGGAAAGAAATTGTTTTCAAATTTTGGTGGAAAATAAATATTTGGTCAATAATAAAAGTTCCTCTCAATACTTTGTCATATATCCATTCTTGGCAATGACAGAGGTGAAGGTTGGCGCACACTGTTGCTGGTATGTTGGCCCATTCCTCCATGCAGATCTCCTCTACAGCAGTGATGTTTTCGGGCTGTCGCTGTGCAACACGGACTTTCAACTCCCTCCATAGGTTTTCTATAGGGTTGTGATCTGGAGACTGGCTAGGCCACTCCAGGACCTTGAAATGCTTCTTATGAAGCCACTCCTTCGTTGCCCTGGTGGTGTGCTTGGGATCATTTTCCTGCTGAAAGACCCAGCCATGTTTCATCTTCAATGCCCTTGCTGATAGAAGGAGGTTTGTCCTCAAAATCTCACGATACATGGCCCCATCCATTCTTTCATGTACACAGATCAGTCGTCCTGGTCCCTTGGCAGAGAAACAGCCCCAAATCATGATGTTGCCACCCCCATGCTTCACAGTAGGTATGGTGTTCTTTCGATGCAACTCAGCATTCTTTCTCCTCCAAACACAAGAAGTTGTGTTTCTACCAAACAGCTCTACTTTGGTTTCATCTGACCATATGACATTCTCCCAATACTCTTCTGTATCATCCAAATACTCTCTAGCAAACTGCAGATAGGCCCGGACATGTCATGGCTTAAGCAGGGGGACATGTCTGGCACTGCAGGATCTGAGTCCCTGGCATCATAGTGTTACTGATGGCAGCCTGTGTAACGTTGGTTCCAGCTCTCTGCAGATCATTCACTAGATCCCCCGTGTGGTTCTGAGATTTTTGCTCACCGTTCTTGAGATCATTTTGGCCTCACGAGGTGAGATCTTGCATGCAGCCTCAGATTGAGGGAGATTATAAGTGATCTTGTATGTCTTCCATTTTCTAATTATTGCTCCCACAGTTGATTTGTTCACAACAAGCTGCTTGCCTATTGCAGATTCAGTCTTCCCAGCCTGGTGCAGGGCTACAATTTTGTTTCTGGTGTCCTTTGACAGCTCTTTGGTTTTCACCATAGTGGAGTTTGGAGTGTGACTGTTTGAGGTTGCGAACCCCATTTGTCTGGAAATGGGTCAATTTTGAGTGTATGAATTATGACACTTAACCCTGTACCCTGCACAAGAATGGTACATTGATTTACATGGTCTTATCTAGGAACAGGTGCTTACTCAATAAAAGGCAACTCAAATAATGGTCACACACAGCACCGCGGCAGAAATCAAAGCCTTTATATGTTCTATCAGGAATGCTTTAATGATGAAGCGTTGCAGCATCAGACACAAGAACCATTACAGAAAAACTTTAAGCAATGCCCAGCAATGCCCAGGAGAATTGCCATCTCTTTTGGGAGTTCCCTTTTTCCATGGATATTATTGATGTTGCAGACAATGGCAGGAATTTGTGCCTCCTCAGTCTAACAGTCTTGATATTAACAATGTTTTTATATTATGTCCCACCAAGTGGCAAACACCAACACTACACCATTTCAGCCCATAGATCCCTAAATTTCCTGGGACTGCTCCATCGTTGGGACAGACCTTGCAAATCCAGAACTCTTGCAAAAAATGAAGAGGTATCACACTCAGGCCCTCAGTGATCGAGGGGTCACAAAGACCAGATAAAAAGACGCCGATGTGAAGAACTAAATCCATTTTGTGTCTATGGTATCCATCTTATACTGTAACTTCTGATGTGATGGTGATCACATAAAACTATTGGGTGAGAGACTTCACATTTCTATCCCTAAAGTTCCTCTTGGTTTATAGTGTGCGGGGATTGTTTCCTTTGTCTGTCACCCTATTTCAACTTGTACATGTGCTAATAAAGGAGTAGTCTCTGATTACACCATACAAGCTTGTGCTCGATGATTTCCCGAGTGCTCGTAAAATATATCATATTATTTTGGGGTTCACAAGGCATAGGAGTTTATTTAGCTCACACTAGCATAATACATATAGGGGAAGTTGTTACAGGTAGGACTGTGCAGTCTGAGTCATGGAGTTGGAGTTGGTGTCCATTTTGGAGGAGTTAGAGTCAGATTCAGGGACATTGAAGAGTTGAAGTCGGAGTCGGTGTCCATTTTGGTGGAGTCCGAGTCCTAAAGTCGGTGTCATGGGGTAGGTGTCCTTTTTGGTTGAGTTGGAGTCAGATTCAGGGAAATTCTGGAGTCGGATGTTTGACACACTGACTCCACAGCCCTGGTTACAGGTTTTGCATTGCTTTCTGTGTTTACATGTTACCGGTGCAGGCACAGTGATATTTTGGGCAGTTGACCTGTTCCATTGATCTAGAGCGCCAATGCTCTTCTGGTGGCTGGATCTCGGCATCACCTAGTGGTGACTCTTGCATGTCGAGTGTCACATCGCGCTTTCATGCTCTTGACACATCGTCATGGCATCAATTTGCCGTGAGCGATTCTTACAAGCCGTCTGGGATAAAGTCCAGCTATTGTTTGCTTTCTATGTGCGCTTGCCAGGAACTGCGAGACCATAAAACGTATGGGACTTTCACAGCGCTCCATCTGTCTGACATCCCCGGTGTCACACACATTCCATACATTACATGGACATTCTGCTTCCCACTGAATCGAGTTCGCATGACCTTTATATTCCAATTGAAGAGTGACCTGCGGGCGAGAAACGTCCGAGAACCGCTTGGGTCCATAACATAAGCAGATAGCTGCACTGCTGAAGCTGGAGACACCTGTGCAAAGCAGATGGGATAGCGTTCGCTGCAGACACTGTGGTCTCCATGTTTAATGCTCTGAATTTGGAATAAATAGTAATATTTATTCAGTTATATAGCACTATTCATTTCATAGCGCTTTACATACATCTGCAACACTGTGGAAGAAACTGAAGAACCAAGAGGAAACCCATGCAAACATAGGGAGAACATACAAACTCCTTGCAGATATTGCACTTGGTGGGATTTGAAGCCAGGACCCCAGTGCTGAAAGGCTGCAGTGCTAACCACTGAGCTACCGTATAGTGCTAACCACTGAGCCACCATATACAGTACTAACCACTGAGCCACCATATACAGTGCTAACCACTGAGCCACCATATACAGTGCTAACCACTGAGCCACCATATACAGTACTAACCACTGAGCCACCATACAGTACTAACCACTGAGCCACCATACAGTACTAACCACTGAGCCACCGTATACAGTGCTAACCACTGAGCCACCATATACAGTACTAACCACTGAGCCACCATACAGTGCTAACCACTGATCCACCATATACAGTGCTAACCACTGAGCCACCATATACAGTGCTAACCACTGAGCTACCTTATAGTGCTAACCACTGAGCCACCATATACAGTGCTAACCACTGAGCCACCATATACAGTGCAAACCACTGAGCCACCATATACAGTGCTAACCACTGAGCCACCATATACAGTGCTAACCACTGAGCTACCGTATACAGTGCTAACCACTGAGCTACCTTATAGTGCTAACCACTGAGCCACCTTATACAGTGCTAACCACTGAGCCACCATACAGTGCTAACCACTGAGCCACCATATACAGTGCAAACCACTGAGCCACCATATACAGTGCTAACCACTGAGCTACCGTATACAGTGCTAACCACTGAGCTACCTTATAGTGCTAACCACTGAGCCACCATATACAGTGCTAACCACTGAGCCACCATATACAGTGCTAACCACTGAGCTACCGTATAGTGCTATCCACTGAGCCACCATATACAGTACTAACCACTGAGCCACCATACAGTGCTAACCACTGAGCCACCATATACAGTGCTAACCACTGAGCCACCATATACAGTGCTAACCACTGAGCCACCATATACAGTACTAACCACTGAGCCACCATACAGTGCTAACCACTGATCCACCATATACAGTGCTAACCACTGAGCCACCATATACAGTGCTAACCACTGAGCTACCTTATAGTGCTAACCACTGAGCCACCATATACAGTGCTAACCACTGAGCCACCATATACAGTGCTAACCACTGAGCTACGGTATAGTGCTATCCACTGAGCCACCATATACAGTACTAACCACTGAGCCACCATACAGTGCTAACCACTGAGCCACCATATACAGTGCTAACCACTGAGCCACCATATACAGTGCTAACCACTGAGCTACCGTATAGTGCTAACCACTGAGCCACCATATACAGTGCTAATCACTGAGCCACCATATACAGTGCTAACCACTGAGCCACCATACAGTGCTAACCACTGAGCCACAATATACAGTGCTAACCACTGAGCCATCATATACAGTGCTAACCACTGAGCCACCATATACAGTGCTAACCACTGAGCCACCATATACACTGCTAACCACTGAGCCACCATATACACTGCTAACCACTGAGCCACCATATACAGTGCTAACCACTGAGCCACCATATACACTGCTAACCACTGAGCCACCGTATACAGTGCTAACCACTCAGCTTCCATATACAGTGCTAACCACTGAGCCACTATACAGTGCTAACCACTGAGCCACCGTACAGTGCTAACCACTGAGCCACCATATACAGTGCTAACCACTGAGCCACCATATACAGTGCTAACCACTGAGCCACCGTATACAATGCTAACCACTGAGCCATCATACAGTGCTAACCACTGAGCCACCATATCCAGTGCTAACCACTGACCCACCATGTACAGTGCCAACCACTGAGCCACCATATACAGTGCTAACCACTGAGCCACCATATACAGTTCTAACCACAGAGCCACCATATACAGTGCTAACCACTGAGCCATCATACAGTGCTAACCACTGAGCCACCATATACAGTGCTAACCACTGACCCACCATGTACAGTGCCAACCACTGAGCCACCATATACAGTGCTAACCACTGAGCCACCATATACAGTGCTAACCACTGAGTCACCATACAGTGCTAACCACTGAGCCACCGTTAGTGCACCACTGAGCCACTATACAGTGCTAACACGAGCCATATGCAGTGCTAACCACTGAGCTCCATGTACAGTGTAACACTGAGCCACCATATACAGTGCTAACCATGACCATATACAGTGCTAACCATGAGACATTACAATGCTAACTACTGGCCACCATATACAGTGCTAACCACAGAGCACCATATACAGTGCTAACCACTGAGCCACCTTACGTGCTAACCACTGACCCACCATGTACAGTGCCAACACTGAGCCACCATATACAGTGCAACCACTGAGCACCATATACAGTGTAACCACTGAGTCACCATATACAGTGCTAACCACTGAACCACTATACAGTGCTAACCACTGAGCCACCATACAGTGCTAACCACTAGCCACCATACGTGCTAACCACTGAGCCACCATATACTCTGCTACACTGAGCCACCATATACAGTGCCAACCACTGAGCCACCATATACAGTGCTAACCACTGAGCCCGTAATCTGCACCCTCAGCACATATACAGTGCCAACCACTGAGCCACCTATACAGTGCTAACCACTGAGCCACATATACAGTGCTAACCACTGAGCCACCATACAGTGCTAACCACTGAGCCACCATATACAGTGCTAACCACTGATAAAGTACCACACCAGTACAGTGCTAACCACTGAGCCACCATACACAGTGCTAACCAGTGAGCCACCATATAGTGCTAACCACTGAGCCACCATATACAGTGCTAACCACTGAGCCACCATATACAGTGCTAACCACTGAGCCACCATACAGTGCTAACCACTGAGCCACCGTATACAGTGCCAACCACTGAGCCACCATATACAGTGCTAACCACTGAGCCACCATACAGTGCTAACCACTGAGCCACCATTACAGTGCTAACACTGAGCCACCATATACAGTGCTAACCACTGAGACCAACCATATAACAGGCCTATCAACCACTGATCCACCATATACAGTGCTAACCACTGAGCCACCATATACAGTGCTAACCACTGAGCACCTTATAGTGCTAACCACTGAGCCACCACTACAGTGCTAACCACTGAGCCCACTATACAGTGCTAACCACTGAATGTCCCGAACCATATACAGTCTAATCACTGAGCACCATTACAGTGCAACCACTGAGCCACCTATACAGTGCTAACCACTGAGCCACCATATACAGTCTAACCACTGAGCTACCGTATAGTGCTAACCACTGAGCCACCATATACAGTGCTAACCACTGAGCCACCGATACAGTGCTAACCACTGACCACCATATACAGTCTAACCACTGAGCACTACAGTCTAACCATGAGACTATCAGTGCTAACCACTGAGCCACCATATACAGTGCTACCACTGAGCCACCATATACAGTGCTAACCACTGAGCCACATACATGCTAACACTGAGCCACCTATACAGTGCTAACCACTGAGCCACCATATACAGTGCTAACCACTGAGCCACATACAGTGCAACCACTGAGCCACCATACAGTGCTAACCACTGAGCACCATATACAGTGCTAACCACTGAGCCACCATATACAGTGCTAACCACTGAGCCACCATACAGTGCTAACCACTGAGCACCATGTACTAGCTAACAGTAGCCACTATCATACAGTGCTAACCACTGACCACCATACAGTGCAACCACTGAGCCACCATATACTGTGCAACCACTGAGCCACCATATACAGTGCAACCACTGAGCCACCATATACAGTCTAACCATGACCACCATATACAGTGCCAACACTGATCACCATATACAGTGTACACCACTGAGCCACCATATACAGTGCTAACCATTGAGCCACTATACTATGTATACAGTGCTAACCATTGAGCCACCATATACAGTGCCAACCACTGAGCCACCAATGCAGTGCCAACCACTGAGCCACATATACAGTGCTAACCACTGAGCCACGTATACGTCCTAACCACTGAGCCACCATAACAGTACTAACCACTAGTCCACCATATACAGTGCTAACCACTGAGTCACCGTATCCTGCTAACCATTGAGCCACTATATACAGGTTATACATTTACCATTGAGCCACCATATACAGTGCCAACCACTGAGCCACCATATACAGTTCTAACCACTGAGCCTCCATATACAGTGCAACCACTGAGCCACCATATACAGTGCTAACCACTGAGCCACCGTATACAGTGCTAACCACTGAGCCACCATATACAGTACTAACCACTGAGCTACCGTATAGTGCTAACCACTGAGCCACCATATACAGTGCTAACCACTGAGCCACCATATGCAGTGCTAACCACTGAGCTACCATGTACAGTGCTAACCACTGAGCCACCATATACAGTGCTAACACTGAACCACCATATACAGTGCTAACCACTGAGCCAACATATACAATGCTAACTACTGAGCCACCATATACAGTGCTAACCACAGAGCCACCATATACAGTGCTAACCACTGAGCCACCATATACAGTGCTAACACTGACCCACCATGTACAGTGCCAACCACTGAGCACCATATACAGTGCTAACCACTGAGCCACCATATACAGTGCTAACCACTGAGTCACCATATACAGTGCTAACCACTGAACCACTATACAGTGCTAACCACTGAGCCACCATACAGTGCTAACCACTAAGCCACCATACAGTGCTAACCACTGAGCCACCATATACTCTGCTACCCACTGAGCCACCATATACAGTGCCAACCACTGAGCCACCATATACAGTGCTAACCACTGAGCCACCGTATACTCTGCTACCCTCTGAGCCACCATATACAGTGCCAACCACTGAGCCACTATACAGTGCTAACCACTGAGCCACCATATACAGTGCTAACCACTGAGCCACCATACAGTGCTAACCACTGAGCCACCATATACAGTGCTAACCACTGAGCCACCATATACAGTGCTAACCACTGAGCCACTGTACAGTGCTAACCACTGAGCCACCATACAGTGCTAACCAGTGAGCCACCATATAGTGCTAACCACTGAGCCACCATATACAGTGCTAACCACTGAGCCACATATACAGTGCTAACCACTGAGCCACCTATACAGTGCTAACCACTGAGCCACCGTATACAGTGCAACCACTGAGCCACCATATACAGTGCTAACCACTGAGCCACCATACAGTGCTAACCACTGAGCCACCATATACAGTGCTAAACACTGAGCCACCATATACAGTGCTAACCACTGAGCCACCATATACAGTACTAACCACTGAGCACCATACAGTGCTAACCACTGATCCACCATATACAGTGCTAACCACTGAGCCACCATATACAGTGCTAACCACTGAGCTACCTTATAGTGCTAACCACTGAGCCACCATATACAGTGCTAACCACTGAGCCACCCCATATACAGTGCTAACCACTGAGCCAACATATACAATGCTAACTACTGAGCCACCGTATACAGTGCTAACCACTGAGCCACCATATACAGTGCTAACCACTGAGCCACCATACAGTGCCAACCACTGAGCCACCATACAGTGCTAACACACTGAGACACCATATACAGTGCTAACCACTGAGCCACCATACAGTGCTAACCACTGAGCCACCATACAGTGCTAACCACTGAGACACCATTACGTGTGCTAACAAGTGAGCCACTATCACACAGTGCTAACCACTGATCCACCATACAGTGCCAACCACTGAGCCACCATATACTGTGCTAACCACTGAGGCACCATATACAGTGCAACCACTGAGCCACCATATACAGTACTAACCATTGATCCACCATATACAGTGCCAACCCTGATCCACCATATACAGTGCCAACCACTGAGCCACCATATGACAGTGCTAACCATTGAGCCACTATATATAGTGTTATACAGTGCTTACCATTGAGCCACCATATACAGTGCCAACCACTGAGCCACCGCATGCAGTGCCAACCACTGAGCCACAGTATACAGTGCTAACCATTTAGCCACCGTATACTGTCCTAACCACTGAGCCACCATATACAGTACTAACCACTGATCCACCATATACAGTGCTAACCACTGAGTCACCGTATGCAGTGCTAACCATTGAGCCACTATATACAGTGTTATACAGTGCTTACCATTGAGCCACCATATACAGTGCCAACCACTGAGCCACCATATACAGTTCTAACCACTGAGCCTCCATATACAGTGCTAACCACTGAGCCACCATATACAGTGCTAACCACTGAGCCACCGTATACAGTGCTAACCACTGAGCCACCATATACAGTTCTAACCATTGAGCTACCATACCGTGCTAACCACTGAGCCACCATATACAGTGCTAACCACTGAGCCACAGTATACAGTGCTAACCACTGAGCCACAGTATACAGTGCTAACCACTGAGCCACAGTATACAGTGCTAACCACTGAGCCACAGTATACAGTGCTAACCACTGAGCCACCATAAACAGTGCTAACCACTGAGCCACCATATACAGTGCTAACCACTGAACCACAGTATACAGTGCTAACCACTGAGCCACCATATACAGTGCTAACCACTGAACCACAGTATACAGTGCTAACCACTGAGCCAGCATGCACCAACAGTGTCACCAGCAAAGTCCCCCACACCATTACACTGCCCTCTGCAGGCTTTACGGTGTGCAGAACACCTCCACTGATCTAGGTTCGGTCTCTTCTCGTTATCAGTCCTCTGCTGGCTTCTTTGAGCCATAAAAGCCGCTCCTCGCAGTCTCCTCTAGACGGCTGAGCGGTGTCCGCTACTTGATGTCTGTTCATTATTCATGAGGGCTGTTATCTGAAGTGCTGTCAATTTGCATTTTCTGAGGCTTTTATGAAGAGATGTGACAATTCCCTTGTTACATGAATGTATTTTTGGCTAATAATGATTTTTTATATTTGCATTTCATTCGAAGCATTGCAGTTTGCATCCTGTAGCTTCTGTATTAAACCATCTATTGCTGGAGATTTGGTTAAGCGAGAATCTGATGGTCCAGAGTTTCAGGGTCTTTGATCTGTCTGGTTTTTCTGAGCTCCTCTCAGCAGATTTATGACCACAAACCACATCAATGTTGAATATGCCAGAAAACAAAGAGCCTGTCAAAACAAAAAGGTGCAATTTTTACATTTTATTTTATTGGCCTTCAGCTCCATCTCGAGTCATGGCGACTTGATGGACACACCGGATCCACATAGGATTTCTCATTAAAGGAGAACTCCAGGGTGAGAAAACTTTTTAGTACAGTTCCTGCTCTTCTACATGATGAAGCAGAGCCGTACACTGCAGTTCTAGGAGCTATAGATCTCTTATAAATCAATAAAATAATACCTGCTCCTCAGCTCTGCCCCTCCCTCATGGGACATAGAATTTCAGCATGTCAACTTCATGCAAGAGCAGAGATCAGGAAGTGTGTCAGGGGCGTGACAGGAGGTGTGTCGGGAACGTGGTTGCTTGAAGCTGCCTACATTCCAGCCCCCTCACATTTCTGTATAGGGAGAGGGCGTGGTCACTGGCACCATGCTCACACATACAATCCAGCCCCTGATATACCATCCTATGTGACACTGGGGTTCAGGCTTGAAATAGCAATCATGTCATCAAGCAGATACAAATACACGCAGTGATCCTCTGCTGTATAATGATGCATAATGTGTACTGTTATTGTGAGGATAGGAGCAGAGGCAAATAATTACATTGATCGATTCAACTCTGCATGGTCTCCCCTCCCCCATAGGAACATGGTAGATTCCTGTCCGTGCATCTTTCAATGGATTATCGTCATCATCATCACTGAATGATCCTGCAGCTCCCAGCATACACACCTCCTGTTCTCTGCTCCTTTATGAAGCTCTCAGGCTGAAATTTTATGTCCCATGAGGGAGGGGGGATATCAAAAGAGCAGATATGATTTTATTGAATTATAAGCAATCTATAGATCATAGAACTGCAGTGTACGGCTCTACTTCATCATGTAGGAAGACAGGAACTGTACTAAAAGGTTTTCTCTCCCCGGAGTTCCCTTTTATATACTTGAGAACACAGAGGAAG
>JARQOC010000003.1:845815902-845889652 GCA_033576535.1 Allobates femoralis | reverse complement strand
TCCCTGTCCTGGCTCCACATCAGGTCTTGTTCCTTCTTCCATTTTTCATATCTGCCTAAAACTTTTGCACAATACTCTATATTGTCTTCCACCTAAGTGCAGACATGGTATGTGCCTCTGTATTACCCTTGTATTGTCATTTCCCATTTATACTTATCGTCTTGTCACTTTTCATCCCTTACCAGCTGCCAATATAAATAATGAAGCCTTAGAATAGCCACTAGCTGGTGTGCAATGTCTCCTAATTACCATAGCCCTAAATGAATATGCAAATGAGTTCCTTTTACAGGCGTTATCTATATACAGGCACCGATATCCATTCTGAGTAAAAGCAATAAAGTTAATAACATTGTATGCAATTTACATTTACACGTAATTGATCTGAATTTTTTACTCCTCATATTAAAAAAAGATCTTATAATTGCCGTATATCACAAAGGTTGGTGAGCGGAGGTGGACAATTAGCATAATGAAGCAAAAGGTTATTGACTTTTCTTTTTCTTATTAACCTCAAGTATCTTCACTCTGTAAAAATACCAATTTGCCATATAAGAACTGAACAGGGATGTGTGAGTAGAGGAAGGAGGGTATTATGTGCTGTTTTAATGCACTAATGATATTAATATTTAATAAAAGTAACTTATAGTAAAATAATGGGTTGAAATATGTTCCCCTTTCTGATCCGATCAGTTTGATATATGACATGAATAGGTCTAGAGTCATCATGAAAAAAGCATTGTAAGGGAGGAGCTTCATATGCTAATAATATGCAAATTAGTTCCTTTTATTGGCACTCTTTATATATATACAGGTTCAGATACCCTCTCTAACTAAAAGCTATAAAGGTAACCACATTTTCTATGCTAGTTACGTTTACACATAATTGATCTGGATTTTTACTCCTCATATTAAAAAACAATATTACAATTGCCATATATCACAAAGGTTGGCGTGCAGAGGTGGACAATTAATATAACGAAGTAATAGGTTATTGAATTTTCTTTTCTTATTAACCTCAAGTATTATCACTATGTCAAAATACCAATTTGCCATGTATAGGATGAACAGGAAGGCGTGTATTAACAGGAAGGAGGGGGTAGTATGTGCTGTTTTAATGCGCTAATAATGTTAATATTTAATAAGAGTAACTTATAGCAAAATAATGGCTTGAAATATGTTCCCGCTTCTGGTCTGATCAATTTGATATATGACATGAATAGGTTTAGAGTCATCATGAAAAAAGCCTTGTAGGGGAGGAGCTTCATATGTTAATAATATGCAAATGAGTTCCTTTTACTGGCACTTTCTATAGTATAGTTTCACAGATATCTTCTCTAACTAATCACATATTATATACTAGTTACCTTTATACATACTTGACCATTATTTATATGTCATACATAGAAGAAAAGATATTACAATTGCTATATATCACAAAGGTGGACAATTAGAATAATAAAGCAATGGTTATTGACATTTCTTTTCCTAGTAACCTCAGGTATTATTACTAAGTGAAAATACCAATTTGCCATATAAGAGCTGAACAGGATTGTGTAGAGAGGGAGCGTATTATGTGCTGTTTCAACACACTAATGATGTTAATATTTAATAGCAGACATTTATATTAAAATAATGGCCTGAAACATGTTCCCCTTTCTGGTCTGATTGGTTTGATATATGACATGAATAGGTTTAGAGTTGCCATGCAAAGAAAGGGGAGGAACTTAATATGCTAATAATATGCAAATTAGTTAATTTTACCAGCGCTATCTCTATACAGGCACATATATTCTCTCTGTAACTAAATGCTATAAAGTTAATCACATATTGTATTCTAGTTACTTTTACACATAATTGACCTGGATTTTTATCCCTAATAGAAAAGAAAATATTGTAATTGCCATATATCACAAAGGTTTGTGTGCAGAGGTGGACAATTAGCATATTGAAGCAAAAGGTTATTGACATTTCTTTTCCTATTAACCTCGGGTATTATCACTATGTAAAAATACCAATTTGCCATATAATATAAGAGCTGAACAGGAATGTGTAGAGAGGGAGTGTATTATGTGCTGTTTCAACACACTAATGAAGTTAATATTTAATAGCAGACATTTATATTAAAATAATGGCCTGAAATGTGTTCCCCTTTCTGGTCTGATTGGTTTGATATATGACATGAATAGGTTTAGAGTTGTCATGCAAAGAAAAGGGGAGGAACTTAATATGCTAATAATATGCAAATTAGTTCATTTTTACCAGCGCTATCTCTATACAGGCACAGATATCCTCTCTGTAACTAAAAGTTTTAAAGGTAATCACATATTGTATGCTAGTTACATTTACACATAATTGACCTGGATTTTAATGTCTGATAGAAAAGTAAAGATTGTAATTGCCATATATCACAAAGGTTGGTGTGCAGAGGTGGACAATTAGCATATTGAAGCAAAAGGTTATTGACATTTCTTTTCCTATTAACATCGGGTATTATCACTATGTAAAAATACCAATTTGCCATATAAGAGCTGAACAGGAATGTGTAGAGAGGGAGCGTATTATGTGTTGTGTCAAGACACTAATGATGTTAATGTTGAATAGTAGAAACATTTAGTAAAATAATGGCTTGAAATATATTCCCCTTTATAATCTGATCAGTTTGATATATGACATGCATTAGTTTAGTGGAAAAAAAAAATCCCTCCTAGGGGAGGGGCTTAATATGCTAATTAACTAATACATATGGTGCATTTTAAAAGGAACGATTTGATAATCCTTACCCCAAATGAAAGATATGTTACAGGGTCCCACCTACAATGTACTTTTAAAATCCTGGGCCCCCTCAAGCACTAGGGCCCCCTTGTACACTTTGGACAATTAGCATATAGCCAACCTTTAAAAAGAGACCCATGGATCTAATGATTTGGTGACAGCTCCCAGTACATTTGGGCCCCAGTACAAAAGTCTGTAATACGTAGTTCACACCAATATCTACCTTCTTATGTGCTGGAAATGCCCCCTCTATGGCTATTACCAGTGAATCTCCTATTACTACCACTTGCTTTAAATTGTGCTGAAGGAGAGATATAGAGAGCTGCCTCCCTCTCTACAATGTGAGCTACAGATTCGTTTTGGACAGATTTGATTTGCTCTGAACTAAATCCTTTACCTGTTATGTGTCTTACACCGCCACTGCTCTCCAGTTCTATGCGATAGTCTAGTGTTCTTATGATGTTTAGGCCAATCTAAGACTTGTGGTTGATCTCACATGGTCAAGTGGAAGGTCAGTAGATGTCAGGAGGGTGGTAAAAGAAGCTGCGGCACACTCCCGGACCGTAAAAACATTCTTTATTCTAAAGTAAATGTAAAACTGGTGTACATTGTCAGGGTAGTGTGAGGGGGGAGAGGGAAGGACAATCACGCGGTATGAGGACAACAGCTGTTTCGCACACTTGCACTTCAACAGTTCCAACCCATTGAAGAGCAAATGCACAAGACAGCTGTTGTCATCATTCCACCTACTTGTCTTTGCTTCTTCCACCTCTCTACCCTGGCGTTGTGCACCAGTTTTACGATTACTATGGAATGAAGGAAGAATGTTTTTATGGTCCAGGAGTGTGCCACGGCTTCTTCTTGATTGGTTTTCCCTGGGACTAGGCCAAGCACCTCCACAAGGACTTCTCTACATGGGCTGCTCCGGACACAAGGTAGATCAGCCGTTCAGCCCCCTATAAGTTTAGTGGTGCCCACATATACCGTTATCTCTTGTTGTGATGTTAGGAGGGCAGTGAGTGCTCTCGTCCCCTGGCGTGGCTTTTTAGAGAGACCACGCAGGGCTGAGGATCATCTCACTGAACGCACTCCTCGGTGGACAGAACACAAGGTGAGGATACCAACACAAGGTGAGGATACCAACACAAGGTGAGGATACCTCACTCCAGTAATAGTTTATTGGGTCACCAACAGTCAGCAGCATATAGTACACTCCCAGCAAGGACACAAGTTGGTACAAGTAAGAGAGTCTCACCCTTCGGCTTGCTCGCCAGGGATTATAATATCTTCCATGACTCCTGGGAATCCAGAACCAACCTAGGTTCCTTCAACAAATTTGTGGCCAGATTATCCACATTGTCGTCAAAGTCAAGATGTTCATTTCCCAATCCTCACCCCACTCCTGGCCATAATGCTGCAGTGAAGACCTGAATGAAAATAAAATGGCTTGAATGACGCAGGAGTAATTAAGGGGTAACTAAGCTTTCTTATTTTTAATTATTTTGTCCAGCATGGAACATTATAAAAGTTTATCACTTTATTAGTGAATTTGTCTTCATTTCCATGAAATAAATTTGATGTATGTGGCTTCTAAACCCTTTTCTCTATTCAATTTGCTTTTACCTGCATTAATATCAGGCCGTTTGGAATATTATTTATTTGGAGTACAGACAATTGCAGTGATGGGTCGGCACCTGTCTCCTCCTCTGAGTGTTGTGCTGATCAGAACAGTCTCCCGCAGCATCTTATCCTCAGAGTTAGTGGGACACAGAGTCTGTGCTGACCCATCACTGCCATCATCTGTACTCCACATAAGCCCACCCATCACTGCCATCATCTGTGCTATGCATAAACCAACCCATCACTGCCTTTATCTGTACTCTACATAAACCCACTAATCACTGCCATCATCTGTACTCCACATAAGCCCACCCATCACTGCCATCATCTGTGCTATGCATAAACCAACCCATCACTGCCTTTATCTGTACTCTACATAAACCCACTAATCACTGCCATCATCTGTACTCCATATAAGCCCACCCATCACTGCCATCATCTGTGCTATGCATAAACCCACCCATCACTGCCATTATCTGTACTCTACATAAACCCACTAATCACTGCCATCATCTGTACTCCACATAAGCCCACCCATCACTGCCATCATCTGTACTATGCATAAACCCACCCATCACTGCCATTATCTGTACTCCACATAAACCCACTAATCACTGTCATCATCTATACTCCACTTAAGCCCACCCATCACTACCACCTTGTGTACTCCACATAAGCCCACCCATCACTACCACCATGTGTACTCCACATAAGTCCATTCATTACTGCCATCATCTGTACTCCACATAAGCCCACCCATCACTGCCATCATCAGCTCTCCACAGAAGTCCATTCATTACTGCCATCATCTGTACTCCACATAAGCCCACCCATCACTGCCATCATCTGCTCTCCACATAACCCCACCCATCACTGCCATCATCTGTTCTCCATGTAAGCCCACCCATCACTGCCATCATCTGTACTTCACATATGCCCACCCATCACTGCTATCATCTGTACTCCACATAAACCCACCTTGCCATCATCTGTACTATGCATAAACCCACCCATCCCTGCCATTACCTGTACTCCACATAACCCCACCCATCACTGCCATCGTCTGTACTCCACAGAACCCCACCCATCACTGCCATCATCTGTTCTCCACATAAGCCAACCCATCACTGCCATCATCTGTTCTCCACATAAGTCCACCCATTAGTGCCATCATCTGTACTCCACAGAAGCCCACCCATCACTGCCATCATCTCTTCTCCACATAAGCCACCATCACTGCCATCATCTGTTCTCCACATAAGTCCACCCATTAGTGCCATCATCTGTACTCCACAGAAGCCCACCTATCACTGCCATCATCTGTTCTCCACATAAGCCCACCCATCACTGCCATCATCTGTTCTCCACATAAGTCCACCCATTAGTGTCATCATCTGTACTTCACATATGCCCACCCATCACTGCCATCATCTCTTCTCCACATAAGCCCACCCATCACTGCCATCATCTGTACTCCACAGGAGAATGGTCTGATGTCAGTGCAAATGACGGCAGGAAAATAAACTGGGAGATTGAAAGCCACTTAGGTGACATTTTTTCCAAGAATGAAAAAGTGATTTGCAAAGTTTCCTAATTTTCCATATTCGACAAAATTAGAAAAAAATAAATAAAATGTTGTTTCCTTTTTACGTCTTCTATTTCTTTAGATATTAAAATTCTCTTCACCAATGAGAAGTGAGAGCTGAAGCTCTAAAAGTAATTCTGCTAAAACTTGAGTGACAGAAGATTCTCAAATATTTAAGACAATGTCTGATCAGATAATTACTTATTGTTTTGATATTTATTATTATTTTTTTTATTTTCTCATGTCAAAATCAATTTAACAAATAAAAATAAAAAATCTTGCAATTTTCACATTGGCCACTGGGGCTTTTCTAGTCTTCTACTTCCTGTTTCACATGTACATTAGCAGCAATAGACGGACTCAGACGCTTATATTTTTATTGAGGTGTGTAATGAGTGAGTGCAAAGATCATTGTGAAGGTATAGGGCTGAAGTAGGCTGGGACCTTGTCATGGAAAAAAAAAATAAATCCATGAGATATATCTCTCTAAAGAAGCCTACATCCATTAACCCTTACACACTGAAGATATGGGATCAGTTGTCAATGGTTGAGATGAAAAAAATTAACTAAGATGACCCATGTGTCCACAATTACAGCTGGTAAAGGAGACACCAGTCTGAATCTTGTGTACAAAAAGGCGAAGGGGTACCTTTCCTGCTTTATCAGTGTGCAGTTGTCAAAGGATCTTTTCAGACAGTTAGGCACCAGTGGAAAATTATAAATATTGGGGTGTACATAGGTTCCTCAGTTATGGGAGGTATATCTCTGACATCGTGATCACCAGGGAAAGAATATGAATATATTCCAATCATTGTGAGGGCAGAACATCATCCCCAAAATAATATCTGTCAACTACATGATCCTAGCAACGTCATGTTTTCTATCTATGAGCAGGTAAATTCATAATAGGAAAGTTGATAGTAATATCTCCCACCTGTCAACCGTACAGGGGCCAAATTTCATAATTTTCTAGAAACTGAAGCCACATCCCATGGCCGGCCTTGTCATGACTCATCGGAGAAGAGGTGACTGGTGTTTTTAAAAACTAAAGCTCAGGTTTTAGTAGTTCACATGAGGGGGTCGGCATATGCTGGTGTGATCCATATTTCATTTCTCCTTCCCCCATGGAAACAGAAGACTTCTTTAGACTAGGAAATGTAAGTATTACTGTTATTTTCTCTTTTTTTTATAACTGCTTTACACATGTGTCATTTTTATCGTTTATATCTTTTCATAGTAATTTTTATAAAAACTTTAATAAGTTTTACATTTATATGTTTTAAAAAATCCATTGCCTTCCAGAAACCGTGAGACCATGTTGATTGTCAGACAGTTGTATATTTTGGGACTCATCACAAATCTGGGTGGCATTAAAGAAAGCTGTTCACATGTGGGGGATTGGCCAATGCTGATGTGACCCATACTTGATTTTTCCTTCCCTCAAGGAAACAGGGCAATAACTTTAGACTGGAAGTTAGATATTTCTGTATTTCTCCCATTTTACTTTATGAATGTTTTGAACATTTGTGCCTTTTTTATGTGTTATATCTTCTTATTGTGAGTACTGTATTTTGTTATTTTAAAACTTAAAACATTAATAAGTTTCATCCTTGTATGCTCTAAAGAATCCATAGCCTTACAGAGACAGTTTGACCCTGTTAATTGTCAGACAGTAGTATATTTCGGGGACTCATCACCCAGTGTCAGGGGCGGAACTACCGTGGTGCAGCTGGTTCAGCTGCACCAGGGCCCTCGACCAGCTAGAGGGCCCCTCCAAGCCTGCAGGGGGGCCCCCAGCCGACCCCCGTAAGCCGTTGTCAGAGGGTCAGGCAAGGGAAGTAGAAAGCTTCCTGCTTCCCTTGCCTGATCCCGCCCCTCCCGCTCCCAGGAGCGCACTCGGCCGTGGCTCAGCAGGTAGGAGAGCTGCCGCAAACACCTCTCTGCCAGCTGCCAGCACCCCCTTTCCCCCCGGACCACGCCGTCGGCCACCAGCACTAACGCCATGCTCCTCACCTCACCAGGGCCCCCGGGGGTCAAGGTCCACCACTGCCCAGTGTGTTTGATGAGTGGTGGCAGTGTGTTGTGTAGACGGGGTTTGTGGACAGTGTTGGGTTGTGATGTATGCTCACTTTATAGTCTATAGCAGAGCTTGAGTGCTGGAGTGAGTGAGAGGGGATAAATTAACCCTTGCAGTTGCACCCCACATCACGTGCTGAGAAGTGTGTATATGACACACCTATTGTGATTGGTGGATCCTGTACTATTAGGTGTGTATAGAGGTGTTACCCGCCATTGTAATCCTGCCTCTGCTGATAAGGACCCTGCTGAAAACTCTTCAACAAAAGATAGGAAAAGTTTGTCTAAAAAAGCCTCAGCATCCAATGTCATAATTGAATGATTCCTATTTTATTTTCTAAGATTGTATATGAAAAAAATTCCAATAAGTTGTAAAAATACATGTCAAAAATAGCTACATTTCTAGTGATGCATTCCCTTTTGTATGGAGGATCGGGTGGTGATGATACATCTCTATATTCTATGACTTTTATGAATATTGTTTTGGTTTTCTGGCAGTTTCTCTGTAATTTTAGAAGTTTTCTCTGTTCCTGGACGGGATCAAGAGTTCATTAGAATTCCGGTTTTGCATATTGTAATCTGTGTCTGCGGCTCCGGTGGCGCGAGGGTCTGACCTGTGCGAGTAATTCTCCCAAAACCTGATTGAATCTGTTCCTGGAGCGTATCCAGGCTCCGTTCTCCCCTGGTGTTGTGGAGAGTCGTGGTGTCATTGGAGGACACAGATGGATAGATTGCTTCTTATGCTGATTACACGTTATTGGCTTCTCCGGGCACAGGGGGAACTTTTCATAAAATATCGACTTAACTTTTTGAACTTACTGGATGTGACTGCAATAAAGAAGCGGCTGTAGATCAATGCTCTGCCTGCATGAAATATAGGAGTTAATGGAAAAAAAATGAGGTACGGGTGAAACGAGCGCTAAAATGAGATGGCGGAAGGAGAATGAGACACTTCTCATAATACACAGTGGAGATTATTGTAATACACAGATAGACAAGCAGATAGACGGAGAGATGGATAGATAGATGAAAAAAGTCTATAAGACTTTGCTTTTCTCACTCCAGTCTGCTCAACTCTGTTGTGCTCCACGACAGGAATGGCGTGATCCCACATGATTATATGCCTGAGCCTATACAAGACTTGTGCACCATGACCCACTAAGTACCTGTCTACACTCTCCAGAATGTCTACTGCCTGCATGCACTTTTCACTATCTCAGCTACCTGTCTGCAGTCTCCAGGACATTTCCTGCCTGCTTGCAGTTTCCTGTATCTCAGGTACCTGTCAACAGTCTTCAAGACATCTCCTGCCTTCCTGCTATTTTCAGTATCTCAGCTATCTGTATGCAGTTTCCAGGATGTCTGCTGCCTTCCTGTTGTCTCCAGGATATCTCCTGCTTGGTAGGACTTGATTTGGAAAGACACACCCTGTCTGCATAAGACATCACAGGTCACAGTGAACGTCAGACCAAATGAGAATCATGAGGTCAAAGGAACTGCCCAAGGAGCTCAGAGACTGAATTGTGGCAAGGCACAGATCTGGCCAAGGTTACACAAGTATTTCTGCAGTACTCAATGTTCCTAAGAGCACAGTGGCCTCCATAATCCTTAAATGGCAGAAGTTTGGGACCAGCAGAAGTCTACCTAGACCTGGCCGTGCAGCCAAACTGAGCAATCACGGGAGAAGAGCCTTGGTGAGAGAGGTAAAGAAGAACCCCAATATCACTGTGGCTGAGCTCCAGATGTGCAGTAGGGAGATGGGAGGAAGTTCCACAAAGTCAACTATCACTGCAGCCCTCCAGTCAGGTCAATATGGCGGAGTGGCCCGACAGAAGCCGCTCCTCAGTGCAAGACATATGAAAGCCCACAAAGAGTTTGCAAAAAAACATATTAAGGGCTCCCAGAGTATGAAAAATAAGATTCTCTGGTCTGATGAGACGAAAATAGAACTTTTTGATGTTAATTCTAAGTGATATGTGTGGAGAGAACCAGGCACTGCTCATCACCTGTCCAATACAATCCCAACAGTTAAACATGGTGGTGGTAGCATCGTGCTATGGGGGTGTTTTCAGCTGCAGGGACAGGATGACTGGTTACAATTGAAGGAAACATGAATGCGACCTAGTACAGAGATATCCTGGATGAAAACCTCTTCCAGAGCTCTGAATCTCAGACTTGGATGAAGCTTCACCTTCCAACAAGACAATGACCCTAAGCCACAGCTAAAATAACAAAGGAGCGGCTTCACAACAACTCTGTGCCCATTCCTGACTGACCCAGCCAGAGCCCTGACCTAAACCCAATGGAGGAGCATCTCTGGAGAGACCTGAGAATGGCTCCACCAACGTTCACCATCCAACCTGACAGAACTGGAGAGGATCTGCAAGGAAGAATGAGAGGATCCCCAAATCCAGGGGGGAAACTGCATCATTCCCAAGAAGACTCATGGCTGCACGAGCTCAAAAGTTGCAAATACTCAATACTGAGCAAAGGGGCTGAATACTTATCACCAATACTGAGCAAAGGGGCTGAATACTTATCACCAATACTGAGCAAAGGGGCTGAATACTTATCATCAATACTGAGCAAAGGGGCTGAATACTTATCCTCAATACTGAGCAAAGGGGCTGAATACTTATCATCAATACTGAGCAAAGGGGCTGAATACTTATCATCAATACTGAGCAAAGGGGCTGAATACGTATCATCAATACTGAGCAAAGGGGCTGAATACTTATCACCAATACTGAGCAAAGGGGCTGAATACTTATCATCAACACTGAGCAAAGGGGCTGAATACTTATCATCAATACTGAGCAAAGGGGCTGAATACTTATCATCAATACTGAGCAAAGGGGCTGAATACTTATCATCAATACTGAGCAAAGGGGCTGAATACTTATCATCAATACTGAGCAAAGGGGCTGAATACTTATCATCAATACTGAGCAAAGGGGCTGAATACTTATCATCAATACTGAGCAAAGGGGCTGAATACATTTGCAAAAGTTTCTACTTTTCTGGGTTTTTTCAGTCAAGATGGGGTGCAGATAGGGATGGGCGAATCTACTCGCTAGGAGTCGTTACTCGGCGAGTAGTAAAGGGGGTGTCACACGCGTCAATGTCGTCAGCGAGATGATCGCTGACGACATTGACGGCTGATTGCTGGTGAGCTGTCACACAGACAGACTCACCAGCGATCAATTGACCAGTGACATCATGGAAACGATTTAAATATCGTTTCCACGATGTCCTGCTCCCGCTGCCAGCCTGCTGGAAGCGGGAGCAGCCTGGTCTCCAAGGTACACTGCGGGTAACTAGGCAGCGCGCGCTGCCTAGATACCCGACGTGTACCTTAGTTACCAGCCTCCTCCGCTCACCCGGTGAGCGGAGGAGGCTGGTAACTAAGGTACACTGCGGGTAACTAGGCAGCGCGCGCTGCCTAGATACCCGACTGTGTACCTTAGTTACCAGCCTCCTCCGCTCACCGGGTGAGCGGAGGAGGCTGGTAACTAAGGTACACAGTCGGGTATCTAGCAGCGCGCGCTGCCTAGTTACCCGCAGTGTACCTTGGATACCAGCTCCCAGCGCTTGTGACAGGCGCTGGGAGCTGGAATATCGCTAGTCCCGGTGTCACACGCAGCGATGCTGCGTGTCCACCGGGCGACAATCGCCAGGTTTCAGAGCTGGTTCTGAAACCTGGCGATCATCAACCAGCGATTTATCGCTGGTTGATGCAGTATGTCACACGCGTCAATATCGCTGCAACGTCACGTGCAGCCGATATCGTGCAGGCGATATTGACGCGTGTGACACCCCCTTAAGGGACTCGCAGGACTCGGTACTCTGCGAGTTTCCCAGTGATTACTCGCACGAGTCCAAAGCAAATCAATATCAATCCTAGTTTTGTCAGAAACGCTGACAAAACTAGGATTGCCATTGTTTGCATTAGACTCGCGAGTAATCACTGGCTACTGTGCCAGTGATAGCAGGGAAACTCGCAGATAACTGCTGTTTCTGTTTCTTTGCGAGCCAGTCCAGCTGTCTTCTCTGTGCAGCTCCAGGGTCCTAGAGCCTGGCTGCTGCCTGATGTAGCAGTGCTGAGATTGTTCTCAGTCTGCTCATTCCCTGTGTACAGACATGAATGTCTGTGCACAGAGAAGATGTAGCAGTGCTGAGATTGTTCTCAGTCTGCTCATTCCCTGTGTACAGACATGAATGTCTGTGCACAGAGATGATGTAGCAGTGCTGAGATTGTTCTCAGTCTGCTCATTCCCTGTGTACAGACATGAATGTCTGTGCACAGAGATGATGTAGCAGAGCTGAGATTGTTCTCAGTCTGCTTATTCCCTGTGCATAGACATCTATATTTATGCACAGGGGATGTAGCAGAGAGGACATCGCGTTTTGGACTGCGTCGGACGGAAGAGGATTTTTTTAATTAAAGATGGAGTCCCTAATGGGTTTTTTTTTTATTTCTAATAAAAAATTTTCCTTGTGTTGTGTTTTTTTTAAAACAATTTAATAGAAATTCATGGTGGTCATGTCTAATATTGGCGTGACCGCCATAAATTTCGGGCTTAGGGCCAGCTGATAATACAAAGCTGGCCCTAACCTCTTTATTACCCAGCGTGCCACCGCTACCAGGGCCGCTGGAAGAGCGGGGTTCAGCGCCAGAGGATGGCGCTTCAATGAACGCGCCATCTTCTGGGGCGGCTGCGGGCTGCAATTTGCAGCGGGGGGTGCCCAGAAAGCTTGGGCATCCCTGCGCTGCGGATTCCAGCCCCCAGCTGCTTAGCTGTACCTGGCTAGACATAGAAATTGCGCGGAGCCCCACGCATTTTTTTTTAATTATTTCATGAATTTCAGAGTCAGAGTCTCAGAGTCTCAGAGTCAGAATCTCAGAATTTCATGAAATAATTAAAAAAAAATGCGTGGGGCTCCGCGCAATTTCTATGTCTAGCCAGGTACAGCTAAGCAGCTGGGGGCTGGAATCTGCAGCGCAGGGATGCCCAAGCTTTCTGGGCACCCCCCGCTGCAAATTGCAGCCCGCAGCCGCCCCAGAAGATGGCGCGTTCATTGAAGCGCCATCCTCTGGCGCTGAACCCCGCTCTTCCAGCGGCCCTGGTAGCGATGGCACGCTGGGTAATAAAGAGGTTAGGGCCAGCTTTGTATTATCAGCTGGCCCTAAGCCCGAAATTTATGGCGGTCACGCCAATATTAGACATGACCGCCATGAATTTCTATTAAATTGTTTTAAAAAAAACACAACACAAGGAAAAATTTTTATTAGAAATAAAAAAAAAAGCCATTAGGGACTCCATCTTTAATTAAAAAAATCCTCTTCCGTCCGACGCAGTCCAAAACGCGATGTCCTCTCTGCTACATCCCCTGTGCATAAATATAGATGTCTATGCACAGGGAATAAGCAGACTGAGAACAATCTCAGCTCTGCTACATCATCTCTGTGCACAGACATTCATGTCTGTACACAGGGAATGAGCAGACTGAGAACAATCTCAGCTCTGCTACATCATCTCTGTGCACAGACATTCATGTCTGTACACAGGGAATGAGCAGACTGAGAACAATCTCAGCTCTGCTACATCAGGCAGCAGGCGGGCTCTAGGACCCTGGAGCTGGGGCAGCCAGAACACAGAGAAGACAGGATCTTATCTGTGCGAGTCAGCGATTACTTACAAAGTAAACTAGCAATGCAAATAAATGACACAACTAGGATTGCGTCAGGCTGAAGCTTCCGAGACACATCTGCGATTTGTAAATCTCACACTACTCGCTATTACTCGCTTCCCCATTCATTAACATTGGACTCGCTAGACTCGCAACGAGTAGCGAGTCCTGGGCTCGGACTCGCTAGAGTCAAGCGATTCCGAGTAATTTAGGATTCGCCCATCACTAGGTGCAGATTGTAGATTAATGAGAAAAAATGAACTTTTTGAATTTATCAAATGGCTGCAATGAAACTAAGAGTGAAAAATATAAAGTGGTGTGAATACGTTCCATACCCACTGTATATTCTGTGACACAGTATAGAAACCTCTCACGGTTGCAGATAAAACATATCATGTATTGTTAACTGATAATGTTTTCTCTCCCGGAAAGTTTCCATTCCACACATATGAGCTCTATAACATGAGTAGTATAGCGGTACAGAGGTTAGTGACTCCCATCTACACCGCCATAGGGAGAAAATATAAGTTTTATAGCTCATTTATCCAGTATGATGGGTTCATCTGCCACCATGTGCTGCAGAATAGACCCCGTGTGACCACCCGAGCTGCTCCAGTCTGAGTCCTCCAGACCTCTTCCCAGGGAAAGAGGAGTGATTAACCTCATCCAGCTCACCTAGTAATAGTCAATTACCCTGTCTCTGCTCTTCTGATTGGTATCTTTCCAGCACTCTGACCCCTTTCCCCCAGTAATTACACATAATGGTCTGTTTTAAAGAAAGTGAAGCAGTTTCTTCTATGTAATTTGAAAAGTATCATGTGTGTCAATGGCGTAACTTGGAGCCCAGGGGCCTCGATGAGAAAGCTCCAATGGGGCCCCCAATTATTATAATTCTTTCATAGCAATAGTCTTTTACTGTAGGCCAAATGGACTTTTGGTGCCTCCTAGTCTCCAGGGCCCTGGTGTGATTGCAACCCCTGCACCTGTTGTAGTTACGCCCTTGATGTGTGTTATATACATTGAACAACAGGGCTTGATTTACCTACTTTTAGACTTAAGGAAATGGCCTTCACACCAAACTTGTCCTCACACTGTGGTGGCGCACCTCTTCACACTCGGGCCCCCATCACTCTGTGGTTGTGTGCTACTCACCCTCACGTCTAGCTAGACGTAACGCAGACTCTTTCTGCTTATCTCTAATTGGTTCAGCCTTTTTTTCTGCATGTGCTGTACTGCTTCTAACTGGAAACAGGAACCTTGTATACTCTCTGACATACTTATATACTGGGTATATTCTTAGAATACGGACTCCATTCTGTCCTCCAGAGTTGCCTTTTCACAAGCATTGTAGTGCATTAGTGCTTTAAGGGAATCTGTCAGGTCATTTTTACCCCCTAACCTATCACTACCTGTCCCTGCACCTTCCTAACACGTCCCTAACCATCCCTGTCTGACCTAAAACTGTCCTATAAAGGCTGTGAAAAATGAGATTGATACTTACATTTCTGTATGTAAACGCAGCTTCCAGTCTACAGTCTGTAGTATGACTAGTCGATCTCCAGGGGACCGTGTCCCCTCCTCGCTGCTGTTAACACGTCCTGCTGGTGGTGAGAAGTCATCCTTCGGCACGCTCCCAATATGAATTTCCCACCTCCTTCTTCTGGCTATGATGCGCCAGATGTTATTTCCGGTCCGGTGCATTGTGGGTGAGCGGGCTGGATGTCATTTCCAGTCTGGTGCATTGTGGGTGAGCAGGCCAGATGTAATTTCCGGTCTGGTGCATTGTGGGTGAGCAGGTCGGATGTTATTTCCGGTCCGGTGCATAGTGGATGAGCGGGACAGACATAATTTCCAGTCCAGTGCTTTGAGGGTGAGCGAGCCGGACTTCATTTCCGGTCCGATGCATTGTGAGTGAGCAGGCTGGATATCATTTCCGGTCCAGTGCATTGTGGATGAGCGGGCCAGACATCATTTCCAGGCCGGTGCATTGTGGGTGAGCAGGCCGGATGTCATTTCCAGTCCGGTGCATTATGGGTGAGCGGGCCAGACATCATTTCTAGGCCGGTGCATTGTGGGTGAGTGGGCCGGATGTCATTTCCAGTCCGGTGCATTGTGGGTGAGTGGGCCGGACGTCATTAGGTAAAAACATCGCCAGCTTCATCATGCGAACTGCGCATGCTCTGAAGGCCGCAGAGTATCACAGAGATATGCTAGGAAGATGCAGGGACAGGTAGTGAGAGGTTAGGAGGTAAAAATGAGCTGACAGATTCCCTTTAAAGGACACAGCTGAACCCTTGCTACTAAGTGCTTCTGTCTATCTCACAACTATCAGTAGCATACTGGGTATTTTTGGACCTGGACCGTTGCGTTATTCATACATTTTATCTAAAATGCAATGCAGTACTGTCACAATGCTCACACCCACCCATAGTTAATATTTGTATGTGTGGTGCCCCTGCGACCAGGAGACCACAAAGGGAACTGCAGCCAGGTAGGAGGAAAGACAGTTGCACCACAACACCCTCACAGACAACCCACAGCCACTAGAGGGCAGCACCCAACCCGGAGCCCGGGAACTCTAGGCGGGCAAGGGGTGGTGGGTTTAGAGACAGTGGGTGGGCCAGCAAGCAGGTCAGGTGACAGAGGGTAGATATAGAGAAGGGGAGGATGAAGGAGTCAGTAGGCCGGTGTAGGCTGAGATGAAAAGACAGAGGCACACGTCCTGGAAGAGTGGGGTGTAAGGAGCGCAGAATCTGGAGAGCCAGTGTGAGCCACAGAGAGAAAGCCCATCTGGAGCCAGCACCCCAGGAGTGTGAGGAACGAGTGGACCAGTAGCACTGGGTCCTAGAAACACCCTCCTATTGAACCCAAAGTACACGGTTAGAAGGAGAATGATAGAGTCTCACCCAGGAGGACTATTGGAGGCTAGGCTAGCAGCAGAGTGTCGGCTCTGAAGGGGACCGTTGATCTAACCGGTATCCCCAGATTAACCGACGGGGAACTCTAGCTTCAAGTTAGCGTTCCTACCCCAAAAGGACGGGCAGTTCAGTGGCAACCACGAGGGCCCACAGGGGTCCGAGCCACCGCCATACTGTCCGCAGACTTACACACCAAGTAAAAAGAGAGTAAAAGCCTGGAAAGGACAGAGAAGGAGTGAGGGGTCGTAGAGAGGAACAACCTGGCTGCAGGGAGTAAAGGAACTCGGAGGGGAGAGTTGTGCCCGTGTAAAGACTTGTGAACTGTGACTGAACTGTAACTGAGAAAGCTGAGAAGCAAACACGGTGAGCCCTGCCTCTGACTCCTTTGCATGATTCTGCCTGCACATGATTCCCTCCAACAGGTCTGCAGAGGATTACAACCTGGAGAGACACAGCCTGTCAGCTCTGAATCCTGAAGGACGAATTCTGCAGCATCAGGACAGTAAGTGCACTGCACCCATCACAAGCCTGCACCATACACTACACCATAGACTTTATCATCACTGCCCCGGGGAACCAAGTTCTACCTGCAGAGAACTATTCCATCCATAGCTGCTATAACATCATCCCCGGAGGTTCTGCAGCAGCGGTGGTCCCATTATTGACCACAAGCCGTGGGTGGCGTCACGACAAACTCAATCCCCTGTAAATATTCCCCTTATTATTGCCAGGGCCCGGGACACGGTCCGGACCAGGACCCCCATGACATTCCCCAGCAGCAGACCCCGTCCGGTACCGAGTACCCCGTCCCAGTGGGCTCGACATATGGGCAGCATGTTGGCTCTGTGGTTAACATTTGCAGCGCTGGTCTCCTGGTTTGAAGTCCCATTAAGAATGACATTCTCTGGATTCTTTGATTTCCTTCCACACTCCAAAGACTTACAGTATAAGGAATATAGATTGTAAGCCCCAATGGCGACAGTGATGATAATGTCTGTTCAAAGCTTTGGAATAGGAAGGTGCTACCTAGGTAATTGGTATTGCAGGTCATGCTCATCCACTGCAATGAAGCTGAGCTCCAGTGCCAGATGCGATCCGTAGACAGGCGTGATGATGTTTTTTGAAGAAAGCAGCAATGTTTTTCTAATCCTCTACAATCCCTTTAAGTAGCAGCCAAGCTTTTCCAGAGGCTTACTTATATAAAAGATGTCTTTTCTGTGATCTTGGGGAGTCTCGGTAATCTGGAGCTCTTCTGCTGCTCAGCATTACACCTTAGGTACAAGGAGGATGTGACGGGAATGTTTATTCAGGATCATTACTGTAAATCACAAGGTATGATAGGAATCCTCCTGTATTAGTCTGGGGGACAGTGACAGACTGGAGGATAATATCACTTACAGACACAGAAGGTGGAATGTGTTTCACATATGGAGGAATTCAATGATTAAAGGGAACCTGTCAGAATGATTTTACCACTGAATGAATTGTACAAACTTTTTGACAGTGAGGGCGATCAACGAGTGGAACCGGCGGCCATGAGAGGTGGTGAGATTAAAGCCTTCACACAGAGGCTGGACAGACATCTGTCTGGGATGATTAATGAATCCTGTTTAGATCATGGGGTTGGACTAGATGACCCAGAAGGTCCCTTCCAGCTCCACTATTGTATGATTCTATAGTGAGGGTGATCAATGAGTAGAACAGGCGGCCACGAGAGGTGGTGAGATGAAAGCCTTCACACAGAGGCTGGACAGACATCTGTCTGGGATGATTAATGAATCCTGCTTAGATCATGGGGTTGGACTAGATGACCCAGAAGGTCCCTTCCACTACTATTCTATGTTTCTATGATTCTGTGTATTAGTGATAAGCAAGTACTGCCATGCTCGGGTGCTTGCTACTGGAAACAAGCAGGTTGGATGTTCATATGGGCGCAACTCATGTACTGAATACAATCGAAGTCAATAGGAAACTCCGGAGATCTTCAGGAAAAATGCTAGAGTTGTCCATTGACTTCCATTATCCTCTGATCTTGAGTCATGCACATCCAAGGATCTATCTGCTTGCTTCGAGTACCAAGCACCCAAGCACGGTAGTGCTCTTTCATCACTATTCTGTATAGGTCCTATTGAATAAACATGTCATCTGTCTTTTATAATCCAATGCGCCAGAGTGGAGATATAAAGGTTTAAGGGCATATGCAAATTAGTCTGGAAGTGCATTGGGGGTATGTTGATACAGTTCATCACTGTGCCCCCAATGCACTTCAATGGTTCTTGCAAAGTTGTCATAATTTATGTGAAGACCCTGGTGAACCTACCTAGGCTTGGTGAAGACCCTGGTGGACCTATCTAGGCTTGAAGAAGACCCTAGTGGACCTATCTAGGGTTGGTGAAGACCCCTGTGGAGCTATCTAGGATAGGAAAAGGCCCTAGTGGACCCATCTAGGCTTGGAGAACACCCTGATGGACCTATCGAGGCTTGGAGAAGACCCTGTTGCAGACATCTAGAGTTGGAGAAGACCCTAGTGGACCTATCTAGGCATGGAGAAGACCCTGGTGGATCTATCTAGGGTTGGAGAAGATGCTAGTGGACCTATCTAGGCTCAGAGAAGACCCTGGTGGACCTATCAAGGCATGGAGAAGATTCCGGTGGAGCTATCTAGGTATTGGAGAAGACCCTAGTGAAGCTCAGAGAAGACCCTGGTGGACCTATGAAGGGTTGGGGAATACCCCAGTCGACCTATGTAAACTTGGAGAAGACCTTGGTGGACCTATCTAGCCTTGCGCATGATTAAACTTCCTACAGAGCCTTCATCCATCAAGTCGCCATGGCTCGAGATTGAGCTGAAGGCTGGGAAATAATAATAATAATAATAGTAATCTGAAAATATAGATCTTTTTTATTAGCAAATTTAACACAATCTGCAATGGAGGTATATGTGATACACAGGTATATTTGAACATGGCTTTATAGTATTGCCTCTCCCTGAGGGATGGGAACCTTTTTGGCCTCGCTCAGGTATTATGACCTGGATGTGATGGATACAATTACTTTCCATATTCAGTACAGTATTTTCTTCCATTTTTCTTTCTGATAAAAGCCCCATTGTGGTGATTTCCCTGTCTATATTAATGTCATTGTACGGCGATTGTCAGTAACAAGCTGTCACCACTGAACGGGAGAAGAAAGACCCGAGCGGAATGTTCAGGTTGTCACATTGGTGGAGAAACGTCGGAGAAGATGGATTCCTGCATTCGAGGTTAATGATCCATCCACATTCGCTATTGTCAGGACTCGGCAGTCAGGTCTTCTATCTCCATCATCATTTACTTTGATCACTATAAAGACACACAAGTTGTGACTTACTTTATGTACTACACACCATGATGGCACTGAACACCACCCAGGTTCAGCAACTCATGCTATAGGTATATGATAAAACACTTTAAAGTGAACCCTTTATATCAGGTGAAAACAAAATAAGCTGTCCTGTGTGTGAACATGAATAACAACGATATCTCTGGTCATTTTATCATTGGCCTTCTCTAGCACTAATTTTCAGTTGTCTCTGAGCTGGTGGGTGGAGACTACCTGCTATGATGATGATATATATATATACACAGTACAGACCAAAGGTTTGGACACACCTTCTCATTCAAAGAGTTTTCTTTATTTTCATGACTATGAAGATTGTAGATTCACACCGAAGGCATCAAAACTATGAATTAACACATGTGGAATTATATACTTAACAAATAATATGAAACAACTGAAAATATATAAACCTAAACAAAGCAAAATCCCAACCGCCCCTCGATCAGGGGGTAAATGAGACAACTGAAAATATGTCACATTATATTTTCTTCAAAGTAGCCACCTTTTGCTTTGATTACTGCTTTGCACACTCTTGGCATTCTCTTGATGAGCTTCAGAGGTAGTCACCGGAAATGGTTTTCCAACAGTCTTGAAGGAGTTCCCAGAGATGCTTAACACTTGTTGGACCTTTTGCCTTCACTCTGCGCTCCAGCTCACCCCAAACCATCTCGATTGGGTTCAGGTCTGGTGACTGTGGAGGCCAGGTCATCTGGCGTAGCGCTCCATCACTCTCCTTCTTGGTCAAATAGCCCTTACACAGCCTGGAGGTGTATTAGGGGTCATTGTCCTGTTGAAAAATAAATGATGGTCCAACTAAACGCAAACCTGATGGAATAGCATGCCGCTGCAAGATGCTGTGGTAGCCATGCTGGTTCACTATGCCTTCAATTCTGAATAAATCCCCAACAGTGTCACCAGCAAAGCACCCCCACACCATCACACCTCCTCCTCCATCCTTCACGGTGGGAACCAGCCATGTAGAGTCCATCCGTTCACCTTTTCTGCATCATACAAAGACACAGTGGTTGGAACCAAAGATCTTAAATTTGGACTCATCAGACCAAAGCACAGATTTCCACTGGTCTAATGTCCATTCCTTGTGTTCTTTAGCCCAAACAAGTCTCTTCTGCTTGTTGCCGGTCCTTAGCAGTGGTTTCCTAGAAGCTATTTTACCATGAAGGCCTGCTGCACAAAGTCTCCTCTTAACAGTTGTTGTAGAGATGTGTCTGCTGCTAGAACTCTGTGTGGCATTGACCTGGACTTTAATCTGAACTGCTGTTAACCTGTGATTTCTGAGGCTGGTGACTCGGATGAACTTATCCTCCGCAGCAGAGGTGACTCTTGGTCTTCCTTTCCTGGGGCGGTCCTCATGTGAGCCAGTTTCTTTGTAGCACTTGATGGTTTTTGCACCTGCACTTGGGGACACTTTCAAAATTTTCCCAATTTTTCAGACTGACTGACCTTCATTTCTTAAAGTAATGATGGCCACTGGTTTTTCTTTACTTAGCTGCTTTTTTCTTGCCATAATACAAATTCTAACAGTCTATTCAGTAGGACGATCAGCTGTGTATCCACCAGACTTCTGCACAACACAACTGATGGTCCCAACCCCATTTATAAGGCAAGAAATCCCACTTATTAAACCTGACAGAGCACACCTGTGAAGTGAAGATCATTTCCGGTGACTACCTCTTGAAGCTCATCAAGAGAATGCCAAGAGTGTGCAAAGCAGTAATCACAGCAAAAGGTGGCTACTCTGAAGAACCTAGAATATAAGACATATTTTCAGTTGATTCACACTTTTTTGTTAAGTATATAATTCCACATGTGTTAATTCATAGTTTTGATGCCTTCAGTGTGAATCTACAATTTTCATAGTCATGAAAATACAGAAAACTCTTTGAATGAGAAGGTGTGTCCAAACCTTTGGTCTTTACTGTATATACAGGGTGGGCCATTTACATGGATACACCTAAATAAAATGGGAACGGTTGGTGATATCTTCCTGTTTGTGGCACATTAGTATATGGGAGTGGGAAAACTTTTCCAGATGGGTGGTGACCATGGTGGCCATTTTGAAGTTGACCATTTTGGATCCAACTTTATTTTTTTCAAAGGGAAGAGGGTCATGTGACACATCAAACATATTGAGAATTTCATAAGAAAAAACAATGGTGTGCTTGGTTTTAACGTAACTTTATTCTTTCATGAGTTATTTACAAGTTTATGACCACTTGTTCAAAGTGCTGCCCATCGTGTTGGATTGTCACAACCCTCTTCTCCCACTCTGGACACACTGATAGCAACACCACAGAAGAAATGCTGCACAGGCTTCCAGGATCCGCTGTGTATCAGATGCTGCACATCTCGTATCTTCACAGCATAGACAATTGCCCGGGTGGGCCATTTATATGGATACACCTGAATAAAATGGGAATGAATAGTGATATCAACTTGAAATAACTCATGAAAGAATAAAGTTACGTTAAAATCAAGCACACCATTGTTTTTCTTATGAAATTCTCAATAATTTCGATGTGTCACATGACCCTCTTCCCAAGTTGGATCCAAAATGTCCGACTTCAAAATGGCCGCCATGGTCACCACCCATCTGGAAAAGTTTTCCCCCCTCCCATATACTAATGTGCCACAAACAGGAAGTTGATATCAACAACCGTTCCCATTTTATTTAGGTGCCTCCATATAAATGGCCCACCCTGTATCTTTAAGATGTATTAGGGATGAGTAGATCTTTTGAAAGCATTTCAATATAAGACATAGTAAGATCTAAGCTACTGCAGCCATTTAAAGCTGCAGAAACAGATAGGAAAAGGGATAGAAAGTAGAGAGAGCAAAAGAAAGAGCAAGAAAGAGAGAGATAGATAGAGAGATAAGACTACTTGAGTAGCTTACCGTAACAGTGAATTGTAAAGGACGCATACTAACGTTAAAGTCCTGTGAATACAGCAGCATTAAGAGTCATCCAAGCAATATTTAAAGTGAAGTAAAAGAGGTGCACGAAGCAGAAATATCATATAGGCTTTCAGGCTTGTAAAAATGATGGCCGGTGACCAAACTGCATCTCCTCTCTATCCATAACAAAGCAAAGAGTCTACATTTGGAAGACCTAGCTCTACACCTACCTACCCCGCCTTAATCTAACCAAGAGGTAAGCTCTCTCTTATACACACACACACACGAAACTTACCAGAGGCTTATGAGCAGCAACACAACTGATGAGTGATATATGGTGATTATATCCTATCATCTATATCATTCACCCCTACACTAGCTCCAGTGTTAGTATAAATTAATTAGTAGAGATGAGCGGTGTTCGATTCGAATTGTTCGCCAATCTCAAATTCGAGCTGTTTTGGGCGGTGTTCGAGTCATTCGCTGAATGCGAACAAGTAGCTTCAAATTCGGCAGTTCGAGGTCATGCTCGATAACGCTTCGACTGCCACATTTTCCGCCCTCCGGTCCGGTTTGCAGCCAGATTCAGCAGAGCGCAGCTTTCAGGAGCTGTCCCTGCTGAAATGACAGGATCGTGGCTAGCGGGGAGCTGGCCGCGGTCCTGAAATCACAGCAGGGGACAGCTCCAGGTGCTGGAGTTTAGCAGCGCTTGCAGCTAAACTCCAGTAGCCGGCGTTCGGCTCCTGGATCCAATTTTATGTTGGATCCGGCGCAATCTGGAGCCATAGACCCCCATGTTAGGGGGCGCCAGATCATGCCGGATTTGGGAGGATCCGATTTGTGAAGATTTTTGCACCGGACACAAAAACGCTGCAGGCCTGATGCTGCCGGACAGGGACAAAACCGGATGGCAAATAGCTGCCATCCCGCCCTGTCCGGCACCATAGGGCTGCATTAGTGCAAAATCGGGCTGTCAGGTTCACACCGGACAGCCCTGGACCTGATCTTACCGTGGTGTGAAACCGGCCTCACCTCTGTACTTCTAATTACTTGTTTTGTGCTTCCTTCATGGCTGATTCCTTTTGTTTTCTTGCTGTTTTTCTTCCTTCCACAAGTTTTGTGACCTTCTCCGGAGAATTGAAGTGCTTTAGGCTTTTGGAAATAACCAGACCGGTAGCGGAGGAGCGAGGATTGATTACCTTGTAAGGTGCACACCTCGAGGTCTCACCCTTCATTTCCCCGCAGTTCTTTTCACACTACTGTAGATCTGAGGTTTGTGATTATTTTTCACATGAAGGAGTCGGAGATTGGCAGGTCATTCGGAGCCGGAGTATCTTCCGTGTCACCGTGTCGTGTTCACAGTCAGAAGGGAGAGGGTTGGTTTTTTGATCCATTTTCCCAACTGACCTTGTGCAGATTACAGAGTGATAAAGAGGAAGGGCAGGGAGGATATTGTGAAGGGCGAAAAACACTCGGAGACGAGACAATGAGCGACGGACTTGTGTTAGTGCAGATCGGCAAAAGAAAGGGACAATTCCTGCAATCCTCTATAGCTGTATCCAAGGAAAAGATTCTATCCCCTTTTAACCCTGATCATTGCCGTACCTTGTTGTAGAGGTTGATGTGGTGACTTGGTGTCAGTAACGAATATCCCACCACTTGTGGTGTGGGGATGAATTATTCTTAATTATGCCTGTTCCTTTGTTCGGTGAGTCAAGGGACATTATTTCATCTAGGACTGTCCAGGGCACTTTTAATATGCTAAATTGTGGAATGCCTGCTGATTGCCGATTGCATCGGCCCCCTGCGGTGTACTGGTCTGCAACTTCTGGAACAATTGAACTACTGAACAATGAGGGAACAGCCATGATTACCTTTCCCCAATCCTATGAGACATGATGCCCTGAAATGGGAGGTTAGAGATATAAAGAGGAGCCTGCTCCTAGGACGTCAGCCTAGGAACCATGTTCCACTGCCCCACAATGAGGCCACAAATTTGTTTGGAGAAATCAGATACCCAGATTGGGATAAACCAGTTACCGGGCCACATACCTTGCGTCGCTCGGTCAGCTTCCTAAGCTTGACGTTACGTCCTCTCAGTGGATGCCCACCAAAATCGGGAGGCCGCTGGTTGGGGTTGTTGGCCCTGGATGCCTTGAAGTCACAATGGTTCTAATCCCGATGAGCCAGTGGAAGGGTGATACTCGCATGCACCATCTTGTCTCCTTGCTGGGAATGTTCTTCTATATACTGTTGACTGCTGGTGACCCAATGAAGTCTTACCAGAGTGTGGTGTCTTCATCCTGTGCTGTCTGAGTAGTGCTCTGTTCATGCGTTAGGAGATTGGGCATTCAGTGGGATGAGCACTGGTCCATGCCAGCGGACGAGATCACTCCTGACCCCTGTGTCTCCACAGTTAGCACTCTACATAAAGCACAATAGTGCCCCGCTCACCAACGACTTACCTCTCTGTATCTCTAAATGGCCCTACATTGAGACAGGGTGAATTAGGAATATTATATTAATGTATCTGGGTGGGTTAGTAAATATGATGATGACTCACCGTAGCCGGGTCTTCACGTCTCGGCCGTTGCTTCTCCCGTCACGGTTCCGCACCTGAGGCTGTGGGGCCCGGTGGTCAGATCAAAAGGGGATAGCTTGAACGGATAGGGGTTAATTCTTACTTGTCGTGACGCCACCTGCAGGAATCCGGTGATTTCACCGGCGCTGCTTGGGCCTTTGGGGGATGTACGGCAGCTAGATGGGACGCTCCCCACAGGATGAGCGGGAGTCCCCGGGGCCAGGAGCTGCACTTGTTGGAATACGGCAGCTTGGTAGGTTTTAGCATGCAAGGGTTAAACAGTTCTGAAGGAAACGCGGACACCATATTCCTCTGTAACGGGTCTTTACTGTAACCAGTGAGGTGGTACAAGGTATACAGTCAACAGCTAACGGACCGGGTGGTCCCAGCGATGACTGGTATTAGCTCAGCGCTCCGCGGTGTTCCTTCCTTCACTTCTCTAAATGGGTTGCCGGTGTTGCCTTGGAATACCAGGTCAGGGTACTTGGGGGACTTCTACTTGGTACCTAGCTAGTGCGGGCTGAGGTCCTGTATCCCAGGGGCGAGTCCCTGCTGGCGAGACAACTTAGGTAGTGGCTGTGGTGAGGTGCCTCATGGAAGCGGTTCCTTCACCCTGGTTTGCGGAACTGCAGTGAACGTCTTGCTCGCCTCGGAACCAGTGATCCAGGTGGTGGTTCTTGGGCACGGGTATGATTGAACCCATTAAGTAGTTGCCCGTGTTCCGGTCTAGGGCACCGATAATGGCGCCAGCCAGTAAGTGGTCTTCAGGGCTGCACGGAACTGTGCAGAGCCCCTGCTTCTCCTAAGTTACATTTCTCCAGACTCTCCTCCTTCTCCTACTTTACTCTTACACACTACTCCTACACTCCTCCCACCAGGACCTGATTGGCCCTCTATTCTAGTGGTGCATGTAGGGTATGGAGCTCTGAGTGTTAACCATGTCATCACCGAGACTTATTACATCTTCAGTCAGGGATGCAATACCCTCCTGTGACGCACTAGTTGCGGGGCGCCACAATGACAATATATTCGTAAAAATATTCCAATGCAAAGAAAGTAGTATGGGCAATAACCAGGTCACGATAGATCTATTTATACATTTACACATGAAAAAATGCTGATAAAACACTTGGTAAAAATTGACGCAACAATTAATGATGAAAATCAGATGCAAAACGCTGATGAAACTTAGACTATATTTTGCATTCAAGGAAAGTGGCTGACGTCTTAATACGGCCTTAGGGTGAGCACAATGGAGGGGAATTTGCTGGCACAGCGTTTATTGCACATATAATGCACTCACATACAATGTGCTGGTGCAGTGGAGGGTTTTACTGCTGATCCTGATTTGTTACGGCGCACTTTACTTTTAAGAAATCCTTCATCTCATCTGGTTGAATGACCAGGAATCAGTCTCGCTCTTCATACTGAAATCTCCTCTGAGCGGTGAGAGATCAGTGTGCATGAAACTGCTGACTCCCTCCACTGCGCACCCTCCGTCCAGCGTGAGCAGGTTACCTGATGCGCTTTGCATCCTGCAGGTCTCTTTAGCATAAAATCCTCGCACAGGACGGATCACACTGAATTGCTTCAACAAATCCGATCAATTCTTATAGGAACATCAATTTTCAGGAGACAAGAAAAATGTTCAATGTGTTCTCGGTCGAAAAATGTTGTGTCAAATCGCAGGCTTAGATCTACAGGAGCATCTCAATGAGTAAGAATATCATCAAAAAGTGACATTATTTCAGTAATTCAATACATAAAGTGACACACATATATTATATAGAGTCATTACACACAGAGGGATCTATCTCATGTGTTGTTTTCTGTCAGTGTTGATGATTATGGAAACCCAAAGGTCATTATTTCAGAAAATTAAAGTAGGGAGGATGAAGAGTCTGAGAGATAAAATATGACCTAAATAGATATCAGAGGCTTCAGGTCCCCAGCATGGTGCATATAGAGTAGGGAGGATGAAGGGTTAAACACTGCGCTGCCGCATTCCACCAGACATCAAAGGGTGAATATAATACTGATTTATTAGTCAACGCCTCTTCCTCAGGACAAATCAATATCATATTGCCATGTTTCAGGGCGTTGACTAATAAATCAATATTATATTTATATATTTTGATGTCTCACGGAATATGGCAGCGCGGTTTTTACCCTTCATCCTCTCTACTCTATATGCTCCACGCTTGGAACTGCAGCATCCATGATTTGCTTTTATAGTGGTTGTGACTCTCCCAACCACACAAGATGAAGCCTCTGATTCCTATTTAGGTCATATTTTATCTCTCAGACCCTTCATCCTCCCTACTTTAATTTTCTGAGATAATGACTAGTGATGAGTGAGCATACTTGCCGGTACTCGCCCGAGCATCTCAGTACTTGGGATGCTCGGAGCTCGCCGAGTACTGGTGAGATGCTCGGGCTCATGCTCAGGTCCACCTCCCTGCATGTTGGCGCCCTTTTCAGAGCCAGCTCACAGCCATGTTGGTTGTGGCATTCCAGTGATTGGCTGGCCGCACAGCATCATCAGGTCTTTATGAGACCTGACCGCGCTGTGCTCGAGCCGGCGGCGCACAGCTGATCTGACAGCTGTGTTTAAACCTCCCGCGCTAGTATCAGATGTTTGGTGTTGGTGCGGGAAATTTAAACAGCTGTCAGATCAGCTGTGTTTTATGCTCCCGCCGGCGATGGGTGGCTGCCGCTCCTGCAGCCCCTGGTGTCATCCGATAACCCCCTGTCCCCCGCTGCACAGGCGGCAGGCATGGGGGACAGGGGGTGATCGGATGAGACCAGGGGGCTGAAGGAGCGGCAGCCACCCATCGCCGGCGGGAGCATAAAACACCGCTGATCTGACAGCTGTTTAATTTTTCCGCGCTGACACTGAACAGCTGATGTCGGCGCTGGAGATTTAAACAGCTGTCAGATCAGCGGTGTTTTATGCTCCCGCGCCGACACCGCTAGAAAAATGCTCGGATTCCCCATACATTAACATTGGGCTTGGTGCTCGCATCGAACACCTGAGCATCTCGATATGCTCTACCCGAGCCTCGAGCACCCAAGCATTTTAGTGCTCGCTCATCACTAATAATGACCTTTAGGTTTTCATTCAATCATCAACATCTACAGAAATAAACACTTGAAATCGATCCCTCTGTGTGTAATGACTCTATATAATATAAGTGTGTCACTTTATGTATTGAATAACTGAAATAAAGTAACTTTTTGATGATCTTCTGATTCATTGAGATGCTCCTGTATTTTATTTCATGAATATAAACTTTTAATCATTTATAAAACTTTTTTGCTTATTTGACTATATTTTTTCTATTTTTCTATATGGGAACAATAGACATTGTGGTAAAGGTATGAGATGACTTTGCACAATGTTCTCGCAGCTCCGACTTATTATATGAATTGTACCAAGGGTCTAGAACTTTGTGAATAAAAGCTTCACACTTTTATTGAGGTTTATTAAAAAGTACAAAAAAGATAAAAAAAAAAATTAATGTAAAACAAACCCAAGCACCTCTTAGTCATATCCGGAACATCATAAATGTGTTCTCTGACGCATTTCGGACAGTCATGTGCATAGTTACATTAAGGGAATATCTCTATGACTAAGGACATTACTGTCCCAGATATGACTAAGAGGATCTTGTTTTTTTTATATGATTTTTTTCAGCTTTTTTTTGTACTTTTTATTAAACCTCAGTAACAAATTGAATGTTTTGTTCACAAAGTGCTGGATTTCACCCTTCGTACTATTTGTCTAATCCGAGGTTTAGAGATTTATTTCACACAAGTCACAGGGTAAAAATGAGGAGCAATAAGGGAACAATACATGGGATTAGTAAGAAAAATGGATGGTCAACAAGAGCCTCACACTTGGCTTATTATATCACTAGATAATGGATACTTCTAGTATTAACTTAGAGTTTTCCTGTCTTGGAAGCATATGTGGCGCCCTGTGCCAGGTAAAGCCACAGAACCAACTAGTACACTAAGGGATTTCAACATCTGGCACTCACAATATATCAACACCTTCCACTCCAGGCCTGTAGGGGGAGCTCCACTGGTTGCCGTTAAGCCAGATTCCCTATAAATACAGGTGCTGGGGGCGGAGTTAGCCATAATGTGCAGTCACTAGGAGAACTGTGAAGTCAGCTCAGAGCCTAGTGAGCTAAAACTGGTTACCGGAGCCGTGCTAGGCCCGAGATCAGTGCACCGCCAGAGCCAGTGTGAAGGTCCAGAGAGCGAGGGCCGAAGGCAGAGGCGAGGAACACTACAACGGGGGCAGAGGAGCCATCCCAGCTCACCCCACCAGAACACTGGTCTCTGGAGTCCGAGTCTGCAAGGGAGAGAGATTAGCCCAGCAGAGAATCCAGTACACCACGGAGGCTTAGCTTCACAGACACCCGCAGCACCCACATTTGAGAGCCAGGAGCCGCAGTGAGGTAGCGGTAGCCAAGCGAGAGCCCTCAGTGCAGCAACACGGGTGAGAGAGGGAAGAGAGGCAGGCCTGGTTTCACTCGCGTCAGACTTCAGGATAAGGGAACAGGACAAGGAGGCCTATAGCCCACTCGGTGTGAAAATCCAAAAGTGCACCCTTCAACCCTGGAAGTGTACCTGCAAACCACCAGTAAAAGGAACAGAAACAGACTTTCTTGTGTGTGTGTCCATCCTTCCATCCTGTCCCACACTGCAATGACTGCGCTACCCTATTCCACCATCATACCCTTACAGCCCCGGGAATCCCGCTCCACCTGTAGGGAGCTACAACATCTTGCTGCCGCCCATCACCCCGGAGGCCCCAGCAGCACCAGTGCCATCACGGGATCTACAGGTGGCGTCACGACAATCACCTATAAACTTTTATCCCTGTAAACACCCTCTTTTTGTTGTCACTGCAAGGGCTCAGGCTCGGGCACCGGCCACCTGTGACATCCACCGTACTCAAACGCTGAGACCGGAGTACCCAAACATCTCAATGTCACTCTAGCGTCAGACACAATCCCACTTGTCTAATATTCCAGTCTATTAACAAGCTGGCTCCAATGGGATCATATTGCAACTCACTAAGCCACAAGTTCAATACTAGAGGACATCTTTCTCCCACTAAGTATCAGATATCTGGACAGGGAGCAACAGCCCACTTCATGCAGATCTACTGGAGTCGTCCGGTTTTTGGTCTTCAATTTTTGGGTTACTTCTGGAGTCGATGTTCAGTATTCGGTCTTCGGGTACCTTCTAGAGTTGATGTTTAGTATTTGGTCTTCAGGTTCCTTCTGGATTTGTTGTTCCTTATTTGGTCTTGAGGTTCCTTCTGGAGTCGATGTTCAGTATTCGGTCTTCGGGTACCTTCTAGAGTTGATGTTTAGTATTTGGTCTTCAGGTTCCTTCTGGATTTGTTGTTCCTTATTTGGTCTTGAGGTTCCTTCTGGAGTCGATGTTCAGTATTCGGTCTTCGGGTACCTTCTAGAGTTGATGTTTAGTATTTGGTCTTCAGGTTCCTTCTGGATTTGTTGTTCCTTATTTGGTCTTGAGGTTCCTTCTGGAGTTGATGTACAGTAATCGGTCTTCGGGTTCATTCTGGAGTTGATGTTCAGTATTTAGTTTATTCACTATTCGGTTTTCAAATTTCTTCTGGAGTCAATGTTCCTTATTTGGTCTTCATGTTCCTTCTGGAGTCAATGTCTGACAGTGTATGGAGCAGCCAACTTTAAAGTCACCCGCAGTGACAGGGCGTAAACATCCTACTATGCCAACATCACTATGGGCAATATGCTTCGGGGAATGTAAATCTTTAATACCTTAAGGTACCTTCACATGCCGCAATCTCGCCTGGCGATATGAGGCGATCTAACGTGCGCGCTCACGTTTTTCGTGGTCGCCTCAGATCGCCGATGGCGGCATCACACGCTGCAATTTCGCCCTGAAGCTAAGGCGATGTGTCGCTCCGGAAATTGCCTCACCTACAGCGGAACCAATCTTGCGTAATTCCATCGCCGCTTCACAAGCCGAAAGCTCAAAAGCAATGTGGGCGTACATGTTCCGCGTGGTTAGGACATAGGCGTGCCGCAGTGATTTACACCACGCCCCATACATGCTCATTGGACAACAGCGTTACGATTCATCGGCCTGAACAGGAAGGCTCTCTAATACATGACGCCATTGCCATTGTGTGGTGCTGAACGGACAGCTCATCAAATAAGGCGCGGTGTCAACTGACAGCCAATGGGAACACAGTAGCCCCCACCAATCATCTCAGACGGGGCGCGGTGTCCAGCACGCTGAGGCACGCCTACGGGAAATCATAGATAACGCAGATTCCATCACTATCGCCCTGTCACACGCCACAACACGGAAATATCGCCTTAACGATTGCGGATGATTACTGAGCACTGTTCAGGAATCAGACGACGGGCGAGAGGCGATTTATTACCCAATCACACGCCGCAACTGTGAGGCAATTTCACGGCGATTGCTCCGGGGCGACATATCGCCTTTATGATCTCCAGGCGAGATTGCGGTGTGTGACGGTACCTTAAAAGATCAAAAGGGAATAACAAATAACCCTTCGTATGGGATTATTACATTTAAGAGAATAAAAAATGGTTAAAAAAAAGTGACGTATTTTTCTAGAATCAGCTCTGGAAACTAAAACGTTTCCGGCAAACTTCTACATAATTCAGACCTGCAAATAATTCATACCTTCAGATCAGAGCTCCTGGCGGGCAACCGCTGAAGAATAACCTGTCAGTGACCTGCGGACCATGGCACGGAGTACCTATCGAGACAGACCGCTGTTCCTTGCTTGTAATTTGACATATTAATGGTGTGTACTGGTTTATGGCGGCCTTAAATTGCTTGTGCTCGTAAATTGGATTGGGTATTGTGTCACAAATATTCAGAACTCTCAATTCCATTGAGTAAAACTTCTTTATTAGCCTTTATGCATGTAAAACCATGATTTTCTCATGCGTTTCCAGCTGGAAGTTGCTCAGATTAATTTGTTCACGAGAAATGAAAACTCCGGCACCTGGAGAACAAGGGCGAGCCGGCTCTCTCCGATATGTATTCATGCAATGTTAAATTACAGTTTTGGGTAATAATAGAGGAGGTTGTTGAGCCATTCAAAGCGTAAGATGGAAATGACAGTACCATGAATGGAAAATAAAAAAAGGAAATATGCACAGGACTGTAATTTTGGAGTAGTTATACATTTTTATTTAACCTTTTTATCAAATTTTTGATCGAGCATATGTGAATGCAATGAATTTGGAGTCAGTAACTGGGGAAAGGGTGAGATAAATGATTGAAACTCAGCGTCTCTATTTGGGGTTCTGATCTGGCACAAATCCTAAGGCCGGCTTCACACCACGTTTTTTCCCTGTCAATATACCCCGTAGTAGCGGCGTGTGAAGACGGTAGTAGCCACCCGGCAGTAGCGGCACCTGTTTCCGAGCACTGCCCTGAAACAGGTGGCTACACAGCCGATTGTAGCGACCTGTATCGGCGTGTAAAGAAGCAACAGAAGGGATGTCTGGACACCAGCCTATGTACCTGGTATGTAGCTGGGGTGTGACACAGGCTCCGGGTTACCGCGCCCCATTAGCGATCATTGGAGGAAGCTCCTGCGTTACGATTGGTTGTCGCTGCATAGGGCGGCATATTTAAGGAGCTGACCAGTCACACTACACAATTGCTATAGTGTCATGTATTAGTCAGCCTCCTGCGATGCCTGCCCAATCATGATGTTCGTGCTTTGTCCTATCAGCGTACGGACGTCTCGTAATCCACAATTGTGGCACGCCTATGTGCTGTCCCTGCTGCACCAGGTCCGCCCATATTAGCTTGTTGTAGCGGTGTGTAAATGAGGTAAGATGAGCTACAGATGGCTACTTGAGACACCCGGCGGTGTATCTAGAGATAGATGTAACCTATTGTAGCGCACCTTGTTGCGGCGTGTAAAGGTGGTGCGATTACCGTTTGCAACCGTTTGTGCGTGCTCGTGCACGTGAAGTAGCTGGTTGTATCCACCCGCCAGTAGCGGCGTGTAAAGGTACCCTATGAATGTTGTAAGTTTGGTTCTGAAACCATATCTACACTGTAGGCTTAAGCTTTCTTCTAGTACTGTATCTATGTAATTAGCTTGGATCTGTTAACGTATGAATGTAGTATGTTTGGTTCTGAAACCATATCTACACTGTAAGCTTAGGCTTTCTTCTGGTACTGTATCTATGTAATAAGGTTGGTTCTCTTTCTGTATGAATGAGGTAAGCTAGGTTCTGGTCTCGTATATATAATATGTACAAATCTATATGTGGTAATATATAGCAAGCTTGTTTCTGTGACTTTCCCTATGCAGTAATATCAGTTATATTATTGTATTGTTTTGCTCCGGTTCTGTGTCCATGCAGTAACCTTGGTTCTGATACCGAACTGATGCTTGAACTGCGTTATGTTATGGTACTGTATCTATATAATAAGGGTGATTCTGGTAGCTTTATGCTTTGTATTATTGCTGTTTTTATACAGTAAAATTGAGAGCTGCAAGAATTGAACAACACAGTCAAAGCAAAGCAAAAAAACAAGAACAAAAAAAACCCCTTCAATTCATGTATCAAAAAAGGAGGTGTAAGCAGCACTCCGAGGAATTCAAGTTTATTCATCCAGGGGTATAGCTGTGAATAATCACAAAATATTTTTGGATTTCTAGTCTCAATTTTTTTTAATATGATAAGTTTGGTTGTGTTATGGCATCTCTACAATATGCTTAGGTCTGATACGGTCTTTATGCAGAAAGATAGCTTGCTTTGGTTACTAAAGCAAAGAAATAAAACCATGAATGTCCATAAGCTTAGTTTTGTGTAATAATGGGAGATGACACAGAAAAAAGTATTGAACACGTTATTGAAAAATATTTAATCCTTGGTCCTTCGGCCTGTGTTGATGATGAAGCTCCAAATGCCTCCAGTATAGAGACACTTCGCAAGAGTCTAGGACTGTGTGATATATTGGCGAATGATGCATGCAGAGCCCAGTAAGGAGCCTTTTGCAGCTGAGAGATTGTTATTTTGTCAACGCCAATTGTTTTTAAGTGCTGGCCAAGGTTTTTAGGCCAGTGTGCCGCTCACCACTGGGACCACCTTCACTGAGCACCCAGTGTGCCAATCACCACTGGGACCACCTTCACTGAGCACCCAGTGTGCCGATCACCACTGGGACCTTCACTGAGCACCCAGTGTGCCAATCACCACTGGGACCACCTTCACTGAGCACCCAGTGTGCCGCTCACCACTGGGACCACCTTCACTGAGCACCCAGTGTGCCAATCACCACTGGGACCACCTTCACTGAGCACCCAGTGTGCCGATCACCACTGGGACCTTCACTGAGCACCCAGTGTGCCAATCACCACTGGGACCACCTTCACTGAGCACCCAGTGTGCCGCTCACCACTGGGACCACCTTCACTGAGCACCCAGTGTGCCAATCACCACTGGGACCACCTTCACTGAGCACCCAGTGTGCCGATCACCACTGGGACCTTCACTGAGCACCCAGTGTGCCAATCACCACTGGGACCACCTTCACTGAGCACCCAGTGTGCCGATCACCACTGGGACCACCTTCACTGAGCACCCAGTGTGCTGATCACCACTGGGACCACCTTCACTGAGCACTCAGTGAGCCGATCACCACTGGGACCACCTTCACTGAGCACCCAGTGTGCCGCTCACCACTGGGACCACCTTCACTGAGCACCCAGTGTGCCAATCACCACTGGGACCACCTTCACTGAGCACCCAGTGTGCCGATCACCACTGGGACCTTCACTGAGCACCCAGTGTGCCAATCACCACTGGGACCACCTTCACTGAGCACCCAGTGTGCCGATCACCACTGGGACCACCTTCACTGAGCACCCAGTGTGCTGATCACCACTGGGACCACCTTCACTGAGCACTCAGTGAGCCGATTACCACTGGGACCACCTTCACTGAGCACCCAGTGTGCCGATCACCACTGAGACCACATTCACTGACCACCCAGTGAGCCGATTACCACTGGGATCACCTTCATTGAGCACCCAGTGTGCTGATCACCACTGAGACCACCTTCACTGAGCACCCAGTGTGCCAATCACCACTGGGACCATCTTCACTGAGCACCCAGTGTGCCGATCACCACTGGGACCATCTTCACTGAGCACCCAGTGTGCCGATCACCACTGGGACTACCTTCACTGAGCACCCAGTGTGCTGATCACCACTGGGACCACCTTCACTGAGCAACCGGTGTGCCGCTCACCACTGGGACCACCTTCACTGAGCACCCAGTGTGCCAATCACCACTGGGACCACCTTCACTGAGCACCCAGTGTGCCGATCACCACTGGGACCACCTTCACTGAGTACCCCGTGTGCCAATCACCACTGGGACCACCTTCACTGAGCACCCAGTGTGCCAATCACCACTGGGACCACCTTCACTGAGCACCCAGTGTGCTGATCACCACTGGGACCACCTTCACTGAGCACCCAGTGAGCCGATTACCACTGGGATCACCTTCACTGAGCACCCAGTGTGCTGATCACCTCTGAGACCACCTTCACTGAGCACCCAGTGAGCCGATTACCACTGGGATCACCTTCACTGAGCACCCAGTGTGCCGATCACCACTGAGACCACATTCACTGACCATCCAGTGAGCCGATTACCACTGGGATCACCTTCACTGAGCACCCAGTGTGCCGATCACCACTGGGACCATCTTCACTGAGCACCCAGTGTGCCGATCACCACTGAGACCACCTTCACTGAGCACCCAGTGTGCTGATCACCACTGAGACCACCTTCACTGAGCACCCAGTGTGCCGATCACCACTGAGACCACCTTCACTGAGCACCCAGTGTGCCGATCACCACTGGGATCACCTTCACTGAGCACCCAGTGTGCTGATCACCACTGAGACCACGTTCACTGAGCACCCAGTGTGCCAATCACCACTGAGACCACCTTCACTGAGCACCCAGTGTGCTGATCACCACTGAGACCACCTTCACTGAGCACCCAGTGTGCCAATCACCACTGAGACCACCTTCACTGAGCACCCAGTGTGCCAATCACCACTGGGACCTTCACTGATCACCCAGTGTGCCAATCACCACTGGGACCTTCACTGATCACCCAGTGTGCTGATCACCACTGAGACCACCTTCACTGAGCACCCAGTGTGCCGATCACCACTGAGACCACCTTCACTGAGCACCCAGTGTGCCGATCACCACTGGGATCACCTTCACTGAGCACCCAGTGTGCTGATCACCACTGAGACCACGTTCACTGAGCACCCAGTGTGCCAATCACCACTGAGACCACCTTCACTGAGCACCCAGTGTGCCAATGACCACTGGGACCTTCACTGATCACCCAGTGTGCCAATGACCACTGGGACCTTCACTGATCACCCAGTGTGCTGATCACCACTGGGATCACCTTCACTGAGCACCCAGTGTGCCGATCACCACTGGGACCACCTTCACTGAGCACCCAGTGTGCCGCTCACCACTGGGACCACCTTCACTGAGCACCCAGTGTGCCGATCACCACTGAGACCACCTTCACTGAGCACCCAGTGTGCCAATCACCACTGAGACCACCTTCACTGAGCACCCAGTGTGCTGATCACCACTGAGACCACCTTCACTGAGCACCCAGTGTGCCAATCACCACTGAGACCACCTTCACTGAGCACCCAGTGTGCCAATCACCACTGGGACCTTCACTGATCACCCAGTGTGCCAATCACTACTGGGACCTTCACTGATCACCCAGTGTGCTGATCACCACTGAGACCACCTTCACTGAGCACCCAGTGTGCGGATCACCACTGAGACCACCTTCACTGAGCACCCAGTGTGCCGATCACCACTGGGATCACCTTCACTGAGCACCCAGTGTGCTGATCACCACTGAGACCACGTTCACTGAGCACCCAGTGTGCCAATCACCACTGAGACCACCTTCACTGAGCACCCAGTGTGCTGATCACCACTGAGACCACCTTCACTGAGCACCCAGTGTGCCAATCACCACTGGGACCTTCACTGATCACCCAGTGTGCCAATCACCACTGGGACCTTCACTGATCACCCAGTGTGCTGATCACCACTGGGATCACCTTCACTGAGCACCCAGTGTGCCGATCACCACTGGGACCACCTTCACTGAGCACCCAGTGTGCCGCTCACCACTGAGACCACCTTCACTGAGCACCCAGTGTGCTGATCACCACTGAGACCACCTTCACTGAGCACCCAGTGTGCCAATCACCACTGGGACCTTCACTGATCACCCAGTGTGCCAATCACCACTGGGACCTTCACTGATCACCCAGTGTGCTGATCACCACTGGGATCACCTTCACTGAGCACCCAGTGTGCCGATCACCACTGGGACCACCTTCACTGAGCACCCAGTGTGCCGCATCACCAACTGAGACCACCTTCACTGAGCACCCAGTGTGCCGATCACCACTTGGACCTTCACTGAGCACCCAGTGTGCCGATCACCACTGGGACCACCTTCACTGAGCACCCAGAGTGCATATCACCACTGGGACCATCTTCACTGAGCACCCAGTGTGCCGATCACCACTGGGACCACCTTCACTGAGCACGCAGGAATCTAGGAAATGTCCATGCAGAGCTTTCTTTTGTCAGTTTTCTCTTCTGCTCTGTACTGTGTTTTTATGGTATTCCTTTTTAGTCTATTGTACTTTAATCAGTTTTCTGTTGTTAACTTCCATCAAGACTTGTTCTCTACTATCATTCACATAATCTGACCAATGCAGGTTTCTCTTCTTCTACTGTTTGTTTCACTTGCAAAAGCCGTCAGCCTCCTGATTTTCTAGGCAGGTAAAGTCAGGTAAAGCTATTATTATTATTATTATTTAACGGCCTTCAGCTCAATCTTGACCCATGAACACTTGATGGATAAATGCTCTGTAGGAAGATCAATCTTGTGCAGGCTAGATACATCACCAGGGTCTTCTTCAAGCCTAAATAGATCCACCAGGGTCTTCTCCAAGCCTAAATAGATCGAACAGGGTCTTCTCCATACCTGGTTAGGTCCACCAGGGTTTTCTCCATGCCTAGTTAGGTCCACAAGGGTCTTCACCACTGTTATATTAATTGTATCAGGCCATCGGGTGGCTGGTCTTCCTCTTCACCTTGTTCCTTCTATTCTTCCTCCATGACGTTCTTCTGCAGTGATTACTCCTCGTATGATGTGTCGTAACTTGGTGATCCTTCCTTCTAGTGACATGTCTGGTTGATTTGTTCCAGTATTGATGTTTGTTCTTCTTGCCATCCATGGTATTGATATCATCCTTCTCCAGCTCCACATTATGAAGGTGTTGATTCTTCTTCTCTCTTGTTCCTTTATCGTCCAGGTGTCTCTTCCATATGTTACTACAGAATAGACCAGACTATGTAGGAGCCGTGTCTTCATCACCAGTGAAATATTCCAAGATTTTAAGACCTTACCATCATCTTATAACATGAGGATATCTCTTTCAATTCTGAAAAGCTTACTACCCAGCAATGACTTTCCCGATTATAGGGGTGTATGTCTTGTTATTTGTGTACGCAGTAAACAACCTAAAAAGTCCAGATCCACTGAAACATTGTTTTCTTCAGTTGGCGGAGTCCACCTGGGACCAAATATCAAGGACTATGAAATGCAATGTGATAGCTCCTGACAAAGCCGCTACTCCCACCCAAGCCTCTCAGCAGCGATGTCCTCCATTAATTAGACATTTATCGTCTACATGGCGCATCCTATGTGTTCGATCTCCCTTTGTTCTCAGACCTCCGAGCTGCTAAATGATTCCCAGCAGATGAACATTATTGATTAATTGAGATTACAATGAACCATCCAACAGGCGGCTTCAGCTAAAAGTCATTTTATTTAAATTGCCGGGAATAATTAAAGCCATAAAAGGACAGAAATACATGACCCAAATCATAAAAAGCAATTTCATAGAAAGTAATAACCTTTACGTTTGCAGATTTGTATTAAACGGTCTAGCGAGCAATAATCAGCTGCCATATAGAACTGGCCGCTATTTTGTAGGGTTCATATGTTTAAAATAATCGATTTTGGAAGACAAGACTACCCCAACTAATATCTGATTACTGCTGGACCCCCCCTAGAGATAGGCTGTGATTTACATCCTAACTTCACACCAGAAAAAGGAAACATTACACTCCTCAATCAATAAACTTCCAGTTTAAAGCCTCAAGGGGCTCAACCCTATAGAATGAGGGATGCTCTTTGCACCACTTTCCGATCTGAGGAATAGATGGAGGTTCAGGATCATAGAACCCTTATATAAACTGAAGGGTTCATTAAGAGAAAAACACTACATAAATTAAAAAAAAATCAATAAAAAACTTCCAAAAAATCTGATATCCCTTGCAAATAGCAGCACACAGTAGGCCCAGTGCAGTTGCATAATACCGATGCAGCAATCACTCTCAACCTGCCATGACATAGGGGAGGTGATTGGTGGTATTTTACATGCACACTGATAAGGTTTCCATAGGGCGTCAGTCACACAGGTACATGTGATGCAAAGTGTCTATTGATCACACCCATAATAGACCAGGGGGGCTACCCAGCACTGTGTATATTCACCATACAGGAGTGACACCCCAAGGGGCTGCACTGCATCCTGCATAAAGATGAAAAAGTGCAAAAAAACTGAATGATAATGTAAAGTATTGGTGGATATTTTGGCCAAAACATGCAAGCTCGTAACCCACGTCAAGGGTCCTCACGCTTACGAGTCCCTAAACACTATATTCAGAAAGAAACATGAAGAGGTTTTTCCAAGGTAATGATCCAATCCATCGATAGTTTTCATACGTTTTCGATTTGGACCACCTTTTGTCTAGACCATATTGAATCTGCCTGGATATTTGCTCATCTTTTCTACTGAGTTTATTCCTTAAAAGGTTTTTTTGGTTCTACTGTATTTGTGTTTTAAAAAATAAACAACCACCAGGATTTAACTACCTGTATATCAGTGCAGCGGTGATTGACCTGTGCAACATGACATCACTATTTAGGTTTTTTTTATTTCTCCCCTGTGGGCTTGTCTTTCTACTGTAAGCCGTACCACCCCTGCATGAGTCTAAATGAGGAGGGGGCTCGGCTTACAGCAGAAAGACAAGCCCACAGGGGAGGAATTAAAAAAAAACAAATAGTGATGTCATGTTGCACAGGTCAATCACGTGCAGCACTGATTTACAGATGGTTACATCCTGGTGGTTGGTTCTCTTTAAGGTCTCAGAAACCCACATACATGACTGTGATTTCTCAACTACCATTCCCAGGTCCAATTCTGTTTCCGCCGCCGCCCCTGTTATTATCTGAAGTGCTGATGTCAATAACTAAGCTCAGAGGTTTGCAGATAGCCTGCAGCGCTATATAACTGACATCAGCATTGCAGACAGGAGCAGTTTCCGAACTCAATGCCGGTCCCAGGAGGCGGAGTTTTTTTAATCCTGGGGGAGGCAAGTATTTTCTTAAAACAGCTAACCCCCCTGAAGGGTCTGGAACTGATTGGATAACTCTAAAGTTTGTAGGAACACATAACCAATGGGTAGCAGCCAGCTGTCAATTTAATCATACATTTTCAGGAGAAATAACAGAAAATAGACACAATGTAGAGTTCTAAGGAAAAGATGCTCCGGAACTGATTATGTTAGAGATTTCCAGTCCTGGTTTGAAATACTACAATATTATAGTGTAGATCTTATAATGCCTCATCATTAATAGATGTATATTATTCTCCCGCCTCCCGGTATAAAATTCCATCCGCTGGTCTTGGTTTCTCTTATTGAGATAATGACTTTGAATTCAGTCATTATCCTTTATTATTTTAGCTTTTATTTGACGTGAACCTTTGCATCGCACTGTATTTTCCGTCATTAGCTGGGTCCATCAGTCATGTTTATTCATCGCGTGAGCAGAAGAAGCCGAGGGAGAAAATCAGCTTCAAATTAGCAATGTTTCTCGCAAATCGTTAGAAGACAAACCATATTGATCAGTCCAGAAGGGAAATCCTTGGGAAGAAGAACGTCTAGAAGTAAGAAAGAAATCAGTGAGGAAGCTCAAAGGAGGAGACATTGGCTTTGGGGAATATATTTTTCATTATTATGGTTATTTATTTTAGGTATTGTATTGCATTGAATGTATACAGTTGTGGCCAAAAGTATTGACACCCCTGCAATTCTGTCAGATAATACTCAGTTTCTTCCTGAAAATGATTGCAATCACAAATTCTTTGGTATTATTATCTTCATTTAATTTGTCTTCAATGAAAAAACACAAAAAGATTTGTCCTAAAGCCAAATTGGATCTAATTCCACCAAACATAAAAAAGGGGATGGACAAAAGTATTAGCGCTGTTAGAAAAATCATGTGATGCTTCTCTAATTTGTGTAATTAACAGCACCTGTAACTTACCTGTGGCACCTAACAGGTGTTGGCAATAACTAAATCACACTTGCAGCCAGTTGACATGGATTAAAGTTGACTCAACCTGTGTCCTTGTGTGTACCTCATTGAGCATGGAGAAAACAACGCGGCAAGCCCCATACAATGTCTATGGGGCTTGCGGTAGGTGCGGCAAATGCAGTATCGGCACTTGCGGCCGCGAAAAAACCGTGGCATACCACGTTGTTTTCGCGGCCGCACCTGCCGCACACTTACCACAAGCCCCATAGACATTGTATGCGGCTGTTATGCAGTAATCGCGGCAGTTGCGATTTCTTCACCGCAACTGCCGCGATCAGCGTGAAACGCTGATGTGAAAGGGGCCTTATGTGTACTCGGGAGTAGCGAGTAGTCCTAACACTTTCGCAGTGTATCTATAGATACGCGCGAAAGTAGCCTAAAAGTGATTAAAAGCTGTTAAAATAATAAAATTACATACTCACCTGTCCGACGCCTGTACCAAGACCGGCAAAGAAGACATCCGATCACCGGACAAGGACGTGTGACTACCAGCCAATCAGATGGCGACACGTCACAACCACGTGATCGCTAGCGGCCACCCGATTGGCCAGATTGCAAGGTCCTGACAGTACACCTAGGACCTTGTAATCTGGCCAATCAGGTGGCCGCTAGCGATCACGTGGTTGTGACGTGTCGCCATCTGATTGGCCAGATCGCTACCGGCCATCTGTTTGGTTAATAGTCACACGTCCTTGTCCGGTGATAGGATGTCTTCTTTGCCGGTCTTGGTACAGGCGTCGGACAGGTGAGTATGTAATTTTATTATTTTTATCAACTTGTAATCACTTTTAGGCTACTTTCCCAGTGTATCTATAGATACACTGCGAAAGTATTCGTACTCACTATACTCGCAACTAGTCCCGAGTACCGGGACCTACTCGTTGCGAGTATAGCGAGTACGAATATTACGGTACTCGCTCATCCCTAAGCATGACATCACTTTGTTTTTTTCATTCCTCCCCTGTGGGCTTGTCTTTCTGCAGTAAGCCAGCCCCCCTGCTCCCCTGGATGAGGGGTAGGGGGTTTGGCTTACAGCAGAAAGACAAGCCCACAGGGGGTAATAAAACATCCCAAATAGTGATGTCATGCTGCACACGTCAATCACCTGCAGCACTCATTTACAGGTGGTTAAATGCATGTGGTTGGTTCCCTTTTAGGTCTCAGAAATCCACATGCATGACTGTGATTCCTCAGGTACTCCTACAGCACCTCACTATTTTACAGTCTTCTCTGGGAGTTAGACATTTCCTTAGGCTAGGTTCACATCCCGTTCTCCTCTGCGTTCAGTGTCCGTCTGGATGGATGCACTTTTCAGCATCATTTCTGCACAGTAATGTTCACTTGCATTAACGTTGCCCTAGCAATGCATTGATGAACGCACGGTGAACGCATCCAAAAAGCACAAACTTTCAAATGCAAGCAATTTTGTGCTTGTGTTTGGATGCGTTCACCGTGCGTTCATCAATGCATTGCTATGGCAACGTTAATGCAAGTGAACATTACTGTGCAGAAATGATGCTGACGAGCGCATCCATCCAGGGGACACCGAATGCAGAGGGAAACGGGATGTGAACCTGGCCTTATGATCATCTGCTATTACAAACATGTCTTGCCAAAATTTTGATGCATTTTGGCACATATTGTCACATCTAGTTTTAAGGTACCGTTACACGGTAAGATATTGTAAACGATATCGCTCAAACTTCACGGGTTTGGAGGCGTTGAAACAACATCGTTAGGACGTCGTTGTGTGTAACACCACAATATGACTACGATAAATCGTTGATCACAGATTTGAGAACATGTTCTCGTGTGACAGCTCACCAATGATGTCCAAATGATGTCCTAACCACCGTGCGCCCACGAGATTGTTATTGAAATTGTTTCAACATTGAAGCGTGTAACGGTACCTTTAGACCAGAGGTCTCAAACTCGGCTGGGTTAGTGTCCGCCATCCTGGCCCCCATAGTGTAGTAATGTCCCCCATGCTGGTCACCTTTTGTAGTAATGTCCCTCATGCTGGTCCCCTTTTGTAGTGATGTCCCCATCCTGGCCCCCATAGTGTTATAATGTCCCCCATGCTGATCACCTTTTGTAGTAATGTCCCTCATGCTGGTCACCTTTTGTAGTAATGTCCCATCCTGGCTCCCATAGTGTTATAATGTTCCCCATGCTGGTCACCTTTTGTAGTGATGTCCCCCATGCTGGTCCCCTTGTGTAGTGATGTCTCCATCCTGGCCCCCATAGTCTAGTAATGTTCCCCATGCTGGTCCCCTTGTGTAGTGATGTCTCCATCCTGGCCCCCATAGTCTAGTAATGTTCCCCATGCTGGCCCCCATAGTGTAGTGATGTCTCCATCCTGGCCCCCATAGTCTAGTAATGTTCCCCATGCTGATCCCTTTTGTAGTGATGTCCTCATCCTGGACCCCATAGTCTGGTAATGTGCCCCATGCTGGTCACCTTTTGTAGTGATGCCCGACATGCTGATCACCTTTTGTAGTGATGTCCCCATCCTGGTCTACCTTCTTTTTACACACACACATTAACTCACACACACATTCACTCACGTACTCACACATTCACATATTCACTCACACACATTCACTCACACACTCACTTTGGCTGGAAACACACTATCCTACTTACATGTGAGTCTCTTGGACGAGACTCAGATCAGTCACCCTGAATGACCTCTCCCTCTCTGGATGGGAGTGTCAGCTGCTTGCGTTTTTGTGCAGCATCACATTCCAGTCCAGAGACGGAGAGACTGTTCAGGGTCACTGATCCAAGTCTCTTCCGAGAGACTCGCATGTAAGTAGGATAGTGTGTTTCCAGCCTTACACTCACTCACACATTCACATTCAATCACACATTCACTCACACACATTCACACACATTCACACACACACATTCACACAAATTCACTCACTCACTCACATTTACTGACACACATATTCACTCACACATTCATTCACATATTCACTCACACACATTCACTCACACACATTCACTCACATACACTCACATTCACACTCGCATTCACTCACACATTCACTCACACTCACTCATTCACACTCACATTCACACTCACTCATGCACTCACACATTCACTCACACATTCACTCACACACTCACTTACACTCACTTTCACTCACACACATTCACTCACACACACATTCACTCACACTCACACATTCACACACTCACTTTGGCTGGAAACAAACATTCACACTCACATTCACACACTTACTCACACACTCACTCACATATTCACTCACATTCACTCACACATTCACACACATTCACTCACACACATTCACTTACACTCACACATTCATACTCACATTCACACACTCACACATACTTTCACTCACACACATTCACTTACACACATTCATTCACCCATTCACACACATACACTCACATTCACTCACACACTCAAACATTCACTCACACTCACATACTCACATTCACTCAGACACCATTCACTCACTTACACTCACTCACACATTCGCATTCACACATTCACTCACACAGTCACTCACACACATTTACTCATCCACACATTCACTCACATATACATGAGGCGCCCCCAGGCCGTGGGGTACTTGGGGTCGGGCCGGTGTTGTCTCTCTGGGATCACGGTAGTCGTGACCCGGTCCTGTAACCTCAGTCCAAAAAGGAAGGGGTTATCTACAGGGGATTTTGTCGTGACAGCACCCATGGTACCTGGTCAGTGGAGACCACCACTGCCGTAATCCTACTGGGAACAGTGACTTAGAGCAGCATGGATGGTAAGCCCTCCTCGGGTAGGGCTGAGGGTCCCCAGGACCGGTGTAGTGGAGATGGAGGGGCATGGCGAGGAATTGTACTTTGTACGCTGCATTTACTTTGCTGCTATAGCTTCTCCAGCCAGTGTGTGGACACAGCAGTCTGTGGCTCCTCAGGCGGGACTCTGTTGCGACGCTGGAAGGAAGCAGTCTGAGGCAATAGTGAGCTTACCAGGTACTTTACTCAAAGTTCTTTAGCAGCAGTTACAAGTTACAGTTCACAGTTCTTTCAGTTACAGTTCAGTTAACACTGCTTCGTGTAACTAGGTTATGCAGGTCAGGCCGCTTCCCTCAAGTCCTTTCAGGCCCTTTCCTTTCTATGTCTCCTCACGGGTTTGGTCTGGCCTTCACGGGCTCTTGTGTGATGGATCTCTCTCTCTCAGGGTCACTAGCCCTAGTTTGATGCCTGTGTTCCTAGACCGTGGTGGTAGGTAGGCTGCAGGTCATGGAGTACCTGCCCCACGCCGGTGTGTCTCGTGATTAGGGTCTTAGAGTATCCCCGGTCACCTCTACAGAGCCGGCTCACTGGCTGTAGCGGCCTAACCCTCCAGTGTCCCAGGTATGGCTGTGGGATCACCAGGCTCCCTCTTTCTCACTGTGGGGTGTCGTTGCTTTTTGGCTTCTTTCCCCTTGCCTCCGGCTATGGAGCGAGCTTTCTCTCCTAGGAATATTGCCTCTAGGATTCTGCGTCCTCCAGGGAACCTCTCCTCATGGGAATAACTGCCTCTAAATTGGTGTTCCCAGGTTTTCCTATTGTTGGTCTCTCCACCCACTTGCTGCTCTATGCTCCACCCACACTACTCTTAACCCCTGCTACCCCTTGCCTAACGTAGAGTCCTAGGCGTAGGGTCAGTGTGTGTACCTGTGTAGGAGTTGTTCAGTCAACCATCTCTACCTTACCTGGCTGCAGTTCTCTCGTGGCCGCCCTGGTCGCAGGGGCGCCACATTCACTCACACACTCACACATTCACTCACATATAAGCTGTGGGCCTCTCATGGGCTGGTGGCTAGCATTGATGTTACTGAATGGCAGCGCTTTTCAGACAGTCCGATGGCCGGAAGTCAATAACACAGTGAGGACCGCGGCAGCCCCGTGCACTGGACCGCTGGAAAGGTTAAGTGGCCGACGGTGCCGCAGGCAGCACAATGAAGTCCCAGGGGCCACATTTGGCCCGCGGGACGCGTGTTTGAGACCCCAGCTTTAGACATATTTGCAGCTAATTATGTAGCATGCTGCGAGGTAGTCTCCAATCCCAATCCGTACCCCCTTTGGGTATCTGCTGAGACCTAGCGTGCAGTTAAGGCCCAGCCTGAATTGAGGTATCAATGCCTAGTGAAGAACCACTTGTGAATGCTGCAAGTGTACGTTGAATTGGCGTTTGGAATGTGTCACCATCAGTAAAGTATGTGATGTTCAGGACTGTTGTGGAATGCTTCTTGATGGTCTTGAACATAACACTGTATAGTGTGAACCAGACCATGAGAAACGGACACAGCCAGAAGTAATAAAACCCTAACCACCACCTCTGTTTGTAGCATACTTGAGCAAAGGCACATGTCCTCTCACCCACAATTACTACAACCCTGGTACTGTTACAATAATGCAGGCAGAACAGGTACGGTCAAACTCCAACATACAGGGCCACATAGGTCAATGTGTTACATTGTGAACCCTGGACCCAGACTGCTTACTGTGATCCTTTATGAGGGCTGCTCCTAGAGATGATACCATCCACTTGTGTTCTCAGCTGGGCAGATCTTTTTCCTTCTATAAGGTCCCCCTTACAGCTGGCTAACACAGGACTCACAATGCAATATCTCTTTCTATCAGGTATCACTCACTTGCCTGAATGAAAACTTTCTGTCGCCACTAAAGGATCCTTGCTGGACTTGCTGTCACAATGGTCTCTTGAACCTCTGAGACTTGCAACCAGTTTTGGACCCAAGTCTCATTTCCTTGATGAGACTCTTCACATTAACTGTATTTTCTTTTCCTTTGGTGCTGCAAGGGCTATTGTCAATTTTGCTGCTTGCAGCATTTATTTCATTCTCAGCTGGTGACTACACTGTTCACCTTTAAAAAGGCCCATGAACCCACCACAGGATGCCAGTTATATAGAATCCATATACCCTTACTTGCTAGAGTGGAAAAAGGTGGTGCTACAGCATGGCTCTTGCTACTTGTAGTTCATCCCTTTAAATACTACACACAAAGTGTGCTCTGCAGTGGCTCAGAGTGGTGGCATTGGTACCCGCCTGTCTGAGTGATGTCACCACCCGCCGCACCTGCAGCATTATGGCGCTGCTCTGCCCTCTTCCTCAGCTACGTGCGTAGATGTACGAGCAGAGCAGTCGGCCAATCACAGTCGGGCCCTGATTTACCAGTGGCTGCTGCACTGTGATTGGCCCATGGCTGCTATACTGTGATTGGCTGACGGCTCCGCCCGTACATCTACACATGTAGCTGAGGAAGAGAGCAGAGCGGTAATACTGCAGATGCGGGGGCGGTGAGCAAAGGGTGTGTGTGTGTGTGTGTTGCATAGTGATGATGATGGGGGATGTGGTATTGGGGTCTGCATAAAGATGGTGGGGGCTGCAAGAGGATGATGGGGGATGCAAGGGGATGATGTTGAGGGACACAGTATTGCGGGCTGCATGGGGGTGATGGGGGCTGTATGAAGATAATGGGGGCAGCAAGGGGATGATGGGGACTGCATGGGGATGATGGGGGCTGCATGAAGATGAAGGGGGCTGCAAGGGGATGATGGGGGCTGCATGGAGATGATGGGGGCTGTATGGGGATGATGAGGGTTGCAAAAGGATGATGGGGCTGCATGGGGATGATGGGGGATACAGTATTGGGGGCTTCATGAGGATAATGGGGGCTGCATGAGGATGATGAGGGCTGCATGAAGATGATGGGGGCTGCAAGACGATGATGGGGCAGCCTCCTAGACAGCAGTTTCGTATGTATATACAGCAATTTCTTAAGTGATATCTATACTGCTGTTTCCTATATGATGTATGTACAGTAGTCTCAGTGTCTCCTATGTAAGGTATATAGCATAATATAAGCAGTTTGGTGCTGTTTATGTAGTATATAATGTAGAGTGTGTCCATTGTGCATACAGGCCACAACAGTCTCTTGTGTATTCTTTATTGTGTACAGCCAGCAGCAGTCCCTATTGTGTATTCACTATTGTGCGCACATCCAGCAGCAGTCTCTATTGTGTATGCTCTATCGTGTACAGCCATCAGCAGTCCCTATTGTGTATTCTCTATTGTGTATATAGCCAGTAGCCATGTACATTGTGTGTACGGCCAGCAGCCCTCTCCAATGTCTATATGGCTCGCAGACATCACTATAGTGTATGCAGCCAGCAGCGGTCTCTATTGTGTATACAGCTATTGTGTATTCAGCCCAAAGCAGTCTCAAGTGTGTGTGTTTGTTTGTATATATACCATATAATATTGTACTGTATATTTTGGTTGGAGGTGGAGCCTGGGTGGAGGTTGGGTGGAGTTTCAGGGGGGCCCCAAAAATGTTGCCAGTTAGAGGCTCCCAAATTTCTAGTGGCAGCCCTGATCATAATGACAAATGACCTGACAGAGTCCCCTTAAAGGGAACTTGTCACCATGAAAATGCATTCTAATTTACAGGCACCATGGTATAGAGCAGGATGAGTTGAGCAGATTGAGGGATAGTTTTGTGAAAGAAGATTCAGTATAATCGGTGTTTTCATCATTTAAACTTCTGCTCTTTCTGGGACTTTGGGTCCAGTGGGCAGTACTATCAGTGACTGACAGCAATATCTGTAGACACACTTATATAAAGGCAGCTGTCAGTCACTGATAGGACCACCCCCTGGACCCAAAGTCCCAGGAAAACACCGATTATACTGAACCATCAGGACCCACTGGAAAAATATAACCCCATCATGTCTAAAGTTATGCTTTGCATAGGAGGATTGTGAATGATTCAGCTGGATAATATCACCAGAACGCTCTTGAGTAGATGTTCTTTAAGCATTAAATATGTTTTTCTTTTGTACTTTTTTTGCAGATAGTTTTTATATCTAATATTTTATCTACATTTCAGGCCGGATTTTTCCATCTTCCCCACGGAGATTATTTCATTGAACCTTTACATAATAAAGAAGCTGCAGGAAGGCAACCCAGGCATCTAATATACAAGCGAGAAGCGGCACACCGGCAGCGCAGAGACCTTCACTTTACCGGGAATCAGTCGTGTGGAGTAATTGGTAGGAATTTCATTTTCCTGTATATGTGTTAGGTTGCAGTGATGAAAGATTCAGGAGCCTTACCTGTGGCACGGGAGGATATTCCTGCTTTGTAGATGATTGATTTCTGCTTAAACCTGACTTCACACAGAGAAAACATGTAAAAATCGTGGGGTCATTTTGATTTCCAATTTTAACCTATCACTTCAATTTAGAGTTTTATATACCATTAGATTTCTCCTTTTTTGCCACTTTCTGCTCATATCTTTCCAGATAGCAATGTCAATTATATATATTTTTGTCATATTTGTACGAATTCTCTGCAAAACTTCCCTTTACGCATCGTACAATACAAAGCCTCCGTGACGCCACCCGTGGGTCGTGGTCAATGTGGCTACCGCTGCCATGGAATCTGCCGGGGATGGTGGTAGTGGCGGCAGCCAGGATGGTGAGCCCTCCACGGGTAGGGCTTGGTCCCCGGGTGGTTATACCCAGGGGCCAGAGAACTTGGTTCTGTGGTCCCAGGAGCGGCAATGCAAAGAAAGGGCTTAATAAAGTTTATGGGATCCTGTTCGTGGCGCCAGTTTGTCGCACCCCCAGGGGCCGGGCCACACCGCCATGGCACCCCAGAGACAGTACGGTCCAGCTCCAAGTACCCTGGTAATACTCTACTTATCTACATTTCATGTTCTATTACAGGCACAGGGGCCCCCAATTTACTCCAGTAACCTTATGTCACGTGTTGACTGCTCTGCTGTAGTTTAAATGGGAGTAAATTTCCATTGGCACATTTAGGATTAATGTCTGTAGCTGCTGCAATGTTTGCTATCCATATAGTTGTCCATGCCTATGGCCCTTAAATATTCCCATTAACAAACAGCTGTTGTCGCTGATAGAGTTCATTCTCTACCCTGACCTCGTGCTGTGAAGACGCTGAGTGGTGGTGCAGAAACTTTACTGAAGCTAACCTCTTTGGAATTCATGTTGTGAGAGTGGCTGTTTGTTCCCTGGGTGGAAGAGAGGGGGTTTAGCCAGGGCTGGCTAGGAGAAGGGCAATGGTGGCGGCCTGTACGTCTTCACCATTAGAGGTAATTTCAGGAACTAGGTCATCTAGGGAACCCCACTCTACAAGGTCAGACTAGCTTTTTTGGTTCCCCTACAACCATCTCTGCCATCTTGCAAATACTGTGCATTATTAACACCTTCTAGAGATGGAAGAATCGGTTTGAGGATAATTGCATTTTCTTAGAATTTTACAAAAAACATTTGGATTTTCCTATTTGCTTTGTGTGATGGAGGTGTCCATTTTGATTAATTATAGTGCTGTGAGAAAAAAATACTCAACACGTTACTCCTATGATTTTCACTCTCCAGTGGGGCTTCCAGCGGCAAATAGGCCTCTTACATCATGACGAATTACTTGCGAAGCTGACTAGGCCTCGGGCACTGCACTTCATAAGTCGGAGGTCTACTCTGTATTGGAAGAGGATGTGTAAGACCAGACGTTTTTTGCTAAAACTGAACATAAACAAAAGCATTCATCATCTGTCCCCCAACTCACTCTATCCATCAAAGTAAATGGCTGCTCACTCACCCCAGTCCCGCATACTCGGTGCCTCGGAGTGATACTTGACTCTGCCCTCTCTTTCAAGCCACATATCCAAGCCCTTACCACCTCCTGCCGACTCCAACTTAAAAATATTTCCCGGATCCGTACATTCCTTGACCAAGATACTGCAAAAACACTTGTACATGCCCTCTTCATCTCCCGCCTTGATTACTGTAATCTCCTGCTCTCTGGCCACCCCTCTAGCACCCTTGCACCTCTCCAATCTATCGTAAACTCTGCTGCCTAACTAATCCACCTGTCTCCCCGCTATTCTCCAGTCTCTCCTCTCTGCCGGGCCCCTCACTGGCTCCCCATTTCTCAGAGGCCCTGGTTCAAAACCCTAACTATGACATACAACGGTGTCCACAATCTGTCTCCTCCTTACATCTGTGACATGGTATCACCATGGAAACCTTCAAAAAGGAACCTGAAGACTCACCTCTTCTGTCAAGCCTACAACCTACAGTGAGCCCCACTCCACCAAACCACCACACGACCAGCTCTACCCTCTCCTATTGTATCCTCTCCTATCCCTTGTAGACTGTGAGCCATTGTGGGCAGGGTCATCTCTCCTTCTGTACCTTGGGTGTCTTATATTGTTCATGTATTTGTACTTGTCTATGTATGCCCTTTCCACATGTAAAGCGCCATGGAATAAATGGCGCTAGAATAATAAATAATAATAATAATAATAGGTGGACCCTTGCTGCCCTGCTCTCTTCTGATGAAGCCTCGCTGCCTTGTTTGTATCATGGATGGAGACGTCTTGCCCTTTTTCTCTTCATGGATGCTCAGAGGGCTGGAGGCTCAGTGCCCTGTTCTCTTCATGGGTGGAACCTCATTGCTGTTATCTTCATGATTGGAGCACTGCTGCCCTATCCTCTTCATTTGTGAATACTGATTGCCTTGTTTTCTTCATGGGTGAAGCATTGCTGCTCTGTTTTCTTCATGGATGTAGGCTCATTGCCTTGTTATCTTCAATCATGGATCCTAGCCGCCATATTCTCTTCATTGGTGGAGGCTCGTTACCCTGTTATCTTCATGGGTGGAGGCTCATTGCTTTGTTATCTTCAAAAGTGGACACTAGCTTCCCTATTGTCTTCATTGGTGGAGGCTCGTTACCCTGTTATCTTCACGGGTGGAGGCTCATTGCCTTGTTATCTTCAAGCATGGATCCTAGCTGCCCTATTGTCTTCATTGGTGGAGGCTCGTTACCCTGTTATCTTCATGGGTGGAGGCTCATTGCCTTGTTATGTTCAAGCATGAATCCTAGCTGCCCTATTCTCTTCATGGGTGGAGGTTCGTTACCCTGTTTTCTTCATGGTTGGAGCCTTGTTGACCTGTTATCTTCATGGGTGAAGCCTCATTGGCCTATAATTTTCATGGTTGAAGCCTCATTGCCCTTGTCTCTTCATGGGTGGAGCCACGCTACCTTGCTTTCTTATTGGGTCAATCCTGTGTTCACCATTTTCTTTATTTTCATCATGTGGGGTCTCATAATAGAAATGTGAATCATTTTCTGTTATCAAAAGAGTTAAAGGGGTTGTTAAGCTTGTCTTTAAAATAAAAAAATAATAATTATAAAGGGTTGCAGCTAGAATATAATAAAATATGAATAAGTTTCTATAATCCAGTGATGCAGCCCTATTGGTCACTGATGGTCCTGTTATGATAATGATGTCACTACCATCAGTCACATGATATCATACACTGGTGGTCACATGTCATCCATACAAATGTCTCTGCTGGGGTCAATGGTTTGCTGCTTTTACACTTGAATAATAAATATGACATTATTGCTGAAGGATTGGTAGGGACCACCATTTTTTATTAATTTTTTTTTATAAAGAATGATAGACAATCCCTTTAAGTTATCCAAATTGTGGATCACAAAAAAACTTTCAAATCCTGAAGAATTCGATTTTTTTTCCCAACATTCTGGGGAATTTATATTGCCTGCAACCAGTTTGCACATTTCTAGTAACAAGAAAAATACAATAACAGTTCATAGAAAATGTATGCACCTAATGGAGACTAAGTGCAGTATAACAATACAACACAGTCATGGACATTGGAAGGAATTACATCTTAGAAAGGGAAAATCTCCCCTGTAAGTACACAGAAGAGTAATGGAGCTGAAAGAAAGTCTCCGATCCCATTCAGTGGTGTAATTAGCTAAGAAACGCTTAAAATGAATGGCAACAATAGCTCCGTGCTGCAAATGATTGACTTCATGGATGTACTTTATATAAATGGAGACATTTTGTGGCTATAGGAAGAAAAATTACTTTAAGGGAGGGCTTAAAAGCATATTTGTACCCAAGGGGTAAAGGCCCGAACATCACACCAAGAAAAATATAATAATAATGATCTATATAGATTACATATTTCCATAGAGTGATTTAGAGGTTAGTGATAGTGTTCATGGTGTTATTCATAGTGGGCTTACAGAGGTTTAATGGATACAATAATATATTGCTCCTCAAGTGAATTATGGTGATTATTGCTTTAATGGTGCTTACTGCATTACAAATGGCAAGGTATATGTTGCAGAGGCGGGTTGTGTTATGTGATAACGGTTAATGTAAAGTGGTGGGTGTGTCTGGCTAACCTGAAACCTCCCATAGGTGTGTCTCATGTGGAACAGATGGGATATAGTCTGACTTCTGTTTGTTCACATGCACCTGGGCTAGCAAGCAGTCATCTTGCCAGAAGCACATGTGTACTTTTTCAAACCAAGTCATGGGTTAATATTCTTAATTAGGCCAGATGTATTGTTCTTTTGTGTGTTAACTCATGAGAAGTAAATCATTGTTTCTTATCAGACTGCGGGAAGCTCCCAATTTGTTAGGTTGTAAATAATAATAATCTTTATTTTTATAGCGCCAACATATTCCGTAGCACTTTACAATTCAGAGGGGACAAGTAGAGTCATAAGTAACAATTATAAAAAATACAAAATAGTAATTAAAGCAAAGATAAAAAAAAGTTGACCCTGCTTATAATAGCTTCCAATCTACAATGAGGTAGGGGGTTACACAAAGTACAGGGGCTTATTTACAAAGAAGGTCCAGCCAAGTTTTGAGAAATGGGGGGAGTTGGTAAAGGCTGCATGAGTGGCCACCAGCCAATCTGTATAGAGCGTTTGGTGGAGCTTGATGGAGAAATAGAGAATGGACTATATATAAAAGACTTCAATTAGGGGGTGTAATAGGCCGCCTTAAAAAGATGTGTTTTTAGGGAGCACCTGTATAAGTTGTGGATGGTCCGAATTTCTTGGGGTAGAAAATTGGTGCAGTTCGGGAGACGTCTTGGAGCCGGGAGTGGAAGTTTCGGATTAGTGTGGATTTTAGTCGATGGTTTCTTGTAGAATGGAGAGAGCGGGTGGGGTGATAGACAGAGATGAGGGAGGAGATGTAGGAGGTGCTGCACTGTGAAGAGCTTTGTGGGTGAGAACAAGCAGTTTGAATTGGATCCTATAATGTATGGGCAGCCAGTGCAATGGCTGGCACACAGCGGATCCTATAGTGTATGGGCAGCCAGTGCATTGACTGGCACACAGCGGAAGCATCTATGTAACGGTTAGCCGGATAGGTGACCCTGGCTGCTGCATTGAGGATGGACTGGAGAGGAGAAAGTCTAGTAAGAGGGAGGCCAATTAATAGAGAATTACAATAATCAAGGCAGGAGTGGATCAGGGCCACGGTGAGAGTTATTTTTGTTTCCATGGTGAGAAAGGGGCTGATTTTAGAGATGTTCTTCTGGTGCAAGCGGCAAGAGCGGGTGAGAGATTTTATATAGGAGGTGAAAGAGAGATTGGTGCAAACATAACACCTAGATAGCGAGCCTGCTGCCTAGGCGTTATCATGGTGCAGCACACTGAGAGAGAGATGTCAGATTTAGAGAGGTCAGTGGACGGTGGGATAAGAAGAAGTTCAGTTGTGGAAAGGTTGAGCCTCAGGTAGAGAGCGGACATGATATTGGAAACTGCGGTTAGACAGTCATTGGGTGAGGTCAGGGGATGAAGTGTATAGTTGTGTGTCATCAGCATAAAGATGGTACTGGAAGCCAAATCTGCTGATGGTCTGTCCAATCGGGGCTGTGTAGACAGAGAGAAGAGAAGAGGGCCAAGAACTGAGTCCTGAGGGACCCCAATAGTGAGAGGAAGAGGGGAGGAAGTGGAGCCAGCAAATGATACACTGAAAGAGCAATCAGAGAGATAGGAAGAAAAACAGGAGAGAGCCGTGTCCTTGATGCCTATGGAGTGCAGCATAGAGAGTAGGAGATGGTGGTCAACAGTGTCAAAGGCTGCAGAGAGACCTAGAAGAATAAGCAGAGAGTGGTCACCATTACGTTTTGCTGTCAGAAGGTCATTGGTCACTTTGGTGAGGGCAGTTTCTGTAGAATGTAGGGGGCGAAAATGGGTCTAGAAGAGAGTGAGTGGAGAGGTAACTAATAAGGTGGGAGTAGATCAGGCGCTCCAAGAGTTTAGAGAGAAGTTTGGAGACTGGTCTGTAGTTATTAGTGTGGGATGGGTCAAGAGAAGATTTCTTCAATAATGAGGTGACCAAAGCCAAAGGGTATTTGAAGGAGGAGGGGAAGAAGCCAGAAGAGAGGGAGAAATTGAAGATTTTGGTTAGGTGAGTGGTGACTACTGGAGAGAGAGACTGGAGTAGGTGTAAGTGAATGGGGTCAGCGGTGCTTGTGGTGAGACGAGAGGAAGAGAGGAGCCTGGAGACTTCTTCTTCTGTGACTGGGTCAAATGTGGAGAGTGAGCCAGTGGAGATGAGGGGGAAATGGGAGTAACAGCACTTGGAGGCTGGGAGCTGATTTCTTGGCAGATATTTTCTATTTTCTCTCTGAAGTAAGAAGCCAGGTCATCAGCACAGAGGTCAGTGATTGCAGCCTGCACTTTGGGATTGATGAGAGAGTGAAAGGTGTCAAAGAGTTTTTTTGATTGCTGGATAGTGAGGAGATCAGGGCAGTGAAGTAGGTCTGTTTAGCGAGATGAAGTGCGGAGTTATAGGTTCTTAACATAAATGTATAATTTACATCATTCAGTCAGATTAAACTGCCAATCAATTATGCAGTCAGATTGAACTGCCAACCAATAAGAGAACAGCCTTATTACACTATTCCTGTAAGAATACAATACACTCTGAGTTGAAGCTTCCGAAGGTTGCCGCTATTCCTTCTCAGTGGGTGCCCGCCAAAAGCAGGGAGCTGGTGGACTGGGTTAGTTGTCCCTAGAAGCTCCGACCACATGAACATTCTAACCCCTGGTGAGCCAGTGGAAGGGTGAAACTCTGTTGCATTTTACATTGTGTGTTTTTGCTGGGTTTGTATTATATGCCTTTGATTATTGGGGATCTCATAAAGTCTTACCTTTGTGTGGTTTCTTCCCCCTGTGTTGTCTGAGTAGTGTTCTGCCCATGGGAAAGGAATTTGGGCATTCGCTCGGAGGAACCCTGGTCCATATAGTCTTTCTAAAGGAAGCCAGGCCAGCGGGCAAGACTACCCACTGACCCCCGTGTTTACACAATATGTCTCGTATGTTTATGAGCAGAGGAGGCTCCTTAGAAGACACATGGCCAGTAAACAATGTGGAGAGCTGGGATGGCTCTGGCAAAATCTGTGAGGACTCACTGTAGGTGCTTGTAGTGGCCATTGTCCTTAAGTGCACCTGGTGAGGTATGTGTAATAAATGGCCAGCGTCCTGGAAGGTAGACAATAAGGAGACCACAGGTGTAGGAAGTAGCAGTCTTTCTGGATGACTGACAGGAGTCAAGAGAATGGAGCCAGCAATAGCTCCTGGAAGATTACCTCAGTCCAGAGGGATGTATTCAGGAAGTTACAGTCCTGCTGTAAGTTTGGAACTGACAGGTGTTGGTGATCCCATAGAGGCAGTTTCCTGGATGGTGGGCTGAGAGATCAGTAAGTGGAGGTTGTAATGCCTGGGACACTGTAACAGAAAATGTATATATCACCAGGTGGGCGTACCCACCATTAAAGCAGACGGTATGTCACAATGTTCTATTGATGTTCATGGACTGTACCATGTACTGAGGTTTATGAAGTGTAATAAACAGAATGGACTTTGTTTTACTGTAAAATCATGCCTTTCTGCCTCAATCCCACTACAATTTGAGAATCACTCATACTTTCAGTGAGCAAATTACTACAGGTGAAATTCATTGTTCATGGTGGCCAAGGGTAGTATTAAAGTGTGTGAGCCCATATAGATCAAAGTGTGTGAGCCCGTCATGATCAATGTGTATGAGCCAATAGACAAAAAAGTGTGTGAGCCCATCGAGATCAAAGGGTGTGAGCCCATCGTGATCAAACTGTATGAGCCCATTGTGATCAAAGTGTTTGAGCCCATTGTGATCAGTGTGTGAGTCCATAGTGATCAAATTGTGTGAGCTCTTAGAGATCAAAGTACTCCTCTCCCTCTGTGTTAACGGGTACATCTGAACTCTGAACCCAGAATACCCACTGCACCCAATCCTATGTACTCCTCTCCCTCTGTGTTAACGGGTATGTCTGACCTCTGAACCCAGAATACCCACTGCCCCTAGAATCCTATGTACTCCTCTCCCTCTGTGTTAACGGGTACACTGCTGTTTTTTCCGTGATTACAATTCCATGTATCATACTTCAAATTTACTTTTTGCATATTGATGTCTTTTTGCTTCTAACACCTAGCATTCTCCTTCCAATTGATTATCTCTTTGTGCAGCTTTGATGCTGATCAAATGTTCTCCTAACTGCATTCTGTTAATTACTCCCTGCTGTGAGCTGTCCTCCTGCTCCCTCCTCCCCTTTCTCACCTGGACTCATTTTTGGTCATTTGAATGGTATAAGTTGAATGTAGCAGGTTAGATATGACCTTGGTCAGATGTGACATTATTGAAGTGTGACATTTTAAAGTGTCACACCAGAAATATCCCAGAAATAACACAGAAGGAACCAGAAGGTACCAGCAATACCCGTCTAACTGTCTTGGTTACTTTACTTTTAATTCAAAATTTATTTTTTTTTCCTCATCATGTCCTTTACTTCAATGTTTGTCTTCAATACTTAAAATATCTGTGGTACGTGTAACTGCACAGTCCTCCACTCATCTCTGCTGTCCATGTGGTGCACTTTCCTTTCTGACATATATTGTGTTCCATTATGAATATACCTCTCCATTTCACTGCCCCCTAATGTTTTATGATCCCTTATGTTAGCTGGCTGTGAATCACCATGAGTCTATAGCCTGATTGGTGATGGGTTAATGAAGCCCAATTCCCTCTCCCAAGCTCCTCACCTGAATTCACTTTTTGGGAGCATATCTGGGGCCAATACTAGTCTGCTCCAAAGTGGCTGTTTAAAGTGGCAAAATATGAAATGGACAATCTGTAATAGACCGCAATTGACTGGGATAGACTGGAAGGTAATGACATAGAGGGACACTCAAACATTGTGTATAACTCTATTCACTACTAATCTTTACCATGTCTTTTATTTCATTGTTTGTCTTCTTATGTGCCTTCACCACCAACTTTCATCACCCTATCCCCCCTCCATCACCACTCATTCACATCAGCCCCTCTCTCCTGCCCTACTCTATGTACAGCTCCCATGCTATCTTCAGTTTACTGAAGATTCTCATTCCATCATATTCCAAAGTTTGTCATAATAAATCATAACCTAATTCCAAAAAACTATCTGCTCTTCCTCTTTTTACTGCTTCTCCTGTCAGGTAATATCTCTCCGAACCTTGGTCCGCCCTCTGGTAAATTCAATTCTTCTCCCACCACACATAGAAACCCCACTAACCTCATTACCATCACTTGCACACCTTCTTCTCCCTCTATTAATTGCGCTCTCTGGAATTCACGGTCTGTATGCAACAAACTTCGCTTCATTCATAACTACTTTCTCACTAACTCTATTAACCTGCTGGCCCTCACTGAAACCTGGATCCAGGATTCAGACACTACTTAGGGTGCTTTCACATTACGATTTTCGGATTTCCGATGCTGTCCGATCAAAATCGGACAGCATCGGATCCGAATTTGGACCCCATGCATCCCTATGGGCATCGGACCTAATCGGATGTGCACTAAATGCCATCCGATTTGGTCCGATCCGATTCTGTCCGATTTTATTATCGGTGCAAAAATCGGAGCTTGCTCCGATTTTTGCACCGAAAATAAAATCTGACAGATTCGGATCGGACCAAATCGGATGGCATTCAGTGCACATCCGATTAGGTCCGATCCCTATAACATGGGGCCCTATGGAGAAGGGTCCGAGGAAACATCTGATGTCTCCTCGGACCCCGTTTTACTGTACTGAGCATGCTCAGTACAGTAAAACTGCTCCTAACTAGGAGCATAAGGGTTAAAAAAAAAAAAAAAGTTTATTCTCACCTCCCCCCGAGCCCCCGCCGTCTTCCGCCATCTTCTTTGAGGCTTCCGGTGGCTTCCACAGGCTGCCGGTGTCAGCAGAGGGCTTCCTCTGCCTTATAGGACCTGCGGTGATGTCACAGTCATGTGACCGCGGGTTACCATGGTGAACCCGCGGTCACGTGACTGTGACATCACCGCAGGTCCTGAACAGCAGAGGACGACCTCTGCTGACAGCGGCAGCCTGCGGGAGCCACCGGGAGCCTTCAAGAAGATGGCGGAAGACGGCGGGGGCTCGTGGAGAGGTGAGCATAAGGTTTTTTTTTTTCTTTTTTTCACTCCGATTTTATGCCAGAATCGGGTGCCTATTTGGCACCCGATTCCAGGCATCAGAAGGGAGCCGATGCTGTCCGAATTATATCGGACAGCATCGGCTCCCTCAAAATCGGTGTGTGAAAGTAGCCTTACCCTGCTGCTATTTGTTATGATGGCTTACATTTCTCTCATTCCCCGAGACATGGGAACAGACGTGGCGGTGGAGTTGGCTTACTCCTGTCTCCACAATGTACTTTCCAGGTCATCCCTCCAGCCCCATCACTCTTATTCCCCTCGTTTGAGGTTCACACCATTAGGCTATTCCATCCCCTTCCCCTCAGAGTAGCGGTGGTATACCGCCCCCCAGGGTCACCCACCCAGTTCTTCGACCATTTCTCTGCATGATTGATACACTTCATGTCCTCAGAATTACCAGCCCTAATTCTGGGAGATTTTAACATTCCCATAAACAGCCCCATCTCCCCATCTGCATCCCAGCTCCTACCTCTAACCACGTCACTTGGCCTCTCACAGCTCTCAACCTCTGAGACGCACAGAGACGGTAACACCCTTTACCTGGTCTTTACCCGGCTCTGCTCTACCTCCTCCTTACATAACTCACCTCTTCTCTCTGACTACAACATTCTCTCCTTCTCACTCACTAACCCTCACCCACCTCAGCCCACCCCTACTTATCAAACATCCAGAAATCTACAGGCCATTAACCCTCAAGCACTCACAGACTCCCTCATCTCATCATTGTCCCCAATCCAGATCTGTCCAGATCTGGCAGTAAATCACTATAATAACACTCTCAGAAGTTCCCTGGACCAAGTAGTGCCCCTCACCCTCAGAACCTCCAAACATAGAACAAAACAGCCCTGGCTCACACCACAAACTCGATTCCTCCAGCGATGCTCCACGAGTGCTGAACGTCTATGGAGGAAAACTCGCTCACCAGAAAACTTTATCCATTATAAATTTATGCTAAATACCTACAACTCTGCCCTTCACGTTGCCAAACAAACCTACTTCACCACCCTGATCTCCTCACTATCCATCAATCCAAAAAAACTCTTTGACACCTTTCACTCTCTCCTCAGTCCTAAAGTGCAGGCCCCCATCACCGACCTTTGTGCTGATGATCTGTCCTCTTACTTTATGAAGAAAATAGACAACATCCGCCAGAAAATCAGCTCTCAGCCTCCAAGTGCTGACACTCCCATTCTTCCCCACATCTCCTCCAGCTCATTCTCCTCATTTGACCCAGTTACAGAAGAAGAAGTTGCCAGGCTCCTCTCTTCCTCTCGTCCCACCACATGCACCACTGACCCCATCCCCTCACATCTACTCCAGTCTCTCCGTCCGGTTGTCATCACTCACCTAACCAAAATCTTCAACCTCTCCCTCTCTTCTGCCATCTTTCCCTCCTCCTTCAAACACTCGATCATTACTCCATTATTGAAGGAAGCATCTCTCGACCCATCCTGGATATATAACTACAGACCAGTCTCCAACCTCCCCTTCATCTCTAAACTCCTGTAGCGCCTGGTCTACTCCCGCCTTACTCATTACCTCTCCACTCATTCTCTTCTAGATCCATTACAGTCTGGCTTCCACCTCCTTCACTCTACAGAAACTGCCCTCATCAAAGTGACCAATGACCTACTGACAGCAAAATGTAATGGTGACCACTTTCTGCTTTTTCTTCTTGATCTCTCTGCAGCTTTTGACACTGTTGACCACCATCTCCTTCTCTCTATGTTGCACTCCATTGGTATAAAGGACACCACCCTCTCCTGGTTCTCTTCCTATCTTTCTGACCGCTCTTTCAGTGTATCATTTGCTGGCTCTACATCCTCTACTCTTCCTCTCACTATTGGGGTCCCTCAGCCCCGATTGGACAGACCATCAGCAGATTTGGCTTCCAGTACCATCTCTATGCTGATGACACACAATTATACACTTCAGCCCCTAACCTTACCCCTGCGGTGTTAAAGAACACCAATGACTGTCTAGCTGCTGTTTCCAACATCATGTCGGCTCTCTATTTAAAACTCAAAATTTCCAAAACTGAACTTCTTTTGCTCCCGCCCTCCACTAACCTCCCTAAATCTGACATCTCTCTCTCAGTGTGCGGTACCACGATAACGCCTAGGCAGCAGGCTCGCTGTCTGGGTGTCACGTTTGACACCGATCTCTCCTTCACCTCCTATGTACAATCTCTCATCCGTTCTTGTCGCTTACACCTGAAGAACATCTCTAGAGTCCGCCCCTTTCTCACCATGTCAACAACTAAAACCCTCACCGTGGCCCTAATCCACTCCCGCCTTGATTATTGCAATTCTCTATTAATTGGGCTCCCCCTCTCTAAACTTTCCCCTCTACAGTCCATCCTTAATGCAGCTGCCAGGATCACCCATCTGGCCAATCGTTACTCAGATGCCTCCGCTCTGTGCCAGTCATTGCACTGGCTGCCTATACACTACAGGATAAAGTTCAAATTGCTTGTTCTCACCCACAAAGCTCTTCACAGTGCAGCACCCCCCTACATCTCCTCCCTCATCTCTGTCTATCACCCCACCCGTTCTCTACGTTCCACAAATGACCTTCGACTAACATCTGCACTAATCTGATACTCCCACTCCCAGCTCCAAGACTTCTCCCGAGCTGCACCAATTCTCTGGAATGCTCTACCCCAAGAAATCAGGACCATCCACAACTTGCATGACTTCAGACGCTCACTAAAAACACATCTTTTCAAGGTGGCCTATCATGCTCCCTAACAAAATTCCTTTGTACTGTACATAGCCCATTCACTATCTCTCTCGACATAACTCTTCTTCAATCTCTACCAAATCCCAAAGCTCTACACAGATTGTCTGGTGACCATTCATGTAACTGTCTTTCTATCCCCCATTTCCTCAAGATGCCTGGACCATCAGTGTAATAAGCCCCTGTACTTTGTATATCCCCTATCTCGTTGTAGATTGTAAGCTCTTTTGAGCAGGGTCACCTTTATTTTTTGCTTTATCTATTGTATTGTATTGTTTACATTAATTTTATGCTTATTGTATTGTTCCCTACTATTGTACTGTATTCTTTCTCTGGAATTACTGTATTATATTGTGTATTTTCTTACTGCATTATACTGTGTATGTTCACTTATTACCCACTGTATTGTAAAGCGCTGCAGAATATGTTGGCGCTATATAAATAAAGATTTATTATTATTATTATTATTATTATAAAGTATGTGAGCTCATTGTGATCAAAGTGTGTGAGCCCTTAGGCATCAAAGTATTTGACCCCATAGAGATCAAGGGGTGTGAGCCCATAGAGATCAAGGGGTGTGAGCCCATCATAATCAAAGTGTGTGAACCCATCATGATCAAAGTGTGTGAGCCTTCACCTGCCCGGTCCTACAGTGCCCGGTTCCAGGCCTGACCCCAGGGTCTTCTGTGCGCCCCAGGCACCTCTGTCCCCCTCCCTGGCCATAGGACTTAACCAATTAACGGGACTCATCAATCAGCTGACCCAGGTGTTGCACCTCTGACCAGGTCCCTCATCCCCTAGTCCACCAGCCTCCTCCGTCCTGCCCGCACGGAGCCGCCAACACCCTCACGGTGCCTCTGACCCCTGCCTGCACTGCATCTCTGGCTACACTACCCTCCTGGCTGCTTCTCACCCATGGCTGCACTGTATCTCTGGCTGCACTACCCTCCTGGCTGTTTCTTACCTGTGGCTGCATCCCATCTCACCCGCAACAGCATCTCATCTCATCCGTGGCTGCACCTCATCTCATCTCACCTGTGGCTGCACCTCATCTCATCTCGCCCGTGGCTGCACCTCATCTCATCTCGCCCGTAGCTGCACCTCATCTCATCTCGCCCGTAGCAGCACCTCATCTCATCTCGCCCGTGGCTACACCTCATCTCATCTCACCCGAGGCTGCACCTCATCTCATCTCACCCGTGGCAGCATCTCGTCTCTCCCGTGGCTGCATCTCGTCTCTCCCATGGCTGCATCTCGTGTCTCCCGTGGCTGCATCTCGTCTCACCCGTGGCTGCATCTCGTCTCACCCGTGGCTACATCTCGTCTCACCCGTGGCTGCATCTCGTCTCACCCATGGCTGCATCTCGTCTCTCCCGTGGCTGCATTTCATCCCACCTGTAGCTGCATCTAATCTCGCCCGTGGCTGCATCTCTTCCCATCTGTGACTGCATCTCATCATATCAGTGACTACACCCCACCCCTGCTGTATCTCATCCCTGGCTGCTTCTCGCCCCTGGCTGCTTCTTCCCCTGACTGCATCTCACCCCTCTGCTACACCTCAACCCTAGTTGCATCCCTCCCCTGGTTCCATCCCTTCCCTAGCCTGCATCTTATCCCTGAACTGCATCTCCTGCCCCGGACTGCACCTCTTCACCTGGCCGTACCTCAACCACGGCCAATCACCCATCACCGGGAACTTACCCTTGCTACACCAGATCCCCGGCTACCTCTGACCTTACCCACCTTTGTTCCCCTACTCACCCCACCATGTTTCCACTTCTTCTCACCTTCACTCCCATCCTTCTCCACTTCCTACTACCCCCACCCATCCCCCCACTGGGCAAAGAAATCCTACTCTCATCCTCCATCCTTCCTACCCACCTCACCCAATGCTTTGAACTATTTCCCCACTTTCAACCCACCATCTCTAGATGTACACGCCCACCATGCAAGCTCCCCTGCTCCCACCTCCTAACCCTCTCCCTGCTCCTCCTACTCTCCGGTGACATTTCCCCTAATCCCGGCCCACCCCACCATACCACCTCACTCTCCTCCACCCCACTCCAACGTCCCATCACCAACCCTCGTAACCCCCTTAACCTCCGTCCCATTCCCCCCATCCCGGCCTCCCCTGTCTCCCTACCCGGCACACTCGGGAACGCCCGCTCGGCCCGTAACAAACTGACACTTATCCACGACCTCTTCATCTCCAGAAAGCTCTCCTTCCTCGGCATTACGGAGACCTGGCTTACCCCCTCTGACACAACCTCCACAGCTGCCCTCTCCTACGGGGGATTCACACTCTCTCACACTCCCCGCCCCACCAACACCTGCGGTGGTGGCGTTGGCCTACTTTTGGCCAGCGACTGCTCCTTCTCCCCTCTTACTCCACCCCCCCTACCCTCCTTCGAGGCACACTCCGTTCGCATCTACTCCCCCTGCAACCTCCAACTAGCCGTTGTCTACCGCCCCCCTGGATCACCCTCTACCTTCTTTGACCACTTCACAACCTGGCTCCTCCACCTTCTCTCCTCCGACATCCCTACCATCGTCATGGGTGACTTCAACATCCCCATCGACACCCCCACAGCCGCTGCCTCCGAACTCCTATCCCACACCTCCTCTTTTGGCCTCTCCCAATGGATCTCCTCTGCCACGCACACTGGTGGACACACACTTGACCTAGTCTTCACCCGCCTCTGCTCCCTCTCCGACCTCGCACACTCAACCCTCACCCACTCCGACCACAACTTACTGACCTTCTCGTCCCTCTTCCCCCCTACCACGCTCCCCCCCCGGACACTCCCCCACCCCCGCAGAAACCTTAAGCTCATAGACTTCCATTCACTCTCAGAATCCCTCCTCCCCCTCTCTGACTTGGCCTCTTCTCATGACGCTGACTCAGCTACCTCCCTCTACAACTCCACTCTGACCACAGCCTTCGACCAGGCCGCTCCACTCACATTTAACACAACATGACTACAACGACAACCTTGGCTCACGACCCTCATCAAAAAACTCCAACGACTAGGGCAGCCGAGCGGAAATGGAAGAAGTCCCACTCTGCAGAGCACTTTGCCCTATACAAGCGTTCCCTCAACACCTTCAAGACCGCCCTTGACTCTGCAAAACAAGCCTACTTCTCCTCCCTAATTACTGCCCTGTCTCACAACCCCAAACAACTCTTCAAAACCTTCAACTCTTTACTTCTCCCCCCTGCACCTCCTCCCTCACCTCTCATCTCCGCCGACGACTTCGCCACCTTCTTCAAAGACAAGATTGACAAACTCAGACAAAGCTTCGACCCACACTCCCCTCGCCCCATCCCACCTCCAGGCCATCCCCCCCACCCAAATGCAATTTCACCCCCATGACTGAGGACCACCTCTCCTCCCTTCTATCACGATCACACCTCACCACCTGTGCCCTGGACCCACTCCCCTCCCACCTCATCCCTAACCTTACCACAGTCCTCATCCCTGCTCTGACACACCTTTCAACATATCACTCAAATCCGGCACATTCCCCTCACCCTTTAAGCACGCTCTAATCACACCCATCCTAAAAAAAACATCACTCGACTCTACAATAGTCTCCAATTATCGCCCCATATCTGTTCTCCTTTTTGCCTCAAAACGTCTTGAACAACACGTCTATTTTGAACTGTCCTCCCACCTCTCTTCCCATGCTCTCTTTGACCGCCTACAATCCAGCTTCCGACCTCACCACTCCACCGAAACAGCCCTAACCAAAGTCACTAATGACCTTCTGATCGCCAAGAGCAAACGACACTAATCCGTCCTCATCCTCCTTGACCTCTCTGCTGCCTTTGACACTGTTGACCACTCCCTCTTACTCCAAATCCTTGAATCTCTTGGCATTACTGACCTCGCCCTCTCCTGGATCTCCTCCTACCTGACGGACAGGACCTTCAGCGTCACCCACTCCCACACCTCCTCCTCACCCCACCCCCTCTCCGTAGGTGTCCTCCATGGCTCAGTCCTGGGACCACTACTCTTCTCCATTTATACCCTCGGCCTAGGCAACCTCATAGAGTCACATGGCCTCCAATACCACCTCTACGCCGACGACACCCAGCTCTATCTGTCTGGCCCCGACATCCCCTCTCTTCTATCCAAAATTCCTCACTGCCTATCCGCCATTGCATCCTTCTTTTCCACCCGCTTCCTCAAACTCAACATGGACATATCCATCACCATCAACGATTGCACCCTCTCACCCGTCCCCCATGCCAAATCTCTCGGGGTAATCCTCGACTCCTCCCTCTCCTTTAAGCCCCACATCCAAGCCCTCACCACCGCCTGCCGACTCCATCTAAAAAACATTGCCCGCATCCGCTCCTTCCTTGACCACAACACGGCCAAGACACTTGTCCATGCCCTCATCATCTCCCGCCTGGACTATTGCAACCTCCTGCTCACCTCCCTTGCACCTCTCCACACCATCCTCAACTCTGCTGCCCGACTCATCCACCTATCTCCCCGCTACTCCCCGGCCTCCCCTCTCCGCCGAGCCCTCCACTAGCTCCCCATCCTCCAGCGACATACAAGGCCATACACAACCTGTCCCCTCCCTACATCTCCGACCTGGTCTCCCGCTACCTCCCTTTGCGCAGCTTGCGCTCCTCCTGAGAACTCCTTCTCTCAACCCCCCGCATCTCCACCTCCCACAACCGCACACAAGACTTCTTTCGTGCTTCTGCCAGACTCTGGAACTCCCTCCCCCATCACGTCAGACTCTCCCCGACCCTGGGAACCTGCAAGAAAAACCTGAAGACCCACCTCTTCCTACAAGCCTATAACACACACTGACACCCTACCCACTGCACCATCTCACCTCTCCCCCTCCTACTGTCTCCCTCCCCACCCCCTCTAGACTTTGAGCCCTCGCGGACAGGATCCCCGGCCCTAATGTACCCGTATGACTACTTGTGATCTGTCATTGTTTGTCGTCGTCTGTGGTTGTCTTCGACCACCTGTCTTTGTCTACCCCCTAAATTGTAAAGCGCCATGTATCATAATAGCGCTATATAAATACCTAATAATAATAATAATAATAATAATAATAATAAAAGACTTCATAAATAAAGATGTAAAATAAAAGTTTACTATACAGAGGCTTTCAAGGCCACTGTCAGAGTGTTACAGTGACAACACAGCCTTTTATTCAATGCATGTCATGGGTTAATGTTCTTAATTTAGCCAGACGTGTTTTTCTTTGGTTTGTTAACTCATGTTTGTTATTTCATTGTTTCTTATGAGACTTTTCAAAGCCCCATTGTTCTAGTTTGTGGATTGCTAACGAAATATAATTTACCTCAGTCCCCTTCTGTCTACATCATTTAGACGAAAATTATGCAGTTGGATTTAAATGCCAACCAACAAGAGAACAGCCTTATCTCACCAGTCCTGTAAGATTACAATATACCCTGATGTGGAGACTCAGGCTAAAAAAAGGACCTGCTTCAGTCATCAGTTATTCATTTGCAACATGGCCTCAGTCTAGGGACTTCGGTCCCGGCTAGAGGAGCACATCGCATCTTCTTGATTTTGGCCTAGGAATTTCGGTTCCGGCTGCCAGGATCACATTGTATCTTCATATCCTGCATGGCCTCATTCTAGGATCTTCGGTTATGACTATAGGTGCACCAAAACTGGATTATATTCTGCAGGAGTTCAGCCTAGAATTCTAGGATTCAGCTGGAAGAAACCTTGGTTGAGATAATTCGGTCATCTGGCTACAGACTGTGTTGCTCAGTCAGCTCCTAAACTGACCACTATTATTTCTCAGTGGGTGCCAACCAAAAGCAGGGTGCTTCTGGATTGGCATAGTTGGCCATGGAATCCCAGAAGGCACGAAAATTCTAATCCACAGTGAGCAAGCGGAAGGGTGAGACTCTGTTGCTTGTTAGTTTTGGGTTTTTGCTAAGTGTTATATGCCTTTGACTGTTGGGGATCAAATAAGGTCTAACCATTGTGTGGTTCCCTTACCCTGTGTTGTCTGAGTAGTGTTTTGCCCACAGGAAAGGAGATTGGGCATTCAGTGGGATGAACCCTGGTCCATGCGGTCTTTTAAAGGTGGCTAGGCCAGTGGATGAGAGCACCCACTCTTTTTTTCCCTTCGTTCTTCTTTGGAAAAGAAACTATTGAAGATTTAAACCAGCGCGGAGAGCAGCAATGGACCCTCCCTACCCTAGTAACCTCCTGCTGTACCCAACCTTGGTGGGTGCGGATGGACTTAATATGGCTTTGGTTCAGACAAGTCTGAAGCACAAGTTCTGCTCTCGGTTACAGCACGCAAGGATTCAGAACAATGTCAAGCTTTAATCGTTGGCTGAGATTAACTTTTCTGATACATCAGGGATCCTGCTCATTAGTATTTCTTCTGTGTCTTTGGCAGCAGATTGGAAGTGCTATTTACAAGGGATTAAATGGAGGAATTAGTAATCTTTATGTAAATCTTCCCAAGGATATACATACATTACACGCAACCTTAGTGACCTTATGTTCAACAATGGAGATAATGGAACGTGCATGTAGTATAATGGCTCGTGAACGCCGGTATCCTCAAGTGTCAAGGGTTTAGCACTTTTGGATTTACCCGTGTACAGGACTTAACTACAACAGGTGCAGGAGTTGCAATCGCACCCAGGCCATGGAGCATAGGCGGCCCCAAAAGTCCCTTTGGTCTTTTAAAGACTAATGCTATTAAAGTTTTGCTATAAATAGGGGTACCGTTGGAACTTTTGCATTGGTGCCCATAAACTTCAAGTAACGCCACTGCCCATGTTTCATGCTATATAGGATATTACGCCATTGCACCTCTCTAAAACTGATGAGGAACATAAGAAAATGCTTAAGTCCCGGCGGACAATCTTATTGGTGTTGAAATTAGTAAAAATTGCTGCAACACTATGCTAAAAGAAAAATGAATATGCTTCCTTTCTTTCCTCCCTGCCAGCTACCGCAATTACTTAGGAGAGGACTAAAGAAATATAAATGAAATTTAATTAAAAAAAAGTTTTAAAAAATATTACAAAAAAAATCTTAAAAGTTGAATCCCTTTTCCCCATTGGAAAAACCTGATTTAATACAAAAGAAATTAAATCTTCCCAGATGGTAAATTGTACAGCAAAAACTGATCTAAAACCCAGAATTGTTCTTGAATTAAAGACAAACGAAGTTAAAAAAAATTAAGATGTCATATGTACCCCGAAAAAACACCAATGGAAATGACAGCTCCCCTATGAGAAGACAAGACCTCACACAGGTCGAAAAAGAAAAAAGAGAAATTAAGAGTCTCAGAAAATGTTGACTAAGGCCGGTTTCATATCACGGCAAGATCAGGTCAGGGCCGCCCGGTGTGAAACTGACAGCCCCAGACCCGATTTATGGTAATGCGGCTGGATGGAGCTGGATGGCAGCTATTTGCCATCCAGTTTCCACCTGCCCGGGAGGATCCAGGAGAATTCAGATTTTTCTCTAGGAAACAAAAACGTTGCTTGCAGCGTTTTTGTGTCCGGGGCAAAAATCTGACAAAATTGGATTCTCCCGGATCCGGCACCCCCTAACATGTGAGTCTATAGTGTCGGATCGCGCCGGATCCAGCAAAAAATCAGATCCGGGTGTTAGGTCCCCTGGCACTGCTCCCCAGCTCACCTCTCCTGGGTCTGCATCCTCTGCTCCTCTACCAACCGGGCATCCAACGTCCAGGCGTGCTGTGTCTCGGAGCCATCGCCGGGTCCCCTTCCTGTCTGCTGACCACCGGGCTCACACATCAGTACAGTCATGAATCTAATCAGGGGTGCACTAAGCGCGGTCGCGCTCCTCCCCTGTGAATGTAGGGGCCGGCACGGCTCAACCTGACGCTCCCCTTGACCAATAGCTGTCCGTCCTCTGGTATATCAGGCCACCTCCACTGATGGGAGATGCCTGATTATTGAGTCAGTAAGCTTCTGCTTCTCTGGCTGTTAAAGCTCTAAGGTTAGAGTGGCTGGGACCTGCAGTGCTTCACAGTAGGTGTGTGTGTTGTCCAGCTGGAGTTGTGAGCTCCAGGCCTATTAGAATGCACCACACCCTTCTAAAGCCACTGGATAACTTCTGGAAGCTGGCACATTGCTCTCTTGGTTTGGCCTGTTTAGTTCTCCTGCTCTGAATAGTGTTTTTTCCTGTTTGACAACCGCTTGTTATTGGACGCTTCTTCTCCTACCTGGTGATTTTGTACCCGAACACCCTCTTGGTTTTAACCCGGCTCTCTGACTACTCCTACAGATCCGGATTTTGACCTTTCCGGATCTCCCAGCTTAGACCCTACTTAGCGACTATTTCTGTCACTGGTTCACACCTTTGTAGCCCATCCATAGGCAACAATCCGCTGGACTTTGTTGTAAATCCAGATCCCTGTATGGGGGTTAAAAGCTGTCAGGATTTCTCAGGATAAACCCAAACTGGTCCATAGTATTGATAATATCCTTCACCACATTTTGAAGACATTGATTCTTCTGTCTTGTTCTTTTATCATCCAGGTGTCACTTCCATATGTTACTACAGAAAAGACCAGACTATGTAGGAGCCGTGTCTTCGTCACCAGTGAAATGTCTCTTGATGTGAAGACCATCTCCAGTGACGTCATTGTTGATTTTCATATATATATAAACTAAAGGATTAATCCTAAAATGTATAATTTATTAATCTTTATTAAAAACAACACAACTGGAAACACTTACAATAGACAACGTAAAGGTGCCACACTTGACAGTAAAAACCACCCCTACAAACAAGGAAACCAATCAATAGATATTCTAATTTAACAACCTGATACTTCCATCAGTTCCACCCACTGTCATACCAGCCCGTGAGTGGTCAGGAAGAAGTCAAAATGTCTCATTAAGGTTGCTTTCACATCAGTGTTTCTCACCATTCGCAGCAGACCCAGAAGTTTTGCCGCGTAATGGCTCACTTGCGGCAAGCCTGCGTTTGGCCTAATTTATTCCCCATGGGACTTGCAGTCATGTGAGGCACTTGCGGTTTTGCACTTGTGGTGAGTCACAAAAACGCTGCTATCACCACTTTTTTATGCTGCCGCAAGTGTCTGATCGTGCCGGATCTAGGAGGATCCAATTTGTGCCGATTTTTGCACCGGACGCAAAAACCGAATGCAGCCTGATGCTGCCGAACAGGGACAAAACCAGATGGCAAATAGCTGCCATCCGGCCCTGTCCGGCACCATAGGGCTGCATAACCACAAAATCAGGTCCGGGGCTGTCAGGTTCACACTAGACAGCCCAGACCTGATCACACCGTGGTGTGAGGCCAGCCTTAAATCAGAGTGGACCAACGTGACTGACATAGCTGTGTTTGCATGAACAGTTCACGATCTACAAGTGTGAGCACTGACTCTACCAACGGGGCTCACGAAGCTGTTTATATTTAATGGACCTTTATATCTCTTTGCGATGCCCCCCTGATGAGACTCCAATTACGGGAGGTGAAAGATGTTGGACCAAGAAGTGTAAAAGGTTTTAAAAATATTTTATTTTTAATGTATACTGCTATAAACCTGAATGTGCCAAATATTATGTATTAATAATACATTTTGATATCTTCCTGACCACTGACGGGACGGTATGACAATGGATGGAACTGACGGAAGTATCAGGTGTCACATCGCCATTGGACTCGGTGGCCGGTGTTCCTGCCTCGGCCGCTGGGAGGAGCCGGATTCCTTCGGCTGGTGGCGCCGGTGATAGGAGGGCCTTGTCCTCATATGGAACTGCTCCCGCGACGTCTGCCTCTGTCGCTGAGCGCCGCTGTGTTTCCCCTCTGGGTGGTGTTGGTTGCAGAAGAGCGGGCCCTGCAGAGGTGTCCGTTAGGCGCAGCCTGCGTTCTTCTGTCAGAGGTGGCGTGGGTGGAGCCAGTCGTGCATCTCCATCTGGCCTGGATCTAGGGGCGGTCCGGATGAGGTCATCAGGCTGTGAGCTCCAGCCTATGGGAGGTAACCGCGCCCTTCAAATACATTTGAGCCTGTCTTGCAGGCCGCCAGATATAGTTTTGGTTCCCCAGTGATAGTGTGTGTTTAGTTTCGTGTCTGACCTTGCCTGGATTTCTGACTCTGCCTCTGCCTATTGATTTTGTACCTTAGCTGCCCTCTTGGTTTTGCCCTTGACCTTTGCCTGGATTTTTGACTCTGCTACTGCCTGACGATTTTGTACCTTCGCTGCCCTCTCGGTTTTGACTCGGACTTCTGACTTCGTTTTTCGGGTCTTGATTTTCCCCTGGCGACCTCCCCGGCTCTGTTGCTCATATAGGCAGCTACCCCCTGGGCTCCGCTGTAATTCCAGATCCCTGTATAGGGGTTAAGGGTCTCGGGGTTTCTCGGGGTGCTGTCTTACCAGCAGCTCAGCCTCACAGCGGATGGTCGT